>CM065813.1:115303714-115316214 GCA_033398695.1 Orobanche coerulescens
AGAACTGGACCGCACAACTGGAACTAGTGGGTTTAGACAGGGAGTTGACTTCGGGATACCAGCAATAACGAAGGCCAGATAAGAAGTTTGATATATATGAAGGCCCGCCGCACAAGGCGGCGGATGGGGTTAGAGTTACGGCGACTAGCTGAAATTAGGAGAAAGAAAACCGTCGCGAAGTGAATTAGTTCATACTTACACATTGAATTAGTTCATACTTTTTTTTTTCCAAAAAACGACATCATATAACATAAAGATGAAAAAAGGGGGGTCTATTCCCTTACAAAGCCGATATTTTACTGGGGGGGCAAATCCCAAACATAGCCACTAAACGAAAAGAAAACGGTAAATTATGTGGGCCCAAGGCCCAAAGAACACCGTACTATGCTACGAACCACTTTCTTGCTTTTTTCGGGCTTTTTCTTCCTTTAGCTTTTTCTTGCTCATAACCGTTTGAAATCCCATTTCCAAATCATGGTCAAGAACCGTATTTCTCTGTCCTACAGATATATCGATTTCCACCGTATCGCTTCCGACCCGTTCCTCGACCTTCTTGGGCTTGACGGTATTGATCTTTACTTTTTTCTGAACTTTTTTCTTTGGTGGTAACACAATAGGTTCCGATTCCGGGTCAGGCCAATCATCCTCCGAGAAATAATTCTTCGCAACATAAGTGTCAGGATTGAAATAAGAATGATTTTGAATAGTCATACGCTCGGACTCGACTTCTGAAACGTTATCAAACCGATCATAAGATTGAAGTATATCATCTCGAATATCTGAAAGGTTCATTGCCTTGTTCGTTGGATTATTGGGTCCAGGAATAAAAGAAATGATCCCTTTTGAATCTAAAGAAATGAAGTCATCTAGAACCGGGCCATCGGGGGGCAAGGGGCTGACCTGGCAGCAGGGCCGAACCTGGTCCAAAACCGATACCGCAACCTCCTTTGGGGGGCTAACCAAGGAGTTAAAACTAAAACCCGCTTCCAATGCTTTGTTGAAGGTTTTGCAGCTCTTCATGTCGTGTCCAAGATGTTTGCAAAAGGAGCAGTAGGAAGGACAATTTTCATATTCGACATCTTGCAACCTAATTTTTCCACCGAGTCTAATTTCAACTTCTGACAAATGGGCTTGAGATACATCAATTTCAATACAAACACGCGGAGTGGAAGCACGAGATAAATTGGCCGTGGCACTATCAATTCTAAGTGGTTTCCCTAACGCGGAAGCAATTTGGAAAAGACTACGTTTATCGAATAAATGGACTGGAAGGTATGAAAATAACACCCAAACCGGAGCAAATGGGGCCTCAACTAAAGGATCAAAATCAAGAGTCCACTTAAGGATACGCATCGGAAAACCAGCCATAAACCACACTTGGCGGCTCCAAAGTCGAGTATAGTCTTCTTCACATGAAAGTCGGAACAATACATGTTTATGTTCAAGAAGGGCGACCGAAAAAGAACCTTTTAGATTTAAGTTTCCCATCACGGACTTTAGAGTTCTCATCGTTGGGAAACCATGCGAGAATTTTCCAACCAAAGCAAACTCAAAGGGAGCTGTGAGTTCGTCAAGTTCTTCTATCGAAAATGTGACAACTTTACGGCCATCAATTTATGAAATCTGACCGAATGTACTTGAGCGTCCGATATTGTAGAAACTCTTGTTGAAAGAATTATTTGCTCCAGCCAAATTCCTTCTAGGATCGTCGAAATCTTTTTTTGATTTCGAATCTACATCTGATTCCTTTACATTGCACACAACATCAGCATAGGAACATGTTAAACATGTTTTAATAGGTTCCGAGAAGCGAACATCAGCAGTCGGGGCGCTGGAAATGGACTGCACAGAGGGAATTTTTCGTTCAGGACTTTTTTCATACACCTTTCGGGCAGTTCCTGGCGGATTTTGCGAAGGAGCAGCCTGTGATGCTCTATCACCCGAGACAGAAATCAAAAGTGTCGAAAGGTCCCCGTCCCTACAAATGGACGGTCCACCCTCAACCAACTCGTGATTCACAGCATCATCGACAGTTAAAATCTGAGAAGAGACAGCCAACTTACCTTGAGCGGGATTAGAACGCGAGCAGATCGTCACTGGACTAGGAAGGGCGACCTGTAACTCGGCGTGCATAAGACCCTGAGCATCACGCTTCCCCTTTGAATTTCCTCTCTTTCCGGCCATGAATCGGCGGCGAGAGGTATCCGAAAGCACACAGGTGGAAGAAACTGACCCGCTACCAACAAAGAAATCGGACGCGACGAAGCAGACCGCCCGATACAAAAAGCCCGCCGCACAAGGCGGCCGAAAGGATTAAACACGGAAACAGCCACGCAGTAAGGGAAGAACTTCGCCGTGAAGGCAGATTCTAAGGGAGATGTGCGATTTTTGTTTTAGAGAGAGGGCGGAGCGATTATTTTAGAGAGAGAGAGTGTCATTTCCTTGAATTAGTGAATTTGAATTAGTTCATACTTTTTTTTAAAAAAAAAAAGGATTTTATTAGAGTGACAGAAAAGGTGGGGGGGCGAGTCCCACTACACGCCCAAAATGTTTGAGGGAGTACGAGCCCCTCAACACGCCCCAATTAACGAAAATAACAGCCAAGTAGATTATTTAAATCTAATGTATGGAAAATTATTTTTATCGAGTCTAATCAAGCCATTAATCTTCTCAGGCAGATCAGACGGGCTATAAAGACGAAAATTTCTGAACTTATATCCTTCATTAGCCAGATGGTCCGCAATGGTGTTTCCTTCCGGATAGATGTGGGAGAATGAGATATCCATGACACGCCTGAGTGACGCAATTTTGTGGCAGATGTTTAGCACTTGCCAATTACCCATGTTAAGGCGAGTTGACTAGAGAAAGGGCAATGGCCGAGTCCATATCAACCCAAACCTTACGAATGTTTCTCTCGTGGCAAAGATCCAGCGCTCTCCAAATAGCAAAAAAATCGGCAAAATTATTAGAATGGTTGCCGAAAAATTCGTGAAAGCCAAAGATAGGTTCGCCCAAAAAATTCCTAGCAATCCCCCCCACAGCTGAATCCCCAGGGTTGCCTTTTGAGGCCCAGTCTGTGTTGATTTTGGTGGTCCCAGGAATCGGCCTGACCCATCTCACTATGGAGATTTTTTTCTTTTTTTTGTTTTTACAATTACATGCAAAATTATTAATAAAATTGCAGGGGCAGAAATGAAGACCCAAAATATCTGAAAGGGCCAGGGCGCCTAGCCAGGCCCGCGGCTGAATGCATCTCTGGCCTTTAATCATGAACAGGAAGTCCCAAATTCGATCGCACACCCGTTGAGCCGTGAACGGAATCTTCTTGACCCGCATGTCGTTCCTAGAGCACCAAATAAACCACAGAATAAGTATATGAATGATGCGTAAAATGTGGATAGCACCCGAGGCTTTATTAAACCAATGAGACATAACTAAAGTAATAGAGCTGGTTTGTAAAAGAGGAATGCCCAATAAGGTACAAAAGTTGGCCCAAACCGAAGATGCGATCGGTCCATTAACAAAAAGATGGGGCAGGTCCTCAGTGCTATCACAGCAAAAACAAGAATTATCAGCAATTATGTCCCTCGATCAAAGGCCGTCTGGAGTGGGAATCCATTTTTTCAAAAGTCTAACCATGAAAAACGACATAGTAGGAGTAATAATTTGATTCCAACAATATTTTAAAATAAGATGAGTATCATGACGTTGACGGATAGCCTCCCACGCACTTTTAAAGGAAAAACCGCCGTGGGAGGTAAGTTTCCAAACGGCCTTATTAGCAGTAAGGCCCGACTCAACATGAGTGGGAAGGGTCATAACATAATCCCCAAGATCCGAGGGAATGACGGAGAGAAGTTTTGATCGATCCCACCCGTGTGAAGTCCAAAAATGGTTAATGGTGGTGTTTAGCCGGGGGTTAGAGGCCCATTGGGACAACGGGCTAAAATCACACCAATTTTCGTGCCAAAACGAGATATCGCCATCACCAATATACCAAAGAATCCATTTATCAGCTAAGGAACGAATGTCACAAAGATTTTTCCATGTAGGAGAGTCATAGGGGTTGGATTTAACCACCATGGGGTGGAGACGTTTACAATACTTAGCCTTCATGAATTGGGTCCAAATATTAGATGAGGTACGAAACCGCCACCAAAGTTTAATTTCAGCCGCTTTAATGATGTACCCCAGACTCCTACATCCAAGACCACCTTCTTACTTAGGATAACAAAGCTTAATCCATTCTCCCCAATGAAGTCTCTTTCTATTGTCGTTGGAACCCCAAAGAAATTTGTTAAAAAGCCGTTCGAAGAAGATAATGACATTTTTGGGGGATTTAAGGACTTGGAGACAATAGATAGGAATAGAGCTCAGGGTAGTTTTAATAAGTTCACGTCTGCCACCGGAGGTAAGTAATAGGTGATTCCATAACTGGAATTTGGCGCAGGTTTTAGCAATAAGATCACCATACATGTCAAAAGTTTGATTCCCTTTCCACAAGGGGGCTCCCATATAATTAATTGGGAGACTCGTTTGAGAAAATCCAGTCGTTTGTTTCACCATACGAACCAACAAATTATTCGGCTTGGCAAAAATAAAAGAACTTTTAGAGTTATTAATTGTTTGTCCTGAGCTCGCGGTGTAGTGATCTAGGCAATTTTTTAGAATGAGGAGATTGTTGTAGGAAGCATTGGTGAAGATTAACACATCATCAGCATAAGCAAGATGTGAAATCCGAACCTTCTTCCTGATTTTGAAAAACATATCGGGGTGGGTAAGAAAAGTTTTATCCAAAAGTCTAGATAAATAGTCGGACGCAATTACAAAGAGAAGAGGCGAGAGGGGGTCACCTTGTCTGATGCCCCTGTCGGATTTAAAAAAGCCCACAGGACTCCCATTAATGAGAATCGAAAACCAACAATTCGAAATGCAACGATAGATCATGGCAGCCCAAGCATCCGAGAAATCGAAGGCTTTTAAAAGTTTTAATAGAAAAACCCAGTTAAGCCTATCGTAGGTTTTTTCCATATCTAATTTAATCAAAACGTTCGAATCAGATGTAGATATGTCATGACAAACTTCTTGGGCCGTTAAAATATTATCAGTAATGAGGCGGCCTTTAATGAAACTAGATTGGGCTGGGCTGAGAATTTTCGGAAGAAGGCGGCCCAATCTGGTACTGAGGATTTTCGCAATAATTTTATAAGAGGTATTACAAAGGCTTATCGGCCTAAAATCCTTCCAAGCAAGGGGGAGCATTTGGGAATAAGAGAAATAATAGTACACGAAAAAGATTTGGGCATGGGGTTTCCGGAGAAAAAATCCCACACTGCCTCACATACATCAGTAGCAATGATATCCCAGCACTTATGAAAAAATAAGGCATTAAAACCATCCAGGCCGGCCACACTGCCTGGATCAATATTAAAAACAGCTTGTTTAATTTCATCCACATCCGGCATGGCACACAAATTGTGGTTGTCAACAGTATTAATGACACAGGAGATAATGTCAGGCTTAATAACAGCCGGAGTAAAATCAGAACATTTAAAAACAGTAGAAAAGTAATTAACTCCAGAATTTTGGATATCGACGGTGTCCGTGATTTGGATACCATCCATGATTTGAAAGATTTTGCCTTTGCTCCTTTTGGATTTGATAAGGTCATGAAAAAATTTGGTGTTCCGTTCCCCTTCAAGGCACCATTTTAAATTGGTTTTTTGTTTCCAAAAGTCCTCTTCCATAGCCATCGTAAGATTGAGATTGGCTCTGGTTTTGTTTAAAAAAATAAGATTGTTGTCGGAAGGGTTATTATCGAACTTGATCTCGGCATCCGACACTAGCTCCCTAGCTTCAAAAACTTTAGTGAAAATATCGCCAAAATGAGTTTTATTCCAATATTTTAAAGAAAGTTTAATTCTCGAAAGTTTGTTCAAAAGTTTGAACATACCCGACGAATGAATCGGGATCTGCCATGAATCTCTAACAATCCCCAGAAAATCTTTATGCTTGATCCACATATTTTGAAAACGAAACGAGGGTTTAGGTTTGAACTTGTTGTTACCAAAACTAAATAAAATCGCCGAATGGTCTGAGTGAAGGCGGGATAGGTGTTTTACACTCGAATCCGGTAAGGTATCAAACCAAGCCGAAGAGTGTAAAACTCTATCGAGCCTTTGCCAAATTAAATTACTATACCACGTAAACAGCGAACCAATGAAGCCAAAGTCATTAAGATTACAGTTAAAAAGAGCATCATGGAAGTCTTCCATCTCCGAAGGGATAGGAGACGCACCACCTTTTGTTTCATGGGAGTGTAAAATAATATTAAAATCGCCTCCCACAATCCACGGCCCCTGATTATGACTAACAGTAAGAAGGTCATCCCAAAGAGCCCTCCTTTCAACCCTAGTATTTTTCCCATAGACAATGGTTAAATAATAGGGGACAGGAGAAGCATTTGAACTGACTTCCATGTGGAGCAAGTGAGCAGTGTTTTTCAAGATTTGAAAAGAAAAATTGTGATCAAAGAGAACATCCAAATGTGGTTACTTTGGTTCGCAACAACTTTATCGAAGCCGAGATATTTACAAAAGTAGGCCGAATCAAGTGAAATTTTAGGCTCAATTAGAGCCAAAATATTCACTTGGTGGTCTCTACTCAGGTTTTTAACATTCCGTTTAGCATCTTTCTTACCCATCCCCCTAACGTTCCAAATAAGGGTGTTATTCATTAGACACATTAGGGGGGTTTTGGATCCTGGTGCTCCTCCTGAGCTCCGTGTTAGAAATGTCCATAGAACCCAAACCCTCTTTAATGCCGCAGCTTTGGGCCTCCCTTTCAATTTGTCGCCCGAGTTCAATGTCACGGCGCCGTCTTTCCTGGCTCTTCAGGCTCCGAGGAGATCGAGGAGATTGAGGAGAGTGATGCCGGGGCGGGGGCAGCGCCAACACAATTCCACTATTATCTGCACAAATGCCATCAAAATCAGCCAATGGGGTTTCCAAATCTGACTCAGTATCTCCGCAAGAGCCAGAGGAAGCTGAGTTAGTATCCCCGAAAGAGTAACTATGCTCATCTTTCTTCTGTTTCTTGTAGGAGCACTCGGGGACATCTTTAGGAGATCCCTTTGTCTGGGGGAGGGTAGGTGAGATTAATTTGGGCACCTCCGGCTGGGCCAGAACAAGGTCAGGGGAGAGTAAATCTCTCCCAGGCATGTCTAGCTTATCAGCCGGGGGTGGGGAAGTAGCGGGAGTTTCCAGAGCCCTGTCCACATGATCCAAAACAATGAGTTCGGTACCATATTTCAAAGAAGATGAAGGTACTAGAGGTTCCACATCATCTATCAAAACATGAAATGAGTTATGAGATAAAATTTCATCAATTTAAGGTGCAGTAATTTTTTTCTGAGGGGAATTTTCTTTAGATCCACGTTGTTCAACCTGAACCCAGACATCATTATGTTTTTCGGCCTTTTTGGTATCTTTGGCAACATGGTTCAGTTTTGAGTTTTTTTCAGCAAGGAGTTTGTTTTTTTCAGCAAAATTAGGCCTAAGTTTATGATTTTTAATATAACAGTCCGTTTCCTTGTGGCCAATATGATGACAGAAATGACAATATCTTGGTAATCGTTCAAACTGAACATTTATATCAACATAATTACCATTACAAGAGATGGCGAATTTTTGAACAGGGGGTGTCTCAAGATTGATTTCGACACAGAAACGAGCATAGTCTAACCGAGATTTAGATAGGGTTGTTTCGTCATCCATAACGAATTCACCAAAAACACTAGCAATTGTTTTAAGACTCCGAATATCATACCATTGAATTGGTAGTGCGAAAGCTTTAAGCCACATCGGAACAACCGGCGGTTTATTTTTAAAATCAAAATTGGGCGTCCATTTTAAAATTCTCATTGGAAGCCCAGCAATTGGTATCTCGCGTTGAACACGAAGTTTAGCAAATTGTTCCTCGTTAAAAAAAGTAATTAAAACATGGCGGAGATTTAGATATTGTACTTTACATGGTTTATACCCAAGAATATTAAGGGTAGTTCGGATTACCTCATTTGCCCGTTTCCCGTAGGAAAACTTACCAACAACCGAGAGACGGAAAGCTTCAGAAGCTTTATCACATTCCGGTTTAGAGAAAAGAACATTAGGCACATTACCAGACCGGTCAACCGAGCCGAAAACGTCATGCAATTGGTCCGCGCCACTGTAGGTCACCGTCGCATAAGATTTAAGAACCGGAACAGGATCGGAAATACCCACTTTGGACGGAGGGGGCCCCGCGACCGCTTTTCCCTTATCGGTGGAATCTGGAATCAGAGAAGAGCCCTTCAGATTGTTCACAGGCGCATCAATGGTTTTCAACACATCGCCCGCCGCCACTTCGGGAACAGCAGATGAAAAGAGATCTGAAGATGAATGGGTAGGGAAATCGTCTAGGGTGACCGAGATGCCCCCTTTTTTAAGGAGCGACAGCTCTGCAGGAATAAGGTTGATGGAATCGGCCAAAGGATGAGGTTCGCGTGTGGAAAAATCATCTGAGTTTTCATCCGACAACAATTTCGAAGTTGGATTAGTGGGATTTTTAATCGGATTTCCATAAGTGTCCGACGGATTTTTAATGTTGAGACCATAATTTTTGTTGAGAAAATCCGGCTGGAAAGTCGGAGAAGATGGGAGAGATTGACCAGCTTTTTTACTCGGTTTAGAGGAGGTGGGGAGTAAAATATAGATATGGGTGGGGGGATTTATAATCTTATCACGTGAATTCACGGGACTAGAGGGACATGAATTATTATTATTTTTTTTGAGATCTGATTTATGGGTAGTGGGTAATTGATTGGAAATGAAGCCATCTTCACATGCTGAGAGTTGATGGGCATGGGAATTGATGGGAGCCGCCCCAATATGATGAAAGTTGTCTGCCATGAGGCAGGATTTAATATTTTTTTTAAAGGGGTACCGCCACACGAGGCGGCGGAAATAGTTCCGAAAGGAACGTTATCAGTTTAATGTCGTCCGGAAAACTCAAGAATGGAAGAAAAACGGATGAAGATTGTAGAGAGAAGTAGAAGAAAAAAATCTAGAGAGAGAGAGAGCATTCAGATTTTTTTTTTTTTAAATAGTTCATACTTTTTTTTCTTTTTTTTTAAAAAAAAATGAAATTTATAACACGAATCAGAAATGTGGGGGGACGAGGCCCACTACACGCCCAAAGAGTTTGAGGGAGGACGATCCCCTCTATACGCCCCAATTAACGAAAATAACAGCCAAGGAGATTATTTAAATCTTATATATGGAAAATTATTTTTATCGAGTCTAATCAAGCCATTAATCTTCCCGGGCAGATCAGACGGGCTATAAAGCCGAAAATTTCTGAACTTATATCCTTCATTATCCAGATGATCCGCAATGGTGTTCCCTTCCCGATAGATGTGAGAGAATGAGATATCCATGACACGCCTGAGTGATGCAATTTTGTGGTAGATGTTTAGCACTTGCCAATTACCCATGTTAGGCGAGTTGACTAGAGAAATGGCAATTGCCGAGTCCACTTCAACCCAAACCTTACGAATGTTTCTCTCGTGGAAAAGGTCCAGCGCTCTCCAAATAGCAAAAATTTCGGCAAAGTTATTAGAATGGTTGCCGATAAATTCGTGAGAAGCAAAGATAGGTTCGCCCAAAAAATTCCTAGCAATCCCCCCCGCGGCCGAATCCCCAGGGTTGCCTTTCGAGGCCCCGTCCGTGTTGATTTTGGTGGTCCCAGGACTCAGCCTGGCCCATCTCACTATGGAGATTTTTTTTATTTTTTTGTTTTTACAATTACAGGCAAAATTATAAGTAAAATTGCAGGGGCAGAAATGAAGGCCCAAAATATCCGAAAGAGCCGGGGCGCCTAGCCAGGCCCGCTACTTTTTTTTTTTTTTAAAAAAAACGAGATTAATTAAACCGAACAGAGATGTGGAGGGACGAGTCCCACTACACGCCCAAAAAGTTTGAGGGAGGACGAGCCCCTCTACACGCCCCCAAAAGAAGGAAGGCGAAGCCTACTTATTTCTTACATAAAGGAAAGCACTTTTGTCGAGTCTGATTAGCCCTCTAATCTTTCCGGACAGCTCCGAAGGATTGTAGAGATGAAAATTTCTGGACCTATAGCCTTCATTGGCCAAAAGATCCGCAATGGCATTCCCTTCCCGATAAATGTGAGAGAAAGATATTTCCATAGAGTGACACAGCGAGAGAATTTTCTGACGGATGCTTTGGACTTGCCAGTTACCACTGTTGGACGAGGTGACGAGAGATAAGGCAAAAGCGGAATCTATCTCCACCCAAACCTTAGTAATGCTCCTATCATGACACAGATCGAGAGCTCTCCAAATTGCAAAAAGCTCGGCAAAATTATTAGTTTGGTTGCCGATGAATTCATGGAAAGCGAAGAGTGGGTCGCCTTCATGGTTCCTAGCAATCCCTCCTACGGTCGATTCTCCGGGATTTCCTTTGGACGCGCCATCCGTGTTGATTTTGATAATTCCGTAACTCGGTTTAATCCATTTCACTATGGTAGTTTTTCTTTGTTTTTTGTTTTTACAGTTACAAGCAAAACGATTATTGAAATTGCAGGGGCATACAAAGACACCCAGAATGTCCGTAAGTGCTGGAATGCGAAGCCAAGACCGCGGTTTAAGGCTCCTATGACCTTTGATCATAAAAAGAAAATCCCAAATGCGATCACATACGCGCTGAGCCGTGAAATGAATCCTTTTGACCCGCATGTCGTTCCTAGAACACCAAATAAACCACAAAATAAGAACGGGGATGATATGAAAAATGTGGACGTCTCCCGACGCCTTATTAAACCAACTTGCAAGGACCAAGATAACAGATCTGGTTTCCAAGAAAGGAACCCCCACTAACGAACAAAAATTGGTCCAAACCGCCGAGGCAACCGGGCCCGTGATAAAAAGGTGAGGGAGGTCCTCCTCACCACCACAGCAAAAACAAGTGATATCAGCGGATATTCCCCTCGACCTAAGGCCATCCCGAGTGGGAATCCATTTTTTTAAAAGCCTAACCATAAAGAACGACATAGTTGGGGTAATAATCGGGTTCCAACAATATTTGAGAATAAAGTGAGTATCTTGACGTTGGCGAATCGCCTCCCACGCGCTTTTATCCGAAAGAGCCGGGGCGCCTAGCCAGGCCCGCTACTTACACATACATGGCTTAATCTTTGAGACAAGCAATTGACTACTGGCAGGATCAACCAGGTAGCATTCCTTAAAGATGTCGGCAACGCATGAGCTAAGCCACAAGGGCTCATTCAAAACGTGCACGGATGTCGTTCGCACGAAGCGCCGAATGCATGATTCGAGGTAAGCGGCGATTGAACACCTCTTACCTACTAAATATTCTGTATCCAAGAGATCGTACACCGCACCATGGGCCAACATCTAAGGCACACAAATTGGGGCATTAAACGTGGAACACAACAGGTGGTTTGTGGTTCACCCAACACCGCATCCACAAAAGGGGAGCAGCACAAGGCGAAAAACTTGACACTTCAATCATTCAAATGCCTTCAAGATAGGTACTCAACACAGGAAACCAACAACAACCAAGACATGCTTGAGCCAATAACTGAAGAGGCATGTATGAGACGGTGTCGTTGCTCGAGCAAGGATCCAACGTACTCATATAAACCAATCACCAATCACGCACCATACGTATACAATGCCTGAACACAAGGAATTATAAGCCATCACGAAACATAATATGTGCATCATGACAGCAAACAACAACTCACACCCAAGCATTGCCCCGATAGGCACGTAGGAAACAAATCACTAGAAGCACACATGATCATACCAGAACATGGTTTCGAATTCAAAAGAATTTCCAAAAACCAATGATGCTCATTCTTAACCAACATTCTACTTTGCCGAATGCACCCATTACCGATACCCACAAGGAGCTGACAACAAAACATAGCATCCAATCGAGCTCACAATCAAGAAACTTGATTTTTATTTCACCGAAGCAACACCAACCGTCCGATAGGAACATACCATCTTTAAATATTAGGGACAAGGGACCAACAAACTTGAATATTTCACTGAAGCAACACCAACCATCCGATAGGAATATGCCATCTTTAAATATTAGGGACAAGGTATCAATCAACCGACCGAGCATTTCAAGAGCAATGCTTCGACTCAAGAACACAACACTCCACTCCGATGTCTTACCCAAACAAACGACCGCCTCACCGTGCTCGCCCAACCACCAATTAGGTTATCGAATGCCCACGTACCGGTACATCATTTGCAAAGGCTACCCACCAAAGTAGCTCACTGAAATCTTGTTCGCAACATTGCCAAAAAAGCCCACGAGCAAAAAGGGACCGCACTACCGAACCGACGGAGCATTTCACTAGCAACGCATTAACTCAAAGAACATAGCTCTCCACTACAATGTTCTGCCCAA
>CM065813.1:115326214-115343714 GCA_033398695.1 Orobanche coerulescens
GGTTTGGACCAGCAAAAGAACCAGGGAGGCAAGCCATTATACCTGGATTGGGGACAGCGGGCAGATTTAGAATTAGTTCATACTTTTTTTTTTTAAAAACGAAATGTATTAGACGGATCAGAAATGTGGGGGGACGAGGCCCACTACACGCCCAAAAAGTTTGAGAGAGGACGAGTCCCTCTACACGCCCCAATTAACGAAAATAACAGCCAAGGAGATTATTTAAATCTAACATATGGAAAATTATTTTTATCGAGTCTAATCAAGCCATTAATCTTCCCGGGCAGATCAGACGGACTATAAAGACGAAAGTTTCTGAACTTATATCTTTCATCAGCCAGATGGTCCGCAATGGTATTCCCTTCCCGATAGATGTGAGAGAATAAGATATCCATGAGACGCCTGAGTGCTGCAATTTTGTGGCAGATGTTTAGAACCTGCCAATTACCTATGTTAGTCGAGTTGACCAGAGAAAGGGCAATGGCCGAGTCCATCTCAATCCAAACCTTACGAATGTTTCTCTCGTGGCAAAGATCCAACGCTCTCCAAATAGCAAAAAGTTCGGCAAAGTTATTAGAATGGTTGCCGATAAATTCGTGAAATGCAAAGATAGGTTCGCCCAAAAAATTCCTAGCAATCCCCCCCACGTCCGAAACCCCGGGGTTGCTTTTTGAGGCCCCGTCCGTATTGATTTTGGTGGTCCCAGGAGATGGCCTGACCCATCTCACTATGGAGATTTTTTTCTTTTTTTTTGTTTTTACAATTACATGCAAAATTATTAATAAAATTGCAGGGGCAGAAATGAAGACCCAAAATATCCGAAAGAGCCGGGGCGCCTAGCCAGGCCCGCGGCTGAATGCATTTCTGGCCTTTAATCATGAACAGGAAGTCCCAAATTCGATCGCACACCCGTTGAGCCGTGAACAGAATCTTCTTGACCCGCATGTTGTTCCTAGAGCACCAAATAAACCACATAATAAGTATAGGAATGATGCGAAAAATGTGGATAGCACCCGAGGCTTTATTAAACCAATGAGACAGAACTAAAGTAATAGAGCTGGTTTGTAAAAGTGGAATGCCCAATAAGGTACAAAAGTTGGCCCAAACCGAAGATGCGATCGGGCCATTTAGAAAAAGATGAGGTAGATAATGCCCCTCGATCTAAGGCCGTCCGGAGTTGGAATCCATTTTTTCAAAAGTCTCACCATGAAAAACGACATAGTAGGAGTAATAATTTGATTCCAACAAAATTTTAAAATAAGATGAGTATCATGACGTTGACGGATAGCCTCCCACGCACTTTTAAAGGAAAAAACCGTCGTGGGAGGTAAGTTTCCAAACGGCCTTATTAGCGTTAAGGTCCGACTCAACATGAGTGGGAAAGGTCATAACATAATCCCCAAGATCCGAGGGAATGACGGAGAGAATTTTTGATCGATCCCACCCGTGTGAAGTCCAAAAATGGTTAATGGTGGTGTTTAGCCGGGGGTTAGAGGCCCATTGGGACAGCGGGCTAAAATCACACCAATTGTCGTGCAAAAATGAGATATCGCCATCACCAATATACCAAAAAAAAAACCATTTATCAGCTAAGGAACGAATGTCACAAAGATTTTTCCATGTAGGAGAGTCATTGGGGTTGGATTTAACCACCATGGGGTGGAGACGTTTACAATACTTAGCCTTCATGAATTGGGTCCAAATATTAGATGAGGTACGAAACCGCCACCAAAGTTTAATTTCGGCCGCTTTAATGATGTCCCCCAGACTCCTACAGCCAAGACCACCTTCTTCCTTAGGGTAACAAAGCTTAAGCCATGCTCCCCAATGAAGTCTCTTTCTATTGTCGTTGGAACCCCAAAGAAATTTGTTAAAAACCCGTTCGAAGAAGATGATGACATTTTTGGGGGGTTTAAGGACTTGGAGACAATAGAAAGGAATAGATCTCAGGGTAGTTTTAATAAGTTCAAGTCTGCCACCCGATGTAAGTAATAAGTGATTCCACGACTGAAATTTGGCGCAGGTTTTAGCAATAAGATCACCATACATGTCAAAAGTTTGATTCCCCTTCCACAAGGGGGCTCCCAAATAATTAATTGGGAGACTCGTCTGAGAAAATCCAGTCATTTGTTTCACCATATGAACCAACAAATTGTTCGGCTTGGCAAAAATAAAAGAACTTTTAGAGTTATTGATTTTTTGTCTTGAGCTCGCGGTGTAGTGGTCTAGGCAATTTTTGAGAATGAGGAGATTGTTGTAGGAAGCATTGGTGAAGATTAACACATCATCAGCATAAGCAAGATGTGAAATCCAAACCTTCTTCCTGATTTTGAAAAACATATTGGGGTGGGTAAGAAAAGTTTTATCCAAAAGTCTAGATAAATAGTCGGACGCAATTACAAAGAGAAGAGGCGAGAGGGGGTCACCTTGTCTGATGCCCCTGTCGGATTTAAAAAAGCCCACAGGACTCCCATTAATGAGAATCGAAAACCAACAATTTGAAATGCAACGATAGATCATGGCAGCCCAAGCATCCGAGAAACCAAAGGCTTTTAAAATTTTTAATAGAAAAACCCAGTTAAGCCTATCGTAGGCTTTTTCCATATATAATTTAATCAAAACGTTCGAATCAGAAGTAGATATGTCATGACAAACTTCTTGGGCCGTTAAAATATTATCAGTAATGAGGCGGCCTTTAATGAAGCCAGATTGGGATGGGCTGAGAATTTTCGGAAGAAGGCGGCCCAATCTGGTACTGAGGATTTTCGCAATAATTTTATAAGAGGTATTACAATGGCTTATTGGCCTAAAATCCTCCCAAGCAAGGGGGGAGCCTTTGGGAATAAGAGAAATAGTAGTACACGAAAAAGATTTGGGCATGGGATTTCCGGAGAAAAAATCCCACACTGCCTCACATACATCAGTAGCAATAATGTCCCAGCACTTATGAAAAAATAAGGCATTAAAACCATCCAGGACGGCCACACTGCCTGGATCAATACTAAAAACAGCCTGTTTAATTTCATCCACATCCGGCATGGTACACAAATTGTGGCTGTCAACAGTATTAATGACGCAGGGGATAATGTCAGGCTTAATATCAGCTGGAGTAAAATCAGAACATTTAAAAATAGTAGGAAAGTAATTAACTCCAGAATTTTGGATATCAACGGGGTCAGTGATTTGGATACCATCCATGATTTGAAAGATTTTGCCTTTGCTTCTTTTGGATTTGATAAGGTCATGAAAAAATTTGGTGTTCCGTTCCCCTTCAAGGCACCATTTTAAATTGGTTTTTTGTTTCCAAAAGTCCTCTTCCATAGCCATCGTAAGATTGAGATTGGCTCTGGTTTTGTTTAAAAAAATAAGATTGTTGTCGGAAGGGTTATTATCGAACTTGATCTCGGCATCTGACACAAGCTCCCTAGCTTCAAAAACTTTAGTGAAAATATCGCCAAAATGAGTTTTATTCCAATCTTTTAAAGAAAGTTTAATTCTCGAAAGTTTGTTCAAAAGTTTGAACATACCCGACGAATGAACTGGGATCTGCCATGAATCTCTAACAATTCCCAGAAAATCTTTATGCTTGATCCACATATTTTGAAAACGAAACGAGGGTTTAGGTTTGAACTTGTTGTTACCAAAACTAAATAAAATCGCCGAATGGTCTGAGTGAAGGCGCGATAGGTGTTTTACACCCGAATCCGGGAAGGTATCAAACAAAGCCGGAGAGTGTAAAACTCTATCGAGCCTTTGCCAAATTAAATTACTATACCATGTAAACGGCGAACCAATGAAGCCAAGGTCAATAAGATTACAGTAAAAAAGAGCATCATAGAAGTCTTCCATCTCCGAAGGGATAGGAGACGCACCACCTTTTTTTTCGTGGGAGTGTAAAATAATATTAAAATCGCCTCCCACAATCCACGGCCCCTAATTATTGCTAACAGTAAGAAGGTCATCCCAAAGAGCCCGCCTTTCGACCCTAGTATTTTTCCCATAGACAATGGTTAAATAATAGGGGACAGGAGAAGCATTTGAACTAACTTCCATGTGGAGCAAGTGAGCAGTGTTTTTCAAGATTTGAAAAGAAAAATTGTGATCAAAGAACACCCAAATGTGGTTACTTTGGTTCGCAACAACTTTTTTGAAACCGAGATATTTACAAAAGTAGGCCGAATCAAGTGAAATTTTAGGCTCAATCAGAGCCAAAATATTCACGTGGTGGTCTATACTCAGATTTTTAACATTCTGTTTAGCATCTTTCTTACTCATCCCCCTAACGTTCCAAATAAGGGTGTTATTCATTGGACACATTAGGGGGTTTTTGGATCCTGGCGCTCCTCCTGAGCTCCGTGTTGGAAGTGTCCAGAGAACCCAAACCCTCTTTATTGCGGCTTTGGGCCTACCTTTCAATTTTTCGCCCGAGTTCAATGAGCCGACGCTTTTTGTCGTCTCTCTTCAGGCTCCGAGGAGATTGAGGAGATTCATGCGGGGGAGGAGGCAGCGCCAACACAATTCCACTATTATATGCACAATAGCCATCAAAATCATCAAAAGGGGTTTCCAAATCTGAATCGGTATCTCCACAAGAGCCAGAGGAAGCTGAGTTAGTATCCCCGAGAGAGTAACTATGTTCATCTTCCTTCTGTTTCTTGTAGGAGCACTCGGGGTCGGCTTTGGGAGATCCCTTTGTCTGGGGGAGGGGAGGTGAAATTAATTTGGGTACCTCCGGCTCGGCCAAAACAAGGTCAGGGGAGAGTAAATCTCTCCCAGGCATGTCTAGCTTATCAACCCGGGGTGGGGAAGAGGGGGGAGATCCCGGGGCCCTGTCCACAGGATCCAAGATAATGAGTTCATTACCATTTTCCACAGCAGATAAAGGAACTTGAGGTGCTACATCATCTATCAAAATATGAAACGAGTTAGGAGATAAAATTTCATTAATTTTAGGTGCTGTAATTTTTTTGGGGGGGGGAGTTTTCTCTAGACCCACGTTGTTCAACCTGTTTCCAGACGTCATTGGGTTTTTCGGCCTTTTGGTTATCTTTGGCAACATAGTTCAGTTTTGGATTTTTTCAGCAAATAGTTTGTTTTTTTCAGCAAAATTAGGCCTAAGTTTGTGATTTTTAATATAACAGTCAGTTTCCTCGTGGCCAATATGATTACAGAAATAACAATATCTTGGTAATCGTTCAAACTGAACATTTATGTCAACAGATTTACCATTACAGGAGATGGCGAATTTTTGAACATAGGGTGTCTCAAGATTGATTTCGACACAGAAACGAGCATAGTTTAACCGAGATTTAGATAAGGTTGCTTCGTCAGCCATAACAAATTCACCAAAAACACTAGCAATCATTTTAAGACTACGAATATAATACCATTGAATTGGGAGTGCGAAAGTTTTGAGCCAGACCGGAACAACCAGCGGTTCATTTTTAAAATCAAAATCGGACGTCCATTTTAAAATTCTCATCGGAAGACCAGCAATCGGAATCTCTCTTTGAATACGAAGTTTAGCAAATTGTTCCTCATTAAAACAAGTAATTAAAACATGGCGGAGATTTAGATATTGAACTTTACACGGTTTATACCCAAGGTTATTAAGGGTAGTTCGGATTACCTCATTTGTCGGTTTTCCGTAGGAAAACTTACCAACAACCGAGAGACGGAAAGCTTCAGAAGCTTTATCACATTCCGGTTTAGAAAAAAGAACTATAGGCACATTACCAGACCAGTCAACCGAGCCGAAAACGCCCTGCATTTGGTCCGCACCACCGTAGGTCGCCGCCGCATAAGATTTTGGAGCCGGAACAGGGGGAGGATCGGAATTACCAGCTTTGAACGGAGGGACATCCGTGACCGCTTTTCCCTTGGCGAAGGATTCTGGATCCGACGAAGAGCCCTTCAGATCGAGAGGTTTCCGAGGCACTTTTAGGTTTTGCACAGCAACGCCCGCCACCACTCCAGAGACAGCAGCAGTAAAGAGAGCTAAAGACGAAGGGGTAGGGAAATCATCCAGAGTAACCGAGATCCCTCCTTTTTCAGGTTATGACTGTTCTGTAGGAAGAAGGTTGTTGGAATCGCCCAGAAGCTGATGTTCGCGGGTGGAAAAATCGTCCGAATTTTCATCTCCCAACAATTGAGAAGTTGGGTTTGTAGGATTTTTAATCGGATTTCCAAAAGGGGCCGCAGTATTTTTTATGGAGAAACCAGAATTTATGTTGAGAAAATCCGGCTGGATAGTCGGAGAAGAAGGGAGAGATTGTCCAGCTTTTCTACTCAGTTTTGGGGAGGTGGGTATTATAATATAAAGATGGTTTGTGTTTTCATGTGAAAAAGCAGGATTCACGGGTGTTGAGGGGCAGGAATTATTTTTTAAATGGCTCAGATCTATTTTGGGGGGGAGAGATAGTTGACGGGCGGGGGTATTGATGGTAGCCGCCCCAGATTCTTTATTTTTGTCTGCCATAAGGCAGAATATTAAATGAGGGACCGCCGCTCAAGGCGGCGGAAATGAGAAAAAAACGAACGTTATCAGATGAATGCCGATCGAAAAACTCAAAAATGCAAGAAAAGTATATGAAGATTGTAGAGAGAAGGAGGAGAAAAAATCTAGAGAGAGAGAGAGCATTCAGTTTTTTTTAGAATTAGTTCATACTTTTTTTTTTAAATCGATCATATATATTGATAAAAAAAGGTGGAGCCGACCCACCTACACGGCACCTAACTCAACGGCCGAGCAACGGGACTAAGACTCTCAGAAATGAGTTATCTAGATCTAATATAAGGGACACCAAGTCTATCTAGTCTCAGGTAACCCCGTAAAAGGCCACTAATACTATCCATATTATACATTTCAAAATTACACTTCTCACACCCTTTGTTGGCCAAAAAATCAACCACAACATTCCCTTCCCGGTATATGTGTGTTAGCCTAACTTCCATCAAGTTGATAACAGAGTGAATACGGTGGAAAATGTAATTTGTATGCCATGGCCCTTTTATTTTTTTGGTAATTAAATGTAAGACCACTTGAGAGTCGAGCTCAACCCAGACTTTACCGATGTTCCTGTCATGACAAAATTCAAGCCCCCTCCAAATCGCGTGGGCTTCTGCGAAAGTATTTGTTTGCTGCTCGAGATATTCATGAAAAGCAAAAATGAGCTGGCCCAAATGGTCTCGAGCAACCCCCCCCCCCCCCCGCAGCCCCCCCGGATTACCTTTAGATGCCCCATCAGTGTTTAATTTTACAGTACCAGGGGAGGGTTTCATCCACGAAACTAAAATAATTTTAGGGGGTTTACATATTTTACAACTTTTGATCTCCAATAAATCACAGAAAATCGGGGCGCCTTTCCAATTAATCTTGTCTGCCATCTTGATAGCAGCAAGATACTTCCACACCCGGTTGATGACACGCTGAGCAGTAAAGTGAATTTTCTTGACCCGTTTGTCATTCCTGGAACACCACAAAAACCACAAAATAAGGACTGGGATAATATAAAAAATGTGACACTGACCATACCCTTTGTTAAACCAATTGACTAAAACGAGGCCAATATTATCCGAATCAAGTTGATCAATCCCTGCTAGGAAAGAAAAGTTAGCCCAAATAGACTTAGCAATCGGACCCATAAGGAGCCCTGACAACAAAAACACCCGGCATTAGTAACAATGATACCTCTGCTACTTAGACCATCAGGGGTAGGAATCCAATTATGCAAAAGACGAACAATGAATAATGAGATTGAAGGGGTAATCATCGGATTCCATATTTTAACTAAAACAGTGGAAGGGTTTAGAGACTTCCTGATTGCCTGCCAAGCAGACTTAAAGGAGAAGTTGCCATTGGAACTTAACTTCCAAAAGGGGATGCAATCCTGGCCGTGGGTGGGGAGAGAGCAAATAAGGTCACATAAATCATTATGAATCAGGGCCCAAAGCTTTAAAACATCCCAACCAATATTATTCCACACATTTTTAATCAACAAATTAGATTTAGTGTTAAGGTTGAATTGGGACAGGGGGCTAAGAGAACAACAATTATCATGCCAAAATGAAATCTCCCCATTACCAATCCCCCAAAAGATCCAGTCCTCGGCCTGGATCCTGATATCACATAAACTTTTCCAAATTGTAGAATCATAGGGGTTGGTTTTAATGATTCTAGGGTGAAGCCTTTTACTGTATTTAGCTTTGAGAAGGTTGGACCAGATATTGGAATTGGTCCTGAAACGCCACCACAATTTAATTTCAGCAGCCTTTATGATATCATTAAGGTTCCTGAACCACAGCCCACCTTCCTGGAAGGGGAAACACAAACGATTCCAAGCACACCAATGTAGTTTTTTCTTATTCTCCCTAGACCCCCAAAGAAATCTATTAAACAGCCTCTCAAGGTGAATTATCACATTATTAGGAGGTCTCAGAACCTGAAGAACATAGAAGGCCATAGAGTTTAAAGTAGATTTAATAAGTTCCATTCTACCCCCAGTGGTCAAGTAAAAATGATTCCAGCTCTGAATTTTTTTTTGAATCTTGGATATTAGGCCTCTAAATATATCAAAAGTTTGGTTACCCTTCCAGAGAGGGGCACCTAGATAAGAAATGGGGAGGTCAGAAGGCTTGAATCCAGTGCAGGAGTAAACAAGATCACACAGGCTGACACTAGGGTTGTGTAAAATAAACTGACTCTTGTGAGTGTTGATAAGCTGACCAGAGAGATCTTCATAATTATGCAAACATTTTTTCAAAAGCATGATATTGTTTCTTTTAGCTTTGAGGAAAATCAGGACATCATCAGCAAAGGCTAAATGAGAGACATTGGCATCCACCTTTTTCCTGGTTTTGAAAAACATATCAGGGTTCTTATTAAAAGTCATGTCCAGGCTCCTAAAAAGGTAATCAGCAGATAAAACAAAAAGCATTGGTGATAGAGGATCACCTTGTCTAATACCTCTTTGAGAATTAAAATAACCAACAGGAGAGCCATTAATCAGAACAGAAAACCAGCAATTTGATATGTTATTTTTTATTAAATCAATCCAAGCCTTGGCAGAACCAAAACCAGATAGAACTTGGTAAAGGAAATTCCAATTTAATCTATCATAAGCTTTTTCCATATCTAATTTGACAATAAGGTTCTCAGAGCTTCTAGAAATATCATGAGTAATTTCCTGAGCAGCCAAGATGTTATCAGTGATGATTCTATTCTTAATAAATCCAGACTGGAAGGGGGAAATAAGTTTAGGAAGGAGTTTGCTCAACCTCAGCCCCATGATTTTAGAAATGATCTTTTGAATATTGTTGCACAAGCTGATGGGTCTGAAATCCTTCCAAGAAGAAGGGGAGTTAGTTTTGGGAATTAAGGTTAAGGTGGTGGAAGTACAGGACTTGGATAGGGGAGCACCTCTAAAGAAATCAATAGTAGCTTCAAGAACATCCTCATTAATAATATCCCAGCAAGTTTGAAAAAAGAAGGCATTAAAGCCATCAGGGCCAGCCACCCCATTTGAATTCAAATCAAAAACAGCCTCTTTCACCTCTTTTAAATCAGGGATAGCACATAGCAACTCATTATCATTATCAGAAATGATTTTAGGGATGATCTCCTGATCAATGTTCTCAAGAAGGGGGTTATTGTCAGCAAATAAGCCAGATAAGTAATCAATGGCTGATTGTTCAATAAGGTTGGGATCAGAAACAGTAATACCATTATAAGTAATCTGCCTAATACTACCCTTACTTCTTTTAATTTTAACCAGATTGTGGAAAAATTTGGTGTTCCTCTCCCCTTCAAGAGTCCATTTAATATTGGCTTTTTGTTTCCAATAGTCTTCTTCCATAGAAAGGATTTTATTTAAATTGACTTTCTCTTTTTTAAGGTTGAGAGAATTAGTAGGAGAGGGATCATTATCAAAGTTGAGCTCAGCAACAGAAGCCAGCTCTTTAGCAGTAGCAATATTCTGGAATAAATTACCAAATTGATTTCTGTTCCAATCTTTAAGAGTGAGTTTTAACCTATTAAGTTTAAGGGCAAGCCTGTGGATTCCTCTGATGTGAGTAGGAATAGACCAAGATTCATTGACAGTATGCATGAAAAGATGATGCTTGGTCCACATATTCTGAAATCTGAAGGAAGTTTTAATTTTAACAGTCACATCAGAGAAGATGCATAACAGAGGGTGGTGGTCAGAAGTATATCTAGGTAGATGTAAGATGGAGGGAGTAGGAAAAAGGTCAAACCAATCAGAGTTGAACAGGATCCTATCCAGCCTCTGCCAGATGGAATCACTATACGAAGTGAAAGGGCTACCAGTAAACCCCCCCTCAAATAGGTTACAATCCATAATCGCATCAGAGAAATCATCCATGTCTGCCTGAATGGGGGGAGCCCCCCCTTTCTTTTCAGAGTTTCTCAAAACTATATTGAAGTCCCCCCCAATCATCCTGGGAACATTGTGCTGGCTCACACTACATAAGTCATCCCAAAGTTGAAACCTTTCAACTCTGGTATTCTTACCATAGACCACAATTACTAAAAAGAGTTTAGAGGTAAAAACAGATGTGACTCTGATGTGAAGCATATTAGTTGTATTATGTAAAATCTGGATAAGGTTGTTGTTATCATTGAAAATCTAAATGTGGTTACTCACATTAGCAACAACAGAGTGAAAACCAAGAAGTCTACAGAAAAATTGAGGATTGAGATCAACCTTAGGCTCAATAATGCCCAAAATATTGATTTTATTGTCATAAATTAAACTTTTTAAAACTTTTTGGGCTGCTGGATTGCCCATACCTCTAATATTTCAAATCATGGTATTGATCATTTGAGGATTTGGGGGCCAGCATACCACTTCTTCTCAAATCTTCCTTATTTTTCTCATTAGTTTCCAATTCTTTAGATATAGGGTTATGAACCCTAAGAGCCAGCATAGTAACCTGAGTAGAGCTAGGGACCTCATCAAACTCAGGACTGCTATTGTTGGGGGATGTATCACATTCATTATCCTCATCTAGTAGAAGAGGACTAAAGGAATTTTTGAGGGGGGTAGGATCATCCTCCTCCTCTGAATTAACAGTTTCCATTAGAATAGGGGAACCATGGTGAACATCCTCTCCCTTTGAGGGTTGGTTAGAGGAAGAAGCATCATGGTTTTCCTCTATCAGGGAGGTGAGGGGGCCTGGACGAGTCCCTGATTTATTCCCTTTCTTGTCAGGGGATGATAAAATTAAGGAAAATTTAGAGGGATTCACAGGGCTATCAAGGATGATAGTCTGCTCTCCCTCCATCTCTTTATTTTGTGGACCAATAGGGGTTTCAGGAGTCTCATTGGGGTTAAGAGCCTGTTTCCCTTTATCCACAGCTTGTTTATCTACCAAGTTTTTTTGTAAATCCAGTTTTGAAATGATATGTTGTCTCTTTTCTAAAGCCTGGGGCCTAAGCTCCTTATTTTTAATATAACACATCGTTTCATCATGACCAATGTGCTCACAATGAGCACAATATTTGGGTTTCCTTTCATAATCAATCAAGCAGTCCATAGTAGTATCACCACATTCAATGGCCACTTTAGGAGGGAGGGGGTTTAAAAGATTAACATCCACACAAACTCTAGCATAATTAAGCCGAGATCTAGATAGAGTAGCATCATCAACCTTAATAAATTCACCAACACAGTTAGCTATGGTTTGTAAGCATCTCATTTCATAACACTGTAGAGGGAGATTAACAATTTTAATCCACACTGGAACCACAGGAAGTTCTTTTTTAAAACTAAAATCTGGTGTCCATTTAAGGATACGCATAGGAAATTGCTGGACAGAAATTTCACGGTGGAGTCTGAGTTTGTTAAACAACTCCTCGTTCGCCACCGTAATTAAAACATATCTACCGTTCAAATATTGAATTTTACAATATGGAAATCCCATATTAGACAGGGTTGAGCCGATTACCTCGTTGTTGGGCTTACCATAGGAGAATTTACCAACTAGGGCGAACTTTAGATGAGCCGAAGCTTGTTCGCATTCCGGTACTGTGAAGACCGCTTTTGGAATCTCGCCAGATTTGTCAATTGTACCAAATTTCTGGATGTTTCCTGATGGTCCTTTGGTGATTCCAGCATAAGTGGTCTTGGTTCCCGCTAGACCCTTTATTGTAGGTTTTGTCTCTGGAACAATTTCGCCTTCCTCTTCGTGGATCCTTTCATTTTCGGTTGGGCCCTTCTTCTGCGCCAGATCTAGGGTTTCCGAACTAGGGTTTTCCGCCGCTATCTTGTGGAACTCGATATTTTGTGTCGCCAACTTGATTCTGGAAGAAAGAATCGGTGGGCTGTGGGTTTTTCTTCCGAATTTAATGAAATTTGTTGTTAGATTATTCAAAATGTTTGCACTCGATTTGAGAGGTAGGTTCTCAAAGTCGGGTTGTTTTGTTGGGGATGATGGTTGGGATCGCTGAACCGATGGAGTGGCCATCGAAAAAAGAGAGGTCCGCCGCACTGAGGCGGCGGCGGAGGGGAAGAAAAGCCGTGAACGGCTATAAAAAAGCTGCTAACGGTCACAATGAAAAGAAAGAAGACGGAGTGACCGAGGAAAAGAATCGCCCAATCTAGAGAGAAGGCAGAGCGAAATTTCTAGAGAGAGAGAGAGAACTCAGCGCTTGAATTCTGAATAGAATTAGTTCATACTTTATTTTTATTTTTTTATTTTTTTTTAAAAAGGACATCATATATCACCAAGATGAAAAAAAAGGGGGGCCTATTCCCTTACAAAGCCGATATTTTACTGGGGGGCCAAATCCCAAACATAGCCACTAAACGAAAAGAAAACAGTAATTATGGGGGCCCAATGCCCAAACAAAACCGAACAATGCTACGACCCACTTTCTTGCTTTTTTCGAGCTTTTTCTTCCTTTTGCCTTTTCTTGCTCATAACCGTTTGAAAACCCATATCCAAATCATGAGTTGGACCCTTATTTCTCTGACCAACCGATAAATCGATTTCCACCGTACCGGTTCCAACCCGTTCCTCGACCTTCTTAGGCTTGACGGTACTGATTTTTACTTTTTTCTGAACTTTTTCCTTTGTAGGTAATACAATAGGTTCCGATTTCGAGTCAGGCCAATCATCCTCCGAGTAATAATTCTTCACAACATACGCGTCAGGATTGAAATAAGCATCGTTTTGAATAGTCATCTGCTCGGACTCGACTTCTGAAACGTTATCAAACCGATCATAAGATTGAAGTAAAACATCTCGAATATCTGAAAGGTTCATTGGCTTGTTTGTTAGATTATTGGGTCTAGGAATAAACGAAATAATCCCTTTTGAATCTAAAGAAATGAAGTCATCCAGAACTGGGCCATCGGGGGGCGGGGGGCTGACCTGGCAGCAGGGCTGAACCTGGTCCAAAATCGATACTGCAACCTCCATTGGATGGCTGACCACTGATTTATAACCAAAACTCGCTACCGACGCTTTGTTGTATGTTTTGCAGCTCTTCATGTCGTGCCCAAGATGCTTGCAAAAGGAGCAGTAGGTAGGACAATTTTCATATTCCACATGTTGCAACCTAATTTTTCCACCAAGTCTAATTTCAACTTCTGACAAACGGGGTTGAGAAATATCAATTTCAATACAAACACGCGGAGTGGAAGCACGAGATAATATGGCCGTGGCACTATCAATTCTAAGTGGTTTCCCTAACGCGGAAGCAATTTGGAAAAGACTACGTTTATCGAATAAATGGACTAGAAGGTACGGAAATAACACCCAAACCGGAGCAAATGGGGCCTCAACTAAAGGATCAAAATCAGGTGTCCACTTAAAGATACGCATCGGAAAACCAGCCATAAACCACACTTGGCGGCTCCAAAGTCGAGTATAGTCTTCTTCACATGAAAGTCGGAACAATACATGTTTTTGTTCAAGAAGGGCGACCGAGAAAGAACCTTTTAGATTTAAGTTTCCCATCACAGACTTTAGAATTCTCATCGTTGGGAAACCATGCGAGAATTTTCCAACCAAAGCAAACTCGAAGGGGGCTGCGAGTTCGTCAAGTTCTTCTACCGAAAATGTGACAACTTTACGTCCATCAATTTCTGAAATCTGACCGAATGTACTTGAACGTCCGATATCATAGAAACTCTTGTTGGAAGAAGTATTTATTCCAGCAAAATTCCTTCCAGGATCGTCAAAATTGTTTTTTGATTTCGAATCTACATCTGATTCCTTTACATTGCACACAACATCAGCATAGCTACGCGTTGAGTGTGTTTTAAATGGTTCCAAGAAGCGAAGATCAGCAGCGGGGGCACTGGGAACGGACTGAACAGAAGGAATTTTTCGGACAGCAGCCAAGTCGCTGGAAACATCCTGCACATGAGGCCATTCTCGTTCAGGACTTTTGTCATGCACCTTGTGAGCAGCTTCAGGTAGATTAGTAGAAGGAGCTGCCTGTAATGGCCTATCCTCCGAAACAGCAACCAAAAGTGGTGGAGGGTCCCCATCCCTGCGAATGGACGGTCCACCCTCAACCATTTCATGATACCTATCATCTCCTACATTAAACTTCTGAACAGGAGCATCCATGTTACCTTTTTTGGCCTTAGAAATTGGGCAGCCCATTAGTGGACCGGGGAGGGCAGCTAGCACTGGACATAGGGTCGTAAATCCATGGGCATCACATCGACTGCGACGGTCTGCTCGCCGCCATGAATCGGAGGTAAAATATCCGAAACCCCAAGTGATTTAAAAGCGACCAATGAAACCAATCATGCGCCCGATTGCAGGATGGGTGAAGTCAGAAAGAAATCCGCCGCCCTAGGCGGCGGACGACAGTTATTTTGGCAGCGCAGATAATTGAATCGCGATAATACACTGCCAGAGGCTGAGAATCGGCCGAAACTTTCTAGAGAGAAGGAGGAGCATTTTTTCTTAGAGAGAGAGAGCATCCCATTTTTTAGAATTAGTTCATACTTTTTTTTTAGGGACAGAAAAGGTGGGGGGGCGAGTCCCACTACAGGCCCAAAATGGTTGAGGGAGGACGAGCCCCTCTACACGCCCCAATTAATGAAAATAACAGCCAAGTAGATTATTTAAATCTAACATATGGAAAATTATTTTTATCGAATCTAATCAGGCCATTAATCTTCCCGGGCAGATCAGACGGGCTATAAAGACGAAAATTTCTGAACTTATATCCTTCATTAGCCAGATGCTCCGCAATGGTGTTTCCTTCCCGATAGATGTGAGAGAATGTGATATCAATGACACGCCTGAGTGATGCAATTTTGTGGCAGATGTTTAGCACTTGCCAATTACCCGTGTTAGGTGAGTTGACTAGAGAATGGGCAATGGCCGAGTCCATCTCAACCCAAACTTTACGAATGTTTCTCTCGTGGCAAAGATCCAGCGCTCTCCAAATAGCAAAAAGTTCGGCAAAATTATTAGAATGGTTGTCGATAAATTCGTGAAAAGCAAAGATAGGTTCGCCCAAAAAATTCCTAGCAATCCCCCCCACAGATGAATCCCCGGGGTTGCCTTTTGAGGCCCCCTCCGTGTTGATTTTGGTGGTCCCAGGAGTCGGCCTGACCCATCTTACTATGGAGATTTTTTTTCTTTTTTTTTTTTTTACAATTACATGCAAAATTATTAATAAAATTGCAGGGGCAGAAATGACTACTGGCAGGATCAACCAGGTAGCATTCCTTAAAGACGCTGGCAACGCATGAGCTAAGCCACAAGGGCTCATTCAAAACGTGCACGGACGTCGTTCGCACGATGCGCCGAACGCATGATTCGAGGTAAGCGGCGATTGAACACCTCTTACCTACTAAATATTCCGTATCCAAGAGATCGTACACCGCGCCATGGGCCAACATCTAAGGCACACAAATTGGGGCATTAAACGTGGAACACAACAGGTGGTTTGTGGTTCACCCAACACCGCATCCACAAAAGGGGAGCAGCACAAGGCGAAAAACTTGACACTTCAATCATTCAAATGCCTTCAAGATAGGTACTCAACACAGGAAACCAACAACAGTCAATACATGCTTGAGCCAATAACTGAAGAGGCATATATGAGACGGCGTCGTTGCTCGAGCAAGGATCCAACGTACTCATATAAACCAATCACCACTCACGCACCATACGTATACAATGCCCGAACACAAGGAATTATAAGCCATCACGAAACATAATATGTACATCATGACAGCAAACAACAACTCACACCCAAGCATTGCCCCGATAGGCACGTAGGAAACAAATCACTAGCAGCACACATGATCATACCAGAACATGGTTTCGAATTCAAAAGAATTTCCAAAAACCAATGATGCTCATTCTTAACCAACATTCGACTTTGCCGAATGCACCCATTACCGATACCCACAAGGAGCTGACAACAAAACATAGCATCCAATCGAGCTCACAATCAAGAAACTTGATTTTTATTTCACCGAAGCAACACCAACCGTCCGATAGGAACATACCATCTTTAAATATTAGGGACAAGGGACCAACAAACTTGAATATTTCACTGAAGCAACACCAACCATCCGATAGGAACATGCCATCTTTAAATATTAGGGACAAGGTATCAATCAACCGACCGAGCATTTCAAGAGCAATGCTTCGACTCAAGAACACAGCACTCCACTCCGATGTCTTACCCAAACAAACGACCGCCTCACCGTGCTCGCCCGACCACCAATTAGGTTATCGAACACCCACGTACTGGTACGTCATTTGCAAAGGATACCCACCAAAGTAGCTCACTGAAATCTTGTTCGCAACATTGCCAAAAAAAGCCCACGAGCAAAAAAGGACAGCACTACCGAACCGACGGAGCATTTCAAGAGCAATGCTTCGACTCAAGAACATAGAACTCCACTCCGATGTCTTACCCAAACAAACGACCGCCTCACCATGCTCGCCCGACCACCAATTAGGTTATTTGAACGCCCACGTACCAGTACGTCATTTGAAAAGGCTACCCACCAAAGTAGCTCACTAAAATCTTGTTCGCAACATTGCCAAAAAAGCTCACGAGCAAAAAGTGAACGCACTACCGAACCGACGGAGCATTTCACTAGCAACGCATCAACTCAAAGAACATAGCTCTCCACTACAATGTTCTGCCCAAAGAAACGACCGCCTCACCGTGCTTGCCCGACCACCTAGGTTATCGAACACTCACGTACCGGTACGTCGCTCCCCCAGGATACCCACCGAAGCAGCTAACTGAAATCTCGGTCCAATAATTACTAGAAAATGCCCACAAGCGATGGGGCACCGCTTTACCGAACCCACCGAGCAATTTTCAAACATGCATCTAATCGCAGAACATGGCAGCCCACTACGATGTTTTGCCCCAACAAGCGACCGCCTCACCATGCTCATCCGACGACCTAATAGGTTATCAAACGCTCACGTACCAGTACGTCGCTCACTGAGACTTTCCACCTAAGCAGCTTACCAAACT
>CM065813.1:115353714-115386214 GCA_033398695.1 Orobanche coerulescens
AGTGAACAAGATCACACAGGCTGACATTAGGGTTATGTAGAATAAACTGACTTTTGTGTGTTGATTAGCTGTCCAGAGAGATCTTCATAATTATGCAAACATTTTTTCAAAAGCATGATGTTGTTTCTTTTAGATTTAAGGAAAATCAGGACATCATCAGCAAAGGCTAAATAAGAGACATTAGCATCAACCTTTTTTCTGGTTTTGAAATACATATCAGGGTTCTTATTAAAAGTCATGTTCAGGCTCCTAGAAAGGTAATCAGCAGATAAAACAAAAAGCATTGGTGATAGAGGATCACCTTGTCTAATACCTCTTTGAGAATTAAAATAACCAACAGGAGAGCCATTAATCAGAACAGAAAACAAACAATTTGATATGTTGTTTATGATTAAATCAATCCAAGCCTTAGCAAAACCAAAACCAGATAAAACTTGGTAAAGGAAATTCCAATTTAATCTATCATAAGCTTTTTCCATATCCAATTTGACAATAAGGTTCTCAGGGCTTCTAGAAATATCATGAGTAATTTCCTGAGCAGCCAAGATGTTATCAGTGATGATTCTATTTTTAATAAATCCAGACTGGAAAGGTGAAATAAGTTTAGGAAAGAGTTTACTCAACCTCAACCCCATGATTTTAGAAATAATCTTTTGAATATTGTTACACAAGCTGATGGGTTTGAAATCCTTCCAAGAAGAAGGGGAATCGGTTTTGGGAATTAAGGTTAAGGTGGTGGAAGTATAGGACTTGGATAGGGGGCACCTCTAAAGAAATCAGTAGTAGCTTTAACAACATCCTCATTAATAATATCCCAACAAGTTTGAAAAAAGAAGGCATTAAAGCCATCAGGGCCAGCCACCCCCTTAGAATTCAAATCAAAAACAGCCTCTTTCACCTCTTTTAAATCAGGGATGGCACAAAGCAACTCATTCTCATTATCAGAAATGATTTTCGGGATGATCTCCTGATCAATGTTCTCAAGCAGGGGGTTATTGTCAGCAAACAAGCCAGAGAAGTATTCAATGGCAGATTGTTCTATGAGGTTAGGATCAGAAACAGAAATACCATTATAAATAATCTGCCTAATGCTACCCTTACTTCTTTTAATTTTAACCAGATTGTGGAAAAATTTGGAGTTCCTCTCCCCTTCAAGAGTCCATTTAATATTAGCTTTTTGTTTCCAAAAGTCTTCTTCCATAGAAAGGATTTTATTTAAGTTGGCTTTCTCTTTTTTAAGGTTGAGAGAATTAGTAGGAGAGGGATCATTATCAAAGTTGAGCTCAGTAACAGAAGCCAGCTCTTTAGTAGAGGCAATATTCTTGAATAAATTACCAAAATGATTTCTGTTCCAATCTTTAAGAGTGAGTTTTAACCTGTTAAGTTTAAGGGCAAGCCTGTGGATCCCTCTGATGTGATGTTTGGTCCACATATTCTGAAATCTGAAGGAAGTTTTAATTTTAACAGTCACATCAGAGAAGTTGCATAGTAGTGGGTGGTGATCAGAGGTGTATCTGGGTAAATGTATGATGGAGGGATTAGGAAAAAGGTCAAACCAATCAGAATTGAACAGGATCCTGTCCAGCCTCTGCCAGATGGAATCACTGTACCAAGTGAAGGGGCTACCAGTAAACCCCCCCTCAAATAGGTTGCAATCCATAATGGCATCAGAGAAATCATCCATTTCTGCCTGTGTGGGGGGAGCCCCCCATTTCTTTTCAGAGTTTCTCAGAACAATATTGAAGTCCCCCCCAATCATCCAAGGAACATTGTGCTGGCTCACACTACATAAGTCATCCCAAAGTTGAAATCTTTCAACTCTAGTATTCTTACCATAGACCACAATTAATAAAAAAGGGCTTAGAGGTAAAAACTGATGTGATTTTAAGGTGAAGCGTATGAGCTGTATTATGTAAAATCTGGATAAGGTTGTTTTTATCATTGAAAATCCAAATGTGGTTACTCACATTAGCAACAACAGAGTGAAAACCAAGAAGTCTACAGAAAAATTGAGGGTTGAGATCAACCTTAGGCTCAATAATGCCCAAAATATTAATTTTATTATCATGAATTAAACTTTTTAAAACTTTTTGGGCTGCTGGATTGCCCATTCCTCTAATATTCCAAATCAATGTATTGATCATTTTGAGGATTTGGGGGTCAGCCTACCACTTCTTCTCAGATCTTCCTTATTTTTCTGATTAGTTTCCAATTCTTTAGATATAGGGTTATGAACCCTGAGAGCCAGCACAGTAACCTGAGTAGAGCTAGGGACTTGATCAGACTCAGGACTGCTATTGTTGGGGGATGTATCACATTCATTATCCTCATCTAATAGAAGAGGACTGAAGGAGTTTCTGAGGGGGGTAGGATCATCCTCCTCCTCTGAATTAACAGTTTCCATTAGGATAGGGGAACCATGGTGAGCATCCTCTCCCTTTGAGGGTTAGTTAGAGGAAGAAGCATCATGGTTTTCCTCTATGGGAGAGGTGAGGGGGCCTGGACCAGTCCCTGATTTATTCCCTTTATTGTCAGGGGATGAGAGAATTAAGGAAAATTTAGAGGGATTCACAGGCTATCAAGAATGATAGTCTGCTCTCCATCCATGTCTTTATTTTGTGGACCAACAGGGGTTTCAGAAATCTCATTGGGGTTAAGAGCCTGAGTTTGTTAAACAACTCCTCGTTCGCCACCGTTATCAAAACATGTCTACCATTTAAATATTGAATTTTACAATAAGGAAATCCCATATTAGACAGAGTTGAGCCGATTACCTCGTTGCTGGGCTTACCATAGGAGAATTTACCGACTAGGGCAAACTTTAGATGAGCCGAAGCTTGTTCGCATTCCGGTACTGTGAAGACCGCTTTTGGAATCTTGCCAGATTTGTCAATTGTACCAAATTTCTGGTTATTTCCTGATGGTCCTTTGGTGATTCCGGCATAAGTGGCCTTGGTTCCCACTGGACCCTTTGTGGTAGGTTGAGTTTCAGGAACGATTTCGCCTTCCTCTTCGTGGATCCTTTCATCTTCGGTTGGGGTTTCAAGATTTTCCCCATCTTCATCGCCAGATCTAGGGTTTGCTGGTCTAGGGTTTTCCGCCGCTTTCGTGCGAATCTTGATATTTTGAGTCGCCGACTTGATTCTAGAAGAGAGTATCGGTGGGCTGTGAGTTTTTTTCCCGAAGTTGATAAAATTTGTTGTGAGATTATTGAGTATGTTTGCACTCGATTTGAGAGGGAGGTTCTCAAAATCGGGTTGTTTTGTTGGGGATGATGGTTGGGACCGCTGAACCGATGGAGTAGCCATCGAAAAAACGATAGGTCCGTCGCACTGAGGCGGCGGGGGGGGGGGGGGGATAAAGATCGAGAACGGCTATAATAGGATGCTAACGGTCACAAATGAATAAGAGAGAATGCGAAGTGACCGAGAAAAAAATCGCTAGTTCTAGAGAGAAGGCAGAGCGATTCCTATAGAGAGAGAGAACTCAGCGCTGTTTGTATTATTGAATTAGTTCATACTTTTTTTTTTTTTAAAAAAGGATGCCATATTATAAAACAAACAAGACAAGGGGGGCCTATTCCCTTACATAGCCGATATATAATGGGGGGCAAATCCCAAACGTAGCCACAAAATAAAAAGGTAACTAAATACCACAAAGCAAATTAGGGGTGCTAAATCCCCAACACAGCTGCAAATAAAACACATAAAAGGCAAAAAACAAATAAGAAATAAACACAAGCTACGCACCCGTAGCTTGCTTCTTCTTAGATTTTTCTTCCTTTTTCTTTTTCTTGCTAACTACCTTTTGAAAATCCAAATCCATATCTTCCACCGCTTCGACTCCGGACTTAATCAATTCTTGACTCGACTCCGCAATCTTGGTCTGAATCTTAACTTGAACATTATCGGACGAACAAGGATCGATCTTTTGAAGTGACTTAAGGCTCTCTTGAATTTGTTCCGGCATTTGGTTCTGCTCGTCGAACCATTCCTCAACATTATTTGGGTTAGCGGAATTAATCTTAGATTTTTTCTTTACTTTTTTCTTTGGAGGAGGTAAAATAGGCACCGAATCCGAATTGCTATCACCATCTGAGTAATAGTTCTTGTCAATAAGAATGTCAGCAAAAGTGTCAGGCAAGGAATGAGCATCAGGTTGAATAGTGATACACACCGACTCGACTTCTGAGACGTTATCAAACAAATCATAAGATTTGAGGATATCATCTTTAATTTTAGGAAAATTCACTGGTTTGGTCGTAGGATTATTGTGTCCAGGCTTAAATGTAATAATTCCTTTCGAGTCCATAGAAATCGAGTCATCTAAATCAGAGCAAAAAGGAGGCGGCACACCTGGGTTAGGTAGGCCATTATGTGGATCGAAAGAGGCACCAACGGGCTGCTGCGAAGGCTGGACCGGGCTGGAGGGCTGTAGGGCTGAATCATTAACCTCCTGTTGAGGTGGTCTGCTCAAAGAGGAATAATCATGGGCTGATGCAGGTGGGTTTTTCATGGATTTGCATTCCGGCACAACATGACCGAGATGTTTACAATTTGAGCAAAATTTTGGGATATTTTCGTACTCAACCATTTGAAATAATGTTTTCCCATCAAGATTGATTTCCACTTCTTGCAACAAGGGTTGAGACACATTCATTTCAACACAAACCCGAGTAGTAAAAGCTCTAGATAAATTAGTTGTGGCACTGTCAATCCTAAGAGGTTTTCCAAGCGTTGAAGCAATGATGAAAAGACTTCTTTTGTCAAATAGATGAACCGGGAGGTAAGGAAAATTAACCCAAACCGGGGCATAAGGTGCTTCAACTTGAGGACAAAAATCTGGAGTCCATTTGAAGATTCGCATTTGGAACCCAGCCATGAACCAACATTGACGACACCATAACCGGGTGTAATCTTCCTCACAACAAAGACGTATAAGCCTTTCTTCAAGAAGTGAGACCGAGAAATCGCCTTTAAAATTGAGATTTCCCATTATCGACCTAAGAGTCTTCATCGAGGGAAAACCAAGGGAAAATTTCCCGACCAATGTATACTTGAAAGGAGCTACAAGTTCGGCGAGTTCTTGGGCAGAAAATGATATCATTTTCCTACCATTTCGTTCCAAAATCTGCCCAAAGGCAGTAGGTTCCCCAAAATCATAGAAACTCCTATCAACATTTAATGAGATCTGATGTCCCGCTGGACTATTTGCTTTAGAATTCACATATGATGCCGGCATTTTTCTAACAGCAGCCGCATAGGATAAGTTTGGAGGCTGCTGCAAGATTTCTGCTCGATTGGGCAGCTGCAAGTGTTCAATTCCAGCGTGATCATGACCTGTTTGAGTATTCTTCGGGTCAGAAATGAAGCAAGTTTTCTCCAGCACCAACTGATCTTCTTGACCTCTCACAGGAAATTTGTCGGACACCTTATGTGCAGTGAAATGTGCAGTGAAATGTGCAGGCAAATTACAGCACCCCTGTAAAGGTTTCCCACCCGTAACCTGGAGAAAAGGAGGCTGAGGGTCCTCGTCCCTGCAAGTGGACGATCCACCCTCAACCGAAATCTGAAACGGAGCAGGCAAATTAGGAGCAGCCATAGTACCTTGATTATTTGGGATAGCAGATTTCGGACCTGCCATGGCTACGGGATTTGGCTTGCCATCCCCTCCCAGCAAATTCCTATTCTTTCCAGCGACCATAGTAGCAACTGAAATTGCGGGAGGAGCTATATTACCTACGGCCGGAAGCGAGATCTCCATCGCGGTTGCAGGACCGGAACACACAGACAGCGAGCGGAAAAAAAATAGGGAAGAGGTTTCGGGATGTCAGCAATAACGTAGTCCAGCCAAAAAATTCTGAAATTGATGAAAGCCCGCCGCACAAGGCGGCGGACGGGATAATAATTACGGAGATTATCTGAGATTTGGGGAGAAAAATCGCAGCGAAGGCATAAGGATTAGAGGTAGACGGCGTTTTCCTAGAGAGAAAGCAGAGAAAATTTTTGAGAGAGAGAGCGTCATTTCTTTTTTTTTTGAATTAGTTCGTACTTTTTTTTTTTAAGGGAAAGAGGTAATTAGATAAATCAAACAAGTTTAGGGGGCCTATTTCCTTACAAAGCTAATTATATAAACGAGAAAGTAGAAAACTACTATTATTCGGGGGTGCCAAATCCCTAACACGGCTATTACTACCAAAGGAAAGAGTAGGAAATGCAAAGAAATCCCGATTACAATAAAAACACAGCAGAAACCCATTATGTCGGGTTTTTCTTCTCCTTTATTTTTTTCTTCTTCTTTTTTAGGACGACTTTAATAAAGCCCTCACCATCTTTGGACGAGCTACTTTCTTCTTTTTGAGGTTCTGGTAATCGATTATTAGCCTCGAACCATTCTTCAACGATCTTGGAATTTGCGCCTTCATTCTTCGTTTCAGCCTTTTTTTCCTTTGCGAGATCCCTTTTTTTTGGGGGTAATATAATCGGAGCTGAATATTGATTATTATCTCCATCCGAAAAATATTTCTTTTCCACATATGCGCTTGGCTTGTAGCGATAATTTTCAATAGATATGCACACCGAGGCCTGTTCGGAAACATCTTCGAAAAGTTCGTATGATTTAAAGATATCCTCTTTAATCTTTTCCGCATTCACTCGCTTTATTGTTGAAATGACACTTCCATTTGAGTCGGGGCTGGACTCCAAAACTGAGCCATTGGGTAGCGGTGGGCTGACCTGGCAGCCGGGCTGTTCCTGGGCCGAGACCGTAACCGCAACCACCTGTGGAGGGCTGACCAACGCATCCGAAGGGATAACCTCTGTCACGGGCAGCTTCAAACAAACGGACAAAGCATGGCCAAGATGTTTACGAAGAGCACAAAATTTCGGAATATTTTCATATCGCACCTCTTGAATTAAAGTTTTTCCATCCGTGACAATTTCCACTTCTTTGAGAAGTTTTTTAGAGAGATCAATTTCAATGCAAACCCGAGGCGTACTAGCACAAGATAAGTCAGTCGTAGTAGCATCAATGCGTAATGGTTTACCTATGACGGACGCAATGGTAAAAAGACTTCTCTTATCAAATAAATGAACCGGAAGGTAAGGAAATTTTACCCAAACCGGGGCGAACGGGGCCTCTTCTTGCGGCGAAAAAATTGGAGTCCATTTGAAGATTCTCATAGGATATCCAGCCATGTACAAAACTTGACGGGTGAATAACCGCGTGTAATCTTCCTCGCACGAAAGGCGTAAAAGGACATGTTTATACTCAAGTAGTGAAACCGCAAAACCACTTTTAAGATTTAGCTCCGCCAACTTTATCTTAAGAGTTTTCATCGATGGGAAACCGTGGGAAAATTTCCCAATAAGCGTAAACTCGAACGGGGCAGCAAGCACCTCAATTTCTGCTGCCGAAAACGAGATCGTTTTCATCCCATCAATTTCCTGAATCTGCCAGAAACTCTCAAATGTACCATCGTCGTGAAAACTCTTGTTCAATGCACTCTTATTAGCAACAGTGATTGTGGCCGGGGCACATTTTTCGTGCTCCCTTTTCCTGCTCAGAATTTCAGCAAAAGTCATTTCAGCAAAGTCAATATTGGGGCTACCAAAAGTAGCCGCCCCAGTTGGCAGCTGAGAATCTGCCATAAAGGCAGAAAATGAATTTATTTTTTTTAAATAAAAAGGACCGCCGCACTAGGCGGCGGTAGGGATAAAAAATATAGACGTTATCAGATTAATTTGAAAGTAGCGATCGGAAAACTCAAGAACAGATGAATATGGGATGAAGATTTTAGAGAGAAGGGAGAGAAAAAATTGTAGAGAGAGAAACATGAAAAAAAAAATTGAATGTAGTTTTGAATTAGTTCACACTTTTTTTTTAATTAAAAGGACATCATATATCACCAAGATGAAAAAAAAAGGGGGGGGGGGGCTTATTCCCTTAGAAAGCCGATATTTTACTAGGGGGGCAAATCCCAAACATAGCCACTAAACGAAAAGAAAACAGTAATTATGGGGGCCCAATGCCCAAACAAAACCGAACAATGCTACGACCCACTTTCTTGCTTTTTTCGAGCTTTTTCTTCCTTTTGCCTTTTCTTGCTCATAACAAGTTTGAAAACCCATATCCAAATCATGGTCTGGACCCTTATTTCTCTGACTAACCGATAAATCGATTTCCACCGTACCGGTTCCAACCCGTTCCTCGACCTTCTTAGGCTTGACGGTACTGATTTTTACTTTTTTCTGAACTTTTTCCTTTGTAGGTAATACAATAGGTTCCGATTTCGAGTCAGGCCAATCATCCTCCGAGTAATAATTCTTCACAACATACGCGTCAGGATTGAAATAAGCATCGTTTTGAATAGTCATCCGCTCGGGCTCGACTTCTGAAACGTTATCAAACCGATCATAAGATTGAAGTAAAACATCTCGAATATCTGAAAGGTTCATTGGCTTGTTTGTTGGATTATTGGGTCCAGGAATAAACGAAATAATCCATTTTGAATCTAAAGAAATGAAGTCATCCAGAACCGGGCCATCGGGGGGCGGGGGGCTGACCTGGCAGCAGGGCTGAACCTGGTCCAAAATCGATACCGCAACCTCCTTTGGATGGCTGACCACTGATTTATAACCAAAAATCGCTACCGACGCTTTGTTGTATGTTTTGCAGCTCTTCATGTCGTGCCCAAGATGCTTGCAAAAGGAGCAGTAGGTAGGACAATTTTCATATTCCACATGTTGCAACCTAATTTTTCCACCGAGTCTAATTTCAACTTCTGACAAACGGGGTTGAGAAATATCAATTTCAATACAAACACGCGGAGTGGAAGCACGAGATAATATGGCCGTGGCACTATCAACTCTAAGTGGTTTCCTCAACGCGGAAGCAATTTGGAAAAGACTACGTTTATCGAATAAATGGACTGGAAGGTACGGAAATAACACCCAAACCGGAGCAAATGGGGGCTCAACTAAATGATCAAAATCAGGTGTCCACTTAAAGATACGTATCGGAAAACCAGCCATAAACCACACTTGGCGGCTCCAAAGTCGAGTATAGTCTTCTTCACATGAAAGTCGGAACAATACATGTTTTTGTTCAAGAAGGGCGACCGAGAAAGAACCTTTTAGATTTAAGTTTCCCATCACGGACTTTAGAATTCTCATCGTTGGGAAACCATGCGAGAATTTTCCAACCAAACCAAACTCGAAGGGGGCTGCGAGTTCGTCGAGTTCTTCTACCGAAAATGTGACAACTTTACGTCCATCAATTTCTGAAATCTGACCGAATGTACTTGAACGTCCGATATCATAGAAACTCTTGTTGGAAGAAGTATTTGTTCCAGCAAAATTCCTTCCAGGATCGTCAAAATCGTTTTTTGATTTCGAATCTACATCTGATTCCTTTACATTGCACACAACATCAGCATAGCTACGCGTTGAGTGTGTTTTAAACGGTTCCGAGAAGCGAAGATCAGCAGCGGGGGCGCTGGGAACGGACTGAACAGAAGGAATTTTTCGGACAGCAGCCAAGTCGCTGGAAACATCCTGCACAGGAGGCCATTCTCGTTCAGGACTTTTGTCATGCACCTTGTGAGCAACTTCAGGTAGATTAGTAGAGGGAGCTGCATGTAATGGCCTATCCTCCGAAACAGTAACCAAAAGTGGTGGAGGGTCCCCATCCCTGCAAATGGACGGTCCACCCTCAACCATTTCATGATTCCTATCATCTCCTACATTAAACTTCTGAACAAGAGCAGCCATGTTACCTTTTTTGGCCTTAGAAATTGGGCAGCCTATCGGTGGACCGGGAAGGGCAGCTAGCACTGGACATAGGGTCGTAAATCCATGGGCATCACACTGGACCTGCGATTTGCTACGCCCGATTGCAGGATGGGTGAAATCAGAAAGAAACCCGCCGCCTAGGCGGCGGACGACAGTTATTTCGGCGGCGCAGATAATTTAATCCCGATAATACACTGCCAGAGGCTGAGAATCGGCCGAAACTTTCTAGAGAGAAGGAGGAGCGGTTTTTCTTAGAGAGAGAGAGCGTCCCATTTTTTATTGAATTAGTTCATACTTTTTTTTTTTAAAAGTGATATATTATAGCACAAAGATGATAGGGGGGCCTATTCCCTTACATAGCCGATATTTTTCTGGGGGGGCCAAATCCCAAACATAGCCCGAAAGAAATTTAAACAAGCTAACTAAGAACTAGAAAGCAAGTAAATTATAGGGAGGCCAAATCCCTAACATAGCCACACGACAAACGACACAAACAAATATCTTCAGCTGAGTGTCTGGTTCGAGCTTGAATATTTGTTGAACTGCACCATGAGCCGTGTTAGAATTAGGTACTTTAACGACATACCTAGGTCAAGTTTGAGCGCCAACTGAGTATCAGGCCTTGGTTCAGAGCCAAAACTGAATTCGGCAAATCACTAGTAGCCATCATCAACGAGTTTGAAGCGCCAGCTAGAGCATCTTGGAGTATGCAGATTCGAACGGACCATATCAAAAGCCGAATAAAGGTCTAACAAAATCCCCCATCAAAAGACCTACTTCCTCATTACTGCAATGCGTATAGGCAAACCGACTCCACGCCCCCATACGTAGAGTATAACTAATGACCGCATTTCTTCATGATTCTTCGATTTCTCAGGGTTCATTCAAAATTCCCAATCCAACTATTGAATAGGAGCCATCCGTCATGATCCTTAGCGAGATTTTGAGCATCTTGGGATATGCAGATAAGAAAGGACAATATCGAAAGCCAAATAAGGTCTAATAAAATCCGCCACAAATACCGACTTCCTCATTACTGCAATGCGTATATACAAACCAACTCAACGCTCCCCAACGTAGAGTATAACCAATCACCGCATTTCTTCATGATTCTTCGATATTCAAGGATTCATTCAAAATTCCCAATCCAGCAATTAAACATGACCCATCCGTCTTTGATCCGGAGCGAAAGCATGTGCATCTAGAATGCAGATACGACAGGACTCCTTCAAGAGCCAGATACAGGTCACACGAAATCGGCCATAAACACCTACTTCCTCACTACTGGAATGAGCAAATGTGAACCACCCTAGCGCCCCTCATACGCATGGTAGAATTAGTTCATACTTTTTTTTTTAAAAAAAAGTGATATATTATAGCACAAAGATGATAGGGGGGCAATTCCCTTACATAGCCGATATTTTTCTGGGGGGCCAAATCCCAAACATAGCCCGAAAGAAATTTAAACAAGCTAACTAAGAACTAGAAAGCAAGTAAATTATAGGGAGGCCAAATCCCTAACATAGCCACACGACAAACGGCACAAACAAATATCTTCAGCTGAGTGTCTGGTTCGAGCTTGAATATTTGTTGAACTGCACCATGAGCCGTGTTAGAATTAGGTACTTTAACGACATACCTAGGTCAAGTTTGAGCGCCAACTGAGTATCAGGCCTTGGTTCAGAGCCAAAACTGAATTCGGAAAATCACCAGTAGCCATCATCAACGAGTCTGAAGCGCCACCACATATATTAGACGGAACAAAACGAATGTGGGAGGACGAGCCCCACTACACGCCCAAAAAATTGAGGGAGGGCGAACCCCTCTACACGCCCAAAATTATATCAAAAAGAGATGGCCACGAAGAAGCCAACTAAGAAGAGAAAATTTTTTTGCATCTTAAATAAGGATAACACATTTTATCTAATCGAATAAGACCAAGGATCCTCCCCTTGAGATCATGGCCATCCGAACAAAAATAATCTCGATGGTGGCATCCTTGGTTAGCAAAAAAGTCGGCAACCGCGTTCCCTTCCCTATAGATGTGAGAAAGGTGAACATTAATGCAAGTAAAAAGTTTGTGAATTTTGCTAATTAAGCTTTGAACATTCCAAGGAGAGGATGAGTTCTCCTGGATTAATTTGAGAGATATGGAGGAGTCTACTTCAATCCAAACATTAGCAAAACCTTTCTCCACACAAAGATGAAGCCCTCTCCAAATGGCATGTAACTCCGCAAATGTGTTAGTTTGCGATCCAACAAATTCCCAAAAATAAAAAAGAGGCGACCCAAAGTGATCCCTAACAACCCCACCGGCGGCCGCGGGCCCCGGGTTCCCCTTGGCCGCCCCGTCCGTGTTGAGTTTAACCCACCCGGGAGTCGGTTTCATCCAACGCACACTAACCACTTTGCGAGTGAAATTGATGTTAGCATTGAGGCCGAGAATAGCCGCCAAATTCTCGGCCCCTTTCCAAAAATAGATCCGATTCTTCCCCTCGACTTTGATGGATTTTAAGTACGTCCAAATCCGGGAACACACACGATCAACCGTAAAAGGAATTTGCTTTATTCTTTTATCATTCCTACAACACCATAAAAACCAACATATAAGCACGGGAATGACATGAAATATATGAGTCTTACCAAAAGTCTTGTTGAACCAAGAGGGGAAGATAAGATTGAGATCCTTGGTTATGAGTTTCGGCCACCCCACCAAAGAATGGAAATAGTCCCACACTTTGCAAGCCATGGGGCCATCCCAAAACAAGTGGATGAGAGTTTCGTCTCCGTTGCAACAAAAACAACGAGGGTCGGCCACCATCCCCCTACGAATCAAACAATCGGGCGTGGGGATCCAATTATTAAAAACCCGGACCATAAACACCGAGATGGTTGGAGTGATAGCAAAATTCCAACACCTCTTAAGAATCAAATGGGAGGGGTTTTTTTGGCGGACTTTCTCCCAAGTACTATTAAACGAGAAATCCCCGTTAGAGGAAAGCTTCCAACTCGGTTTGCAATTAGCTACATTACACGGAAGAGAGCAAATATAATCACAATAGCCTTGGGGAAGGATCTCCTTAAGCTTGGAGTAGTTCCACTCCCTGTTATTCCAAAATTTATTAAGACAATCTTTAGATTTCGTGGGAAACAAATTCGAAAGGGGACTAAAGTCGCACCAATTATCATGCCAAAAAGACGAATTAGCATTGCCACTATTCCAAAAAATGAATTTATCAACCTCCACCCGAACGGCACATAACCTTTTCCAATTGGGAGAATCAAAAGGATTAGCTTTGACCACCATGGGGTGAAGCCGTTTACAATATTTAGCCATAAGAAAGTTAGACCAAATATTCTTATTGGTCCTAAATCTCCACCACATTTTAAACTCCGCCGCTTGGATTAAATCATTTAAATCACGGCACCCTATCCCACCTTCATGAGTAGGGTAACAAAGTCTTTTCCAAGCGGCCCAATGCATTTTTTTCTTACGCTCGTTAGAACCCCAAAGGAATTTATTAAAAAGTCTTTCAAAGAATAAGATAACATTAGCCGGGGGTTTGATAACTTGAAGATTATAAAAAAGGATGGAATTGAGAACCGACTTTATAAGCTCGATCCTCCCTCCTAAAGAAAGCAGGTGGTGATTCCAAGTGCAAATTTTGTTTTGGATTTTAAGAGTGGCGTTACTAAACATATTGAAAGTAGGATTGCCTTTCCAAATTGGGACACCGAGGTAGATCATGGGGAGTTCCGAAAAAGAAAAGCCCATGATATCCTTAACACGAGCGACATCGTCGGGGGTCGGATTATGCATAAGAAAAGTACTTTTAGCATTATTAATTTTTTGCCCCGAAACCGCTTCAAAATGTTGGAGGCAACGTCTAAGCAAAAGTAGATTATTATGAGACGCATTAACAAAAAGGAGCATGTCATCGACATACGCAAGATGAGAAATATGAACGTTTTTGCGAATGGTAAAAAACATGGCCGGGTTTTTTTTGAAAGTATGATCGATGTTCCTCGAAAGGTAATCCTCGGCCAATATAAAAAGAAGAGGGGATAAGGGATCCCCTTGCCTAAGGCCCCTCTCACTTTTAAAGAAACCCACCGAGGAGCCATTAATAATAATAGAGAACCAAGCATTGCAAACACATTGTTGAAATAATTTAATAAGATTGGGGGAAAAGCCAAAACTAGTAAGCACTTTGAAGAGAAAACCCCAATTAATCCTATCAAAAGCTTTTTCCATATCAAGTTTAATAACCGAGTTGTCCTTAGATCTAGATATGTCATGGATGACTTCTAAGGCCGTGAGAATATTATCCGTGATTAACCGGTCCTTGATGAAACCCAATTGAGCGGGATTGATGATTCTCGGAAGGATAGCGCTCAACCGTTTGCTAAGAATTTTGGAAATGATTTTATAAGTCGTATTGCACAAACTAATCGGTCTAAAATCTTTCCAAGAGTTGGGGGAGGGTATTTTGGGAATGAGCGTTAAAGACGTAGAGCAAAACGCTTGCGAGAGATCGGCCCCCCCAAAAAAATCTAACACCGCCTCCAACACATCACCTTTAATAATGGCCCAACAGGATTGAAAGAATTTCGCATTAAAGCCATCGGGCCCGGCAACGCTATCCCCCTCCATATCAAAAACAATTTTTTTAATCTCATCGAGGGTAGGAGGGCAACTCATCAAAAGATTGTCATGATCAAGAATATTGTTAGTAATAAGATCCTTGTCAAATTGGTCAATGTCAACCAGTTCATTTTTTAATAAATTCGAAAAATACCTAACGGCCGATTGATGGATACCAACCTCATCCGTAATGATGGCCCCATTATCATGAATGCTATGAATGTGGTTGTTGTGTCTTTTTTTCTTAACCAAGTCATGGAAGAATTTGCTATTTCTTTCCCCTTCCATTGTCCATTTCATACGGGCCTCTTGTTTCCAAAAGGACTCTTCCATAGACAACGTGCGAATAAGGGAAGCATTGAGTTTTTTAAGATTAACCATGTTGGCAATAGTTGGATCCGAGTCAAAAATCTCTTCGGCCTTGGCAACCTCCATTTGATGATTTTCAACGTTTTTTAAAAATATTGCCGAAGGTGAACTTGTTCCACTCTTTAAGAGTGAGTTTAAGACGCAAAAGCTTGTTCGACAATTTAAAAAGCCCCGAGAAAGGCGAGGGAAGGTCCCAAGATTCTTTAACGGTTTGTAAGAAAAGATGGTGTTGAACCCACATGTTTTGAAAACGAAAAGATGCTTTGGGCCGATTTAAATCAGGACTAAAATTACATAAAAGTGAATTATGATCAGAGGTATGCCTCGGGATATGTCTAACACAACAATGGGGAAATTTGTTAACCTATTCCAAAGAAAAGAAAATCCGATCCAATCTTTGCCAAACCGAATTACTATACCAAGTGAACGGGGATCCCACATATCCTCCGTCCATGAGGTCGCATTCAAGGATCGCGTCCCTGAATTCCTCCATTTCGGAAAGCATAGGAGGATTGTCCCCTTTTTTTCCTGCGGATATAGGACGATATTGAAATCACCGCCTACCATCCAAGGAGTATGGTTTTGACTAACCAAAACAAGATCCTCCCAAAGGGCCCGTCTCTCAATTTTGGTATTTTTACCATAAACAACAGTGAATAGAAAAGGTTGAATCAAATCCTTATAATTAATTTGAGTATGAAGCATTTGATCCGCATTATGTAAAACATTAATGTTAGTGGCATGGTCCGAAAAAACCCAAATATGATTATTAGAATTGGCCACGACATTATCAAAACCAAACAACCTACAAAAAAAGGACGCGTTCAAAGCAACTTTAGGCTCAATAAGGGCCAGGATGTTAGGACGATGATCCTTCTTAAGCAATTTAACAATTTTTTGGGCCGATTCATTACCAATGCCTCTCACATTCCCAATAATGACACTAATCATTGATTACGAGATCGTCTAGTTTCCCTTTTAGATGAAACAGCCGGTTGTTTAGTAGAATTATTTTTCTTATTTTTTTGGGGTTTTTTACTAGGAGAATCAGATTTCGGTTCCAAAACATTAGAGAAAGGAAGAGCAATGACTAAATGTTTCTTTTTCCGGCCTTTCTCTTCTCCTTTACTATCCGAGAGAGATTTAGAAAGACCATCATCAATCGGTTCAAAAGATGGTTCGGATCCAGCATCCTCAACATCGTCCTTCAAATCTCTATGAATGGAGTCATACGGGTTGGGTTTAATGACCATTGGGTGTAGTATTTTGCAATATTTCCTTTTGAGAAAATTAGACCAGATATTGTCATTTGTTCTAAATCTCCACCAAAGTTTGATTTCAGAAGCTTTAATGATATCATTGAGGTCTCTACATCCAAGCCCTCCCTCATCCGTAGGGAAACACAGCCTATGCCATGCGGCCCAGTGTAGTTTCCTCTTAGTATCATTAGTGCCCCACAGGAATCGATTGAAAATTCTTTCAAGAAGACTAATGACATTTTTAGGAGGTTTCAGGACTTGAAGACAGTAAAAAGGAATGGAGTTTAAAGTGGACTTTATCATTTCAAGCCCCCCCCCCCCCCCCGGAGTTAAGAGATGGTGGTTCCAAGTTTGAATTTTAGAAGAAATTTTAAAAATGAGATCTCCGTACATGTCAAGGGTCTGATTCCCTTTCCACAATTGGGTACCAAGGTATTGGAAGGGGAGAGCCTGGAACTGTAATCCAGGGATCTATTCCACCATTCTCTTAGCCGTGTTAGAAGGATTGTGCATGATGAAGTGGATTTTATTACAGTTAATTTTAAGTTCTGAAACTTCTTGAAAATGGTCAAGTAAGTTTTGAAGAATACGAAGATTGTGGTTAGAAGCATTCAGTAAGAGAAGTAAATCATCAGCGTAAGCCAAGTGGATGATTTTCACACCTTTTCTGATTTTGTAATACATACCCGGATTTTTGGCAAAAGTATCATCCATAAGTCGGGATATGTAGTCAGAAGCAATCACAAAGAGCAAAGGAGACAAAGGGTCTCCTTGCCTGATGCCTCTCCCAGATTTGAAGAAGCCAACTGGATTTCCATTAACCAGAGTGGAAAACCAACAATTGTTGATACAGGAAATAATAAGATTAATCCAATTTTCACTAAAACCGAATTGTCTCATAATTTGAAAAACAAAATTCCAATTAAGTCTGTCATAAGCTTTCTCCATGTCTAACTTAATCAGAAGATTAGAGTTAGAGACAGATATATCATGACAGACTTCTTGGGCAGTAAGAATATTGTCAGTGATAAGCCTCCCTTTGATAAAACCTGATTGAGAGTTGTGTAATATTTTAGGAAGGATCAAGCTGAGCCTCAAACTCAGAATTTTCGAAATGATTTTATAAGTAGTGTTGCACAGACTGATGGGTCTGAATTCCTTCCAAGTTGATGGGGAGGGATTTTTAGTGATTAAAGAGATTGTAGTACATGAATAAGATAGTGGCATTGGAGATCCACTGAAGAATTCACATACTGCCTCATAAACATCCTTGCTGATAATGTCCCAGCATGTCTGAAAGAAACAAGCATTAAAACCATCAGGACCAGCAACACTATTACCATCCATATTATATACAGCTTGCTTCACTTCCTCCAAAGAGGGTGTGAAGCAAAGTTGATTATTAATATCCATAGTAATAATGTTGGGGATGATTTCAGGTTTGATAGGTTCCAGGATTGGGTCATTTTCTGCGAAGGAATCAGAGAAATGAGAGGTAGCCGATTGCTGGATGAGAAGAGGATCAGAAATGCAACTCCCCTGCTCCCAAATTTGGTGGATTTGAGTTTTGGCTCTTTTCTTTTTAACCATATCATGGAAAAATTTGGTATTCCTTTCACCTTCAGTAATCCATTTGAAATTGGTTTTTTGCTTCGAAAAATCCTCTTCCATGGACAACTTCCAAAATTAAATTTGCTGAACTATTAATAAATGAACTCTCGGCACGACCGGAATGAGGACTATCAGTAGTCTCAATGGAGTCGAAGCTCGGAACGGAATGAGATGGGCTAAAATTTGAGCTACTAGCCGTAGAAGTTGAATCAATAATTATTTTCTCCAACTCGTTAACGGGAATTCCGACCTCATGAAGTTTACTTTTAGATTTAAAGTTAACCAGTGAGGCTTTTAATGGCCAAGGGGTTCCCTCGAGAGGGGCCGCAGTCGAGGTCACGGGGGATATGACCATGGGTATCTCAATTTGGACGAGAGGAGTAGTTTCTAATTCGGGCAAAATATTCACCGATTTGATAGGGGATGAGGCACTCTCCATATTATCCGTGTAAGGTAATTTTGTGGATGTTAAAGGAGCAATATTATCATGAGTGATAACATGCTTCCCCTTATCCAAATTAACATTATCAACATAACCAACATCTTCAACATCAATAATTATATCATCACCATTTTTATTGGCAGTAGCCAATTCAGAAATGGAATTTTCATTTAAAGGCCCCGCGGGCTTCACTGCCAGCGCCTCAATTTTTTTGCCTTGGAAATCTACTGCTTCATTAGCAGTTTGTGGAACAATTTCAGCAGCTGGCCCCACAGCCTTATCAAGTTTAGGGGCAGCACTGTTTAATTGTGCAGTGGCCTGTTTTTGTTTCAGAATTGGTTTTAAATTTTTATTTTTGATGTAACATTTATTTATGTCATGGCCAATATGTTGACAATGAGTACAAAAATAAGGCAATATTTCATATTCAACAGCAAGTTCCACGGAGATATCATCACATTCGATAACCAATTTATGATGCACAATTTTAGCCAAGTCGATTTGAACACAAATACGGGCATAATTACACCGATTCCTCTTATAAGTTGCCTCGTCCGCTTGTATAAATTTACCAATAGAATTGCCAATTGTTTTTAAACAACGTTGATCATACCAATGAATAGGTAGTTGTAAAATTTTCACCCAAACCGGAACTACCGGTGGTTCATTTTCGAAATCAAAATTCGGAGTCCATTTTAAAATACGCATTGGGAAACCGTTAATCATCACTTGACCTTTAAGCCATAGTTTGTTAAACATATCCTCGTTGTACAATGTGATCAATACATGTCGGTTGTTTAAGTATTGAATTTTACAAGCCGGGAAACCCAATTGAGTAAGGGATGTTCGGATTACCTATTTTGGCACACCGTAGGAAAATTTTCCGACCAATGTGAATTTGAGCGCCGCGGCAGCTTCATCGCGTTCCGGTTGGGAAAAGACAACTTTTGGAATATCTCCATTTGAGTCTATCCTCTCAAAGATTTCATTTCCATATTTCGATCCACCGGACGTAGCATCGAGGTAGGATTTAGCGGGCTGAGATGAACCGCCGTGGTTGTGGGAGCGGGGAAATCATCCGGGATAAAAATAACCGGGCTAGGAGCCGGCAATTTTGCAGGAGACGACGTGGTTAATGGATTTCCCCCATTTTTCATATTATCCGAGTTAAACAATAAATGGGGCAACCTCCTCGGTGAATTATCCATTGCCGTTGAGATTAGAGCAGTCGCCGGAGAGATATTTTCACCAGGATTAAAGCTATCATCCACTGTAGAAGGTATTGGGATTTCTCCTTCTTCTAGAATTATCAAACCGGCAGGAGATCCCACCAAATTCAATGGTGGGGAACCACACAACTCAGAAAATGAAAGGTCCGAACCTGAAATGGGCCCAGCTTCAATGTCTGCACCATTAACACCTACCTTCAGACTTTGTTCAGAGGAAACCAGCAGCGAAGGGACCGACCTCGGGGTTGAGTAATCCCGATTCAAATCCGGAGACTCTCTCATCTCGTCCAAGGTCAGTGTTGAGACCGTTGACTTCGGGTTTCCCACAGCCGTCACCTCCCTCAGACTGAGTTTAGCGCCGGCCTGCAAAAAATTTTCTGACTTTAGATCTTGAATTTTCAGAGCAGTTGACTTCGAGGGAACCACATCAGAGAGCAACGAAGCACTCCGTTTAGAAGCCGTGGAAACCAAATCGACTGGGTCCACCGCCGTAGACCGTGGCGATTTGAGAGCCAACGGAAAATTGGGTCCTCCATCCACCACTGACTGCAGAGAGTCGCCCGATCCAGATAATTTAGTAGGGTTCAGATTTAAATTATTGGTTATATTTGTAGGTAAATTTGTGTAGGAAATCAGGGGGAGGTTCACAAACTCCATAGGTTTTGTTGGAGAAGATGGATCGGACGATGGCCTAGGCGTGGCCATCGCAAAAACGAAGGTCCGCCGCACACTGGCGGCAGCGGAGGAGGAAGACAGACGTGCAACGGTTTTATTTGAGCTTAAACGGTCAAAAAAAGCAATGAGAAAAGGAAAAGTCAGCCGTAGGTAAGAAAGATTTTTAGAGAGAAGGAGGAGAAAAATATTCTAGAGAGAGAGAGTGAAAAAATTTCCGAAATTTTTTGTTGAATTAGTTCATACTTTTTTTTTCCTGAAAAAAATTACTGCATTAATCAAACAAGGTTAGGGGGGCCTATTATCTTACAAAGCCAATTTTACCAACGATGAAGTAGAAAACTACTATTATTCGGGGGTGCCAAATCCCAAACACGGTAAATATTACGAAAAGGAAGATGTAGAAAAACCTCACGGAGTTTCCTTCGCCTATTCTTTTATTTTCTTATTTTTCCCGACGACTTGGATAAATCCCTCATCATCTTTGGACGTGCGACTTTCTACTAGAAATGATACACGATTATTAGCCTCTAGCCATTCGTCGACAGTATTATCATTCTGGGTTTCGATCACTTTTTCCTTGCCCAGATCCTTCTTCTTTTTTTTCTTCTTTTTTGTAGCTTTTTTGGGAGGTAAGATAGCGGGGAACAATCGATGAGGAGGATCCCCATCCGAGTAGTATTTCTTTGTCACATAAGCGTATGGCATGTAGCGGGGGAATTCAATGGTTCCCGAGTCCGGGTCGGAAACAATTTCAAAAAGTTCATAAGATTTAAAGATATCCTCTTTAATCTTTCTCACATCCACTCGTTTAGTTGTTGAAATGATACTGCCCTTGGAACCTAGTTTAGACCCGAGTGGCCGGAGCCAGAGGCGATCGGCATCTTCGGTCTTCCCGAGCCGAAGCCGAAACCTCAATCTTCTGTGTGGGCCTGTCCAAAGGGTCATTATCGAATTCCGAGCTAGAAGGTTTGTTGAAAGATTTGCAGCTCTTCATATTATGCCCAAGATGCTTGCAAAATGAGCAATAGCTAGACAAGTTTTCATATTCGACCGGTTGCATCCTAATTTTCCCACCAAGCCTAAATTCAATTTCCGGTAAACTTGCTTGAGTTACATCTATTTCAATACATACCCGTGGAGTAGATGGCCGAGTTAGTTCGGCCGTGGCACTATCAATTCGAAGCGGTTTCCCTAAGACGGAAGCAATTTGAAAAAGACTACGTTTATCGAATAAATGAACAGGAAGGTATGGAAATAACACCCAAACCGGAGCAAATGGGGACTCAACTAAAGGATCAAAATAGGGAGTCCACTTAAGGATACACATTGGAAAACCGGCCATAAACCAAACTTGACGGCTCCAAAGGCGAGTATAGTCTTCTTCACATGAGAGCCGGATCAAAACATGCTTTTGTTCAAGAAGAGCGATTGAAAAAGAACCTTTTAAATTTAAATTCCCCATTATTGACTTGAGAATTTTCATCGTAGGGAAACCATGCGAGAATTTTCCAACCAAAGTAAACTCAAACGGTGTAGCGAGTTCTGCAAGTTCTTCAATTGAAAATGATACGACTTTACGGCCCTCAAATTCTGAAGTCTGACCGAACGAATTTGATCCTTCATTATCATAGAAACTCTTGTTGAAAAAGTTTTTTGCGTCAGCAAAAATCCTTTTAGGATCCCCCGAATCATTTTTTGATTGCGAATTTGCATGAGAGTCCTTTACATTGCTCAGAACATCAGCATAGCTACGTGGTGAACGTGATTTAAGATGATCCGAGCAATGCCGGCCAGCAGCCAAGTCGCTGGAAACAGCCTGCACAGGAGGCCATTCTCGTTCAGGACTTTTGTCATGCACCTTGTGAGCAGCTTCAGGTAGATTAGAAGAGGGAGCTGCCTGTAATGGCCTATCCTCCGAAACAGTAACCAAAAGTGGCGGAGGGTCCCCATCCCTGCAAATGGACGGTCCACCCTCAATCATTTCATGATTCCTATCATTTCCTACACTAAAATTCTGAACAGGAGCAGCCATGTTACCTTTTTTGGCCTTAGAAATTGGGCAGCCCATCACTGGACCGGGAATGGTAGCTAGCACTGGACAGAGGGTCGTAAATCCATGGGCATCACATTAGACCTGCGATTTGCTATTCTGGCCGGCCATGAATAGGCGGCGAAATATCTGAAACCCCACGTGACGGAAGCGACCATGAAACAAGCTAACTGCGCTTGGGTGCAGTTGGGCTAAATCTTAAATAAATCCGCCGCCCTTGGCGGCGGACGACAGTGATTTAGGCTTCACAGATGATTGAATTGCGAAATTTCACTGCCAGAGGCTGAGAATCGGCCAAAACTTTCTAGAGAGAGAACGTCCCATTTTCTTTTTTTTTTTTGAATTAGTTCATACTTTTTTTTTAAAAAAAAAAATTAAGTTCATAAAAAAAACAAGTCTAGGGGGGCCTATTCCCTTAATATACCTGGCAAAATAGGCCCAGCCATGGCGGCCAGCCGCCCGTTTAGGCGGGCATTGGGCTTCATATTTTGGCCCAAAAAATCAGCCTTTTGGCGGCAGGCTGGCCGCCGTGAGGCCGGACCATGGGTGGCCGCCGCCAGGTTATATATATATATATATATATATTTATGTTATATATAATTATAATATTTAGAATTTTTCCTTATTTGTTAGATTAGATTACATCTATATGTTAATTATTGATGTTTTATTTTTTATGGGATTTTGTGATTACTTTGTAGTATCTCATATCAATAATAATATTATTTTATGATTTTTATAAGTAGTAGTGATAAATGAAATGATGATCAAATAAAAATATTTATATATTTGTCTCTTGATTGTGGTAGTATAGTAAATAATATAATTATCAAATAAAAATAATTGTACATTTATTTAATTGATTGTGATAGTATAGTGAATAATATAATAATTACGGATCGAAAAATATTTCTATATTTATTCAGAAATAATATTTCAAAAAAAAAAAGAGTCGAGGCCCGCGGGGCGGGCCACGGACCTAATATTTTTGGCCCAAAAAAAACCGGGCCTTTTTGGCCCGGCCCAGATTTGGCCCGCCCGTTTTTTGCCCGGCCCGTTTGGGCCGAGCCCGCCCGTTTGCCGGGTCTATCCCTTACAAAGCCAATATTACAAACGATGAAGTAGAAAAACTACTATTATTTGGGGGTGCCAAATCCCAAACATGGCAAGTACTACGAAAAGGAAGATAAAGAAAAAGCCTCACGAAGTTTCGTTCGCCTATTCTTTTATTTTTTTTTTCCCGACGACTTGGATAAATCCCTCATCATCTTTGGGCATGCGACTTTCTACTTGAAGAGATTCTGATGCACGATTATTTGCCTCGAACCATTCGTCGACGGTATTATCATTTTGGGTTTCAATCATTTTTTCCTTGCCTAGATCCTTCTTCTTCTTTTTTTCTTTTTTGGAGCTTTTTTGGGAGGTAAGATAGCGGGAGACAAAGGATGAGGACGATCCACATCCGAGTAGTAAGTCTTTGTCACATAAGCGTTTGGCATGTAGCGAGGGAATTCAATGGTTACCGAGTCCGGCTCGAAAAGATCTTCAAAAAGTTCATAAGATTAAAAGATATCCTCTTTAATCTTTCTCACATCCACTCGTTCAGCTGTTGAAAAGGGACTACCCTTGGTCCCGAGTTTAGACCCCGAGACTGAGCCGGCGGGGCCCGGGGGGCTATTCTGGCCGCTTTGATCTTCCGGAACCGCGGCCGAAACCTCAATCTTCTGTATGGATCTATCCAAGAAGTCATTATCGAATTTCGAGCTAGATGGTTTGTTGATAGATTTATAGCTCTTCATATTATGCCCAAGATGCTTGCAAAGTGAGCAATAGCTAGGTAAGTTTTCATATTCCACCGGTTGCATCCTAATTTTCCCACCAAGCCTAATTTCAATTTTCGGTAAACTTGCTTGAGTTACATCAATTTCAATACATACCCGTGGAGTGGATGGCCGAGTTAGTTCGGCCGTGGCACTATCAATTCGAAGTGGTTTCCCTAAAACGGAAGCAATTTGAAAAAGACTACGTTTATCGAATAAGTGGACAGGAAGGTACGAAAATAGCACCCAAACCGGAGCAAATGGGGACTCAACTAAAGGATCAAAATCGAGAGTCCACTTAAGGATACGCATTGGAAAACCGGCCATCAACCAAACTTGGCGGCTCCAAAGGCGAGTATAGTCTTCTTCACAAGAGAGCCGGATCAAAACATGCTTGTGTTCAAGAAGAGCGATCGAAAAAGAACCTTTTAAATTTAAATTCCCCATTATGGACTTGAGAATTTTCATCGTAGGGAAACCATGCGAGAATTTTCCAACCAAAGTAAACTCAAACGGAGTTGCGAGTTCTGCAAGTTCTTCCATCGAAAATGATACTACCTTACGTCCCTCACATTCTGTAATCTGACCGAGGTTACAAAAATCATCGTTATCATAAAAACTCTTGTTGAAAGAGGTTTTTGCTTCAGCAAATTTCCTTCCAGGATCGGCCGAAGTGTTATTTGATTTGGGTTCTACACCTGCAACCTTTGCATTGCTAACAACATCTGCATTGCTACGCATTGAATGTGTTTTAAGAGGATCCGAACAGTGCAAGTCAGCACCCAAACCGCTGGAGACAGGCTGTACAGAAGGAAGTTCTCGGTCAGGAGTTTCATCGGACACCTTCCGAGCAGCTTCAGTCGGATGTGGAGAAGGAACCGTCTGTAATGGCTTACCATCCGAAACAGAAAACAAAAGTGGCGAAGGGTCCCCGTCCCTGCAAATGGACGGTCCACCCTCAACCATTTCGAGATACACAACATCTCCTACACTAATATTTTGAACAGGTGCAGCCAAGGTACCTTTAGTGGGCTTCGAAATCGTGCAGCCCGACATTGGATCAGGAAGGGCGACCTGCGCTGGACGGTCGTTGAACAGAACCTGGGCATCATATTGGCCCTTTGATTTTCCACTCAGGCCGGACATTAATCGGCGGCGTAACCGCATCCCTCAGTCGGACGAGAATTGACCCGCCTGTAGCTAAAAGTCGGGCGCGAACCAAAAGAGGAGCAGACGATGCTCAAATTGAAGAAAGCCCGCCGCACAAGGCGGCGGACAAGGATGGAATGACGGCTACACTCAGGCAGAATCGGGAGGAAATCGCCGTGAAGGCATAAACTAAAGAAGACGGACGGTTTTTCTAGAGAGAAGGCAGAGAGATTATTTTAGAGAGAGAGAGCGACATTTTTCTCTGAATTTGAATTAGTTCATACTTTTTTTTTTAAAAAAAAGGTCATCATATAACACGAAGATGAAAAATAGGGGGGCCTATTCCCATACAAAGCCGATATTTTTCTGGGGGGCCAAATCCTAAACATAGCCACTAAACGAAAAGAAGAAAAAACGGTAATTATGGGGCCCCAAGGCCCAAACAAAACCGTACCATGCTACGACCCACTTTCTAGCTTTTTTCGAGCTTTTTCTTCCTTTTGCTTTTTTTTGCTCATAACCGTTTGAAATCCCAAATCCAAATCATGGTCTAGAACCTTATTTCTCTGTCCAACAGATATATCGAGTTCCAACGTATCCGTTCCGACCCGTTCCTCGATCTTCTTGGGCTTGACGGTATTGATCTTTATTTTTTTCTGAACTTTAATCTTTGGTGGTAATACAATTGGTTCCGATTCCGAGTCCGGCCAATCATCCTCCGAGAAATAATTCTTCGCAACATAAGCGTCAGGATTGAAATAAGCATCATTTTGAAAAGTCATACGCTCGGACTCGAATTCTGAAACGTTGTCAAACCGATCATAAGATTGAAGGATATCATCTCGAATATCTGAAAGGTTCACTAGCTTGTTCGTTGGGTTATTGGGTCCAAGAATAAAAGAAATGATCCCTTTTGAATCTAAAGAAATGAAGTCATCCAGAACTGGGCCATTGGGGGGCGGGTGGCTGACCTGGCAGCAGGCCCGAACCTGGTCCAAAACCGCCACCAAAAGCTCCTTTGGAGGCCTGACTTGGGAGGTATCACTACAACTCGGTGCCGACACTTTGTTGAAGGTTTTGCAGCTCTTAATGTCATGCCCAAGATGCTTGCAAAAGAAGCAGTAGCTAGGACAATTTTCATATTCCACTTGTTGTAACCTAATTTTCCACCGAGTCTAATTTCGACGTCTGACAAACGGGCTTGAGATACATCAATTTCAATACAAACACGCAGAGTGGAAGCACGAGATAATGTGGCCGTGGCACTATCAATTCGAAGTGGTTTCCCTAACGCGGAAGCAATTTGGAAAAGACTACGTTTATCGAATAAATGGACAGGGAGGTACGGAAATAACACCCAAACCGGAGCAAATGGGGCCTCAACTAAAGGATCAAAATCAGGTGTCCACTTAAGGATACGCATCGGAAAACCAGCCATAAACCAAACTTGGCGGCTCCAAAGTCGAGTATAGTCTTCTTCACATGAAATGTCGGAACAATACATGTTTTTGTTCTAGAAGGGCGACCGAGAAAGAGCATTTTAGATTAAAGTTTCCCATTATGGACTTTAGAATTCTCATCGTAGGGAAACCATGCGAGAATTTTCCAACCAAAGCAAACTCAAAGGGAGCTGCGAGTTCGTCAAGTTCTTCTACCGAAAATGAGACGACTTTACGGCCATCAATTTCTGAAAACTGACCGAAAGTACCTGAACCTCCATCATCATAAAAACTTTTGATTAAAGGTGTTTTTGCTTCAGCAAAATTCCTTCTACGATCGCCCGGAGCGTGTTTTGATTTCGAATCTACATCTGATCCCTTTGCATCGCTCACAACATCAGCATAGGTGCGTATTGAACGTGATTTAATAGGTTCCGAGACGCGTAGGGCAGCAGTCGAGCCGCTGGAAATGGACTGCACAGAAGGCAATTTTCGGTCAGGACTTTTATCATACACCTGTCGAGCAGTTCCAGTCGGATTTTGAGCAGGAGCTGTCTGTAATGGCCTAACGCCCGAGACAGAAATCGAAAGTGTCGAAGGGTCCCCGTCCCTGCAAATGGACGGTCCACCCTCAACCAAATCATGAATCACAGCATCCCCGACAATTAAATTTTGAGAAGGGACAGCCAAAATACCTTCAGCGGGAATAGCACTCGGGCGGACCTTCACTGGACCAGGAAAGGCAGCCTGTAACTCGTCGTTCAAAATAGCCTGAGCATCACGCTTCCCCTTTGAAATTCCTTTCTTTCCGGCCATGAATCGGCGGCAAGAGGTATCCAAGCGGAAGAAAACTGACCCGCTACCAACCAACAAATCGGACGCGCAGAAGGAGCAGACCGCCCAAAACAAAAAGCCCGCCGCACAAGGCGGCGGAAAGGGTTAAAACGCGGTAACAATCAGGCAGAAAGGGAAGAGATTCACCGTGAAGGCAGGTTTTGAGGAAGATGGGCGATTTTTGTTTTAGAGAGAAGGCAGAGCGTTTATTTTAGAGAGAGAGAGCGACATTTTTATTCTGAATTTTTAAGAATTAGTTCATACTTTTTTTTTTATAAAAAAAGGATGCCATATTATAAAACAAACAAGACAAGGGGGGCCTATTCCCTTACAAAGCCGATATTTTATGGGGGCCAAATCCCAAACACAGCCACAAAAATAAAAAAGCAAACTAAATACAAGAAAGCAAATTAGGGGTGCTAAATCCTTAACACAGCTGCAAATAATAAACAACACAAAAAGCAAGAAACAAATAAGAAACAAACCCAAGCTACTCACTCGTAGTTTGCTTTTTCTTAGATTTTTCATCCTTTTTCTTTTTCTTGTTCACAACCTTTTGAAAATCCAAATCCATATCTTCCACCGTCCCGATTCCGGACTTAATCAATTCTTGACTCAAGCATATGACTTACTCTTTTTTATCAATTCTTTTTCATATGACTCAAGCATATGACTTAATCAATTCCGGACCAAATCCAAATCCTTTTTCTTTTTCTAGTTCATATTTACACATGCATGGCTTAATCTTTGAGACAAGCATATGACTATTGGCAGGATCAACCAGGTAGCATTCCTTAAAGACGCCGGCAATGCATGAGCTAAGCCACAAGGGCTCATTCAAAACGTGCACGGTCGTCATTCGCACGAAGCGTCGAACGCATGATTCGAGGTAAGCGGCGATTGAACACCTCTTACCTACTAAATATTCCGTATCCAAGATATCGTACACCGCGCCATGGGCCAACATCTAAGGCACACAAATTAGGGCATTAAACGTGGAACACAATAGGTGGTTTGTGGTTCACCTAACACCGCATCCACAAAAGGGGAGCAGCACAAGGCAAAAAACTTGACACTTCAATCATTCAAATGCCTTAAAGATAGGTACTCAACACAGGAAACCAACAACAGCCAAGACATGCTTGAGCCAATAACTGAAGAGGCATATATGAGACAGTGTCGTTGCTCGAGCAAGGATCCAACGTACTCATATAAACCAATCACCACTCACGCACCATACACATACAATGCCCGAACACAAGGAATTATAAGCCATCACGAAACATAATATGTGCATCATGACAGCAAACAACAACTCACACCCAAGCATTGCCCCGATAGGCACGTAGGACACAAATCACTAGCAGCACACATGATCATACCAGAACATGGTTTCGAATTCAAAAGAATTTCCAAAAACCAATGATGCTCATTCTTAACCAACATTCGACTTTGCCGAATGCACCCATTACCGATACCCACAAGGAGCTGACAACAAAACATAGCATCTAATCGAGCTCACAATCAGGAAACTTGGTTTTTATTTCACTGAAGCAACACCAACCGTCCGATAGGAACACACCATCTTTAAATATTAGGGACAAGGGACCAACAAACTTGAATATTTCACTGAAGCAACACCAATCATCCGATAGGAACATGCCATCTTTAAATATTAGGGACAAGGGATCAATCAACCGACCGAGCATTTCAAGAGCAATGCTTCGACTCAAGAACATAGCACTCCACTCCGATGTCTTACCCAAACAAACGACCGCCTCACCGTGCTCGCCCGATCACCAATTAGGTTATCGAACGCCCACGTACCGGTACGTCATTTGCAAAGGCTACCCACCAAAGTAGCTCACTGAAATCTTGCTCGCAACAATGCCAAAAAAAGCCCACGAGCAAAAAGGGACCGCACTACCGAACCGATGGAGCATTTCAAGAGCAATGCTACGACTCAAGAACATAGCACTCCACTCCGATGTCTTACCCAAACAAACGACTGCCTCACCATGCTCGCCCGACCACCAATTAGGTTATCTAACGCCCACGTACCGGTACGTCATTTGCAAAGGCTACCCACCAAAGTAGCTCACTGAAATCTTGTTCGCAACATTGCCAAAAACGCCCACGAGAAAAAAGGGACCGCACTACCGAACCGACGGAGCATTTCACTAGCAATGCATCAACTCAAAGAACATAGCTCTCCACTACAATGTTCTGCCCAAAGAAACGACCGCCTCACCGTGCTTGCCCGACCACCTAGGTTATCGAACACTTACGTGCTGCACGTCGCTCCTCGAGCTACCCACCGGGCAAATAATCGAAATCTCGGTCGAATAATTACTAGGAAATGCCCACAAGCGATGGGGCACCGCTTAACCGAACCCATCGAGCAATTTTCGAACATACATCTAATCGCAGAACATGGCAGCTCACTACGATGTTTTGCACCAACAAGCGACCGCCTCACCATGCTCGTCCGACGACCTAATAGGTTATCAAACGCTCACGTACCGGTACGTCGCTCACTGAGACTGCCCACCTAAGTAGCTTACCAAACTCCCGTTCGAGACAATGCCAGAAAAAGCCCACGAGCGGCGGAGGTGACCGCTCGACCGAACCAACCAACTCACGAACATCATCTCAAATACAAAATCTAGCTTCTCTACTGCGATGTTTGCACAAGCAAGCAACACCCGCACCATGATCGCCCGGCTACCAGGTTGGTTATCGAACGCCCACGTAGAGAATGCCGCTCGCCCACACTACCCACCGGAGCAAGTCGCCGGAATCTTGTTCTCGACACTGCCGGAAAACTTTCTTGTGTGTTTCTTTAGAGGGTGACTACTGGACTCGGCCCTTGGAAGTTACTCACAAGTAGGGCTGAGCACCGGGTCTGACCCGACCCAGACCGACCCGGTCCGGAATGGCCCGGATTATAAATGGTCGGACTTTATCGACCCGAAGCCCGGACTTTGAGAATCGGCCAACCCGGTCGGACCGTAAAAACTGGTCGGTCAGCTAGCCCGATTCTAGCCCGATTTTGTAAAAAAATCTTTTTTTTTGCATATTAAGTGTCCTTTTATTACATATAAAATGCTTTCTTCTTTACATACTCCCATAAAATACAATTATCAATCTTAATATCTTCATTTAGTCATCAAACTCCCTAGTTCAACAATATTTTAGTATAAATAAACTTAATTAGAATAATGTGCAATCATAATCGAGCCATTAATCATCATTATTTCATCACCACCGAGGATAAATTACAATAAAAAATATTTTTTTTGTATTTTTATTTTTATCGTCGTTCTGCTAGACCGGATTTTTCGGTTTTGACCTCGGTCTCGGAACCCGGTTTTGAGAAAATAGAGACCGGGACCGGACCTAATGTGTCCGGTCCGGTCCGGTCGGTCCGATCCGGTCCGGTAAAACTGTCCGACCATTTGTGCTCACTCTACTCACAAGTAAGCACTACCGACACCCTCTCACACACCCTCCCCCTATAATAGGCTTAGAAGAATAATCTCTTGTGAGTGCAGTAGACATTGAAAGGCTTGAGAACCCACTCCGAATTTAAAGCCAATATAAGTTATTATAAATTAATTATTATATAAGTTTATATTGATAAAAAATATAAAACAATATATTTACACTATAATAAGTTATTTATAATTTTATAAATATTAAATAAATAAAAAAATCAATAATTATTGAAAATATAAAAAAAATTAATAAATAAATCAAAATATGAATTAAAAATTACGAAAGAATAATTTTTACTTTTCAAATTTATTTTGCTTATTTTATAATATTAAATAATTACTGAAATATTATTATTAATATAAAAATAACTAAATTACTTTTTAATTTAGTTAAAATTATGAAATAGTAGTTTCAATGTTTTAAATGTATTTTCTTTATCTTAAAATAATAATTAATTGCAGAAATATTATTATTAATATATAAAAATAAATTATTTATTTTGAATTTAGTTAAAATTATGAAATAAGAGTATTTATTTTTTAAAATATATCTTTATTTAATAATTGTTGTAAAATTATTTAATAATATATAAAAAATAAATAATTTTTTTAATTTAGATAAAATTACGAGTGCAGTAGATATTGAAAGGCCGGAGACCCCACTCCGAGTTTGTTTGGGCAATTGCGTTGCGGGAATGCAAAACTTTGGAAGGGCATAACTTTGCGTAGAAATATCCGTTTTGGACGAATTTTTTTTTTATTTCAGGTATCTCGATGAGATCTACGCAGCTGCAAATTGCCTACGGCGGTTTGGTCCTAGAATTCTTCAAAAGAAAAATGTGTTTTTCATATGTTAATTTGGTTTTTAAGTAAAATTATACGGTTTTTAGATTTCAAAACTCTACATACCATCCATCCGAGATCAATTTTCTGAAATTTCAAATTTGCACAACAATGCTCTTAACCTTAATTTTATGATGTGATTGGTCGAATTTGGAAAGGCAAATTTCAAGTTACATCAATCCTCTATCCACAAATTGCATATGTGGTGTAGTGGTTGAAACTTTTATTGTTTTGCATGAGATAGGGAGTTCAAATCCCCACAAGTACAACTTTTGTTTTTGGTATATAAATTTGCACAACAATGCTCTTAACCTTAATTTTATGATGTGATTGGTCGAATTTGGAAAGGCAAATTTCAAGTTACATCAACCCTACTTATATATATATATATATATATATATATATATAAACGTATTCCTCTATCCACAAATTGCATATGTGGTGTAGTGGTTGAAACTTTTATTGTTTTGCATGAGGTAGGGAGTTCAAATCCCCACAAGTACAACTTTTGTTTTTGGTATATATTGGAGTCTTTTCCACCCATGAGGTAGGGAGTTCAAAAGTCTTTGGAGCCAATAACACATTTTTTACCGAGATATTTTTTACCGACTGAGTCGGCATGCCTTTCCGACTTTCATTTGTGCTTGTTGTACACACTCCTTGATAATAATAACAACTGCGACTCCGAGCCAGCACACAACCTATGAGACTTTTTCTCCCGACAAAGTCATGATGCCTTCTCGAATTTCATAATGTGCACTATTGGCACCCCACGATCTCAAAACGAGATATTTTTTACCGACTCAGTCGGGACCCAACAATATTTTACCACATTTCATGTTGTGCT
>CM065813.1:115393714-115436214 GCA_033398695.1 Orobanche coerulescens
AGGTTCAAAACCCGTAATCACCTTGACCATAAGACTGTCTTCAACACCCGGGCTATGTATAACAAAAAGACTTTTGGACTTATTAATTTTCTGACCTAAAGTCCCTTCGTAATTATAAAGACAATGGTTAAGAATTTGAAGATTAGTCTTGGTGGCTTTAATGAAAAGTAATGTATCATCGGCATAAGCCAAATGGGTAATCCGTACATTTTTCCGAATAGTAAAAAACATACTCGGATTTTTAGAAAATGTGTCCTCAATGAGTCTAGAAAAATAATCAGCCGCAAGGATAAATAAAAGAGGAGAGATCGGGTCCCCTTGACGAAGGCCTCTCCCACTTTTGAAGTAACCCACCGGGGAGCCATTAATAATAATTGAAAACCAAGGTGAGCAAACACATTGTTTAATAAGCGATATAGCACGAGGTGAAAAACCAAATAGCTCCAAAATTTTAAACAAAAACTCCCAATTCACCCTATCGTAGGCTTTCTCCATATCTAATTTAATAATGGTGTTAAGTGTAGATCGGGATATATCATGAGTCACCTCTAATGCCGTAAGAATGTTGTCCGTAATGAGGCGATCTTTGATAAAAGCCGATTGAGAGGGGCTAATGATGCGAGGAAGAAGCCCACTTAGCCTTTTGCTCAAAAGTTTAGAAAAAAATCTTATATGAAGTATTGCAAAGGCTAATGGGCCTAAAATCTTTCCAAGAATGAGGGGACGGAATTTTAGGAATTAATGATAGCGTCGTAGAAGAATACGCTTGAGTTAACTCCGCCCCTTTAAAGAAATCAACAACCGCATCAAGAACATCAAATTGAATGATATCCCAACACACTTGAAAGAATTTTGCATTAAAACTGTCTGGCCCAGCAACACTCCCACTATCCATGTCAAAAATCACACCTCTAACCTCTTCCAACGAAGGAATATCACAAATCATATTATTATCTAAGAAGTCAATATTTTTAGGAATGATGTCAAGCCTCACATTCTCCCACTCGGTGTTCTCTTTGGTAAAGCAATTTTCAAAATAATGGACCGCCGAGTTGGCAATATCGGTAGGGTCCTAGAGATTAGTACCATTATCAACAATATTATGGATAAAGTTCATTTTTCTTTTCTTATTAACATGATCATGAAAGAATTTGCTATTTCTCTCCCCTTCCAAAATCCATTCGTTTGCGTTTTTTGTTTCCAAAACATTTCTTCAAGAGAAAGAGTCCAGATAAGATTCTCGTTCATTTTACGAAGATATTCCTTATTGACATCGGAAGGATCATTGTCAAAATTGTACTCCGCTTCGGCCGCACGGTTCTGTGCCTCGACCACTTTAACAAAAACATTCCCAAAAACACTCCTATTCCAGTCTTTAAGAGCAAGTTTAAGACGGGAAAGTTTTTTAGAAAGTTTGGAAAGTCCCGTATATGGAATAGGAATGGACCAAGAATCTCTAACCACTTCCAAAAACTCGTGGTGTTTAGTCCACATATTTTGGAAACGGAAGGAGGAAGGGTGTTTAATACGAGAGGAAGAGAAGTCACAAAGAAGAGCATGATGGTCTGAAGTGTGTCTAGGAATGTGCCTAACAACACAGTTATTGAATTTATTATACCATTCAGAAGAGAAAAAATACGATCCAACCTTTGCCAAATAGAATTACTATACCAAGTGAAAGGAGAACCCACATACCCTCCATCGGTGAGCTCACATTCAAGGATAGCATCCCTAAATTCCTCCATCTCGGACGGGATGGGTGGGTATTCCTCTCTTTTTTCACAAGGATGGAGGACGACATTGAAATCACCACCCACCATCCACGGAGTATGGACTTGACTAACCGAAATTAAATCCTCCCACAAATCCCGCCTCTCAATTTTCGTGTTCTTACCATACACAACCGAAAGCAAGAAAGGGTCAGGAAGAATTATGTATTACCATCGTATGAAACATTTGGTCGGTGTTCTTAATTATTGAAATATTAGTGTTGATATCCGAAAAAATCCAAATATGATTATTCCGATTAGCAACAACTCTATCAAAACCAAATAATCTACAAAAATACGAAGCATTTAAATCAACTTTCGGCTCAATTAGAGCCAAAATATTAAGTCGATAATCTTTTTTTAATAGTTTAATAATTTTTTGGGCAGACTCGTTCCCAATGCCTCTAACATTCCAGATAATTGAATTAACCATTAAAACGGGTTCGACGGGTGGACACTGGGGGTTTGTTAGAGCTTGTGCTCGATATCTTAGATTTTTTAGATTTATTAGTCGGTTTAGACACTTCCGGTTTTACCTCTACTCTAACCGGAAGTGCGAGCACAAGTTTATTATTAGTTTCTGGTTGATTTGATTCGTTCCCTTCCGATAGGGATTGTTCAAACATATCCTCCTTAGAGTCAAAAGAAGGTTCCGAGTTGCCCTCGTCAACATCGTCCTTAAAATCCCCAGGCTCAGATTCATCATCCGAGGATAAATGAGTCTGAATCAAGGGGAGTTTTAGGGGATCTTGAGAGATGCCCCTACTGGTCCCAATAACATGTGCGGGCTGGGTTCCCAAACTACTAGATGACTCGACAAAATCAATAATCAGCACATCATCAAGCACGTTACCAACTAAAACGGGGGGTGGGATGCCAGTAGAGGAAGGGATAATACCTGCCCCAGTAGAATGATCCAGCTTAGAAGCCGAAGGAGAACCAGGCCGAGCACCAGGTGCCTCAGCAAGATAATTACATAATGAATTTTCACAAATATCCAAAATGGCTGGGGGGCAAGAGGGGGGGGGGGGAATTAAGAGGACAGTCACCAGCCAGATTGGAGGGGAGGGATTTAATCAACACATTGACGGGAGGGGATGTTTTAATACAAGATCCAGACAAATTATTACTACTACTAATATTTCTAAAACTATCAAAGATCTCCCCCTAAAGAAAGGAGGTGGTGATTCCACATAGAAATTTTATTTTGGATTTTAAGAATCACGTTGTGGAACATAGCAAAAGTCGGGTTACCTTTCCAAAGGGGGATCCCGAGATATTGGATAGGTAAGCAAGAAGGTTCAAAACCCGTAATCACCTTGACCATAAGACTGTCTTCAACACCCGGGCTATGTATAACAAAAAGACTTTTGGACTTATTAATTTTCTGACCTAAAGTCCCTTCGTAATTATAAAGACAATGGTTAAGAATTTGAAGATTAGTCTTGGTGGCTTTAATGAAAAGTAATGTATCATCGGCATAAGCCAAATGGGTAATCCGTACATTTTTCCGAATAGTAAAAAACATACTCGGATTTTTAGAAAATGTGTCCTCAATGAGTCTAGAAAAATAATCAGCCGCAAGGATAAATAAAAGAGGAGAGATCGGGTCCCCTTGACGAAGGCCTCTCCCACTTTTGAAGTAACCCACCGAGGAGCCATTAATAATAATTGAAAACCAAGGTGAGCAAACACATTGTTTAATAAGCGATATAGCACGAGGTGAAAAACCAAATAGCTCCAAAATTTTAAACAAAAACTCCCAATTCACCCTATCGTAGGCTTTCTCCATATCTAATTTAATAATGGTGTTAAGTGTAGATCGGGATATATCATGAGTCACCTCTAATGCCGTAAGAATGTTGTCCGTAATGAGGCGATCTTTGATAAAAGCCGATTGAGAGGGGCTAATGATGCGAGGAAGAAGCCCACTTAGCCTTTTGCTCAAAAGTTTAGAAAAAAATCTTATATGAAGTATTGCAAAGGCTAATGGGCCTAAAATCTTTCCAAGAATGAGGGGACGGAATTTTAGGAATTAATGATAGCATCGTAGAAGAATACGCTTGAGTTAACTCCGCCCCTTTAAAGAAATCAACAACCGCATCAAGAACATCAAATTGAATGATATCCCAACACACTTGAAAGAATTTTGCATTAAAACCGCCCTGCCCAAAGAACACTCCCACTATCCATGTCAAAAATCACACCTCTAACCTCTTCCAACGAAGGAATATCACAAATCATATTATTATCTAAGAAGTCAATATTTTTAGGAATGATGTCAAGCCTCACATTCTCCCACTCGGTGTTCTCTTTGGTAAAGCAATTTTCAAAATAATGGACCGCCGAGTTGGCAATATCGGTAGGGTCCTAGAGATTAGTACCATTATCAACAATATTATGGATAAAGTTCATTTTTCTTTTCTTATTAACATGATCATGAAAGAATTTGCTATTTCTCTCCCCTTCCAAAATCCATTCGTTTGCGTTTTTTGTTTCCAAAACATTTCTTCAAGAGAAAGAGTCCAGATAAGATTCTCGTTCATTTTACGAAGATATTCCTTATTGACATCGGAAGGATCATTGTCAAAATTGTACTCCGCTTGGCCGCACTTACGTGCCTCGACCACTTTAACAAAAACATTCCCAAAAACACTCCTATTCCAGTCTTTAAGAGCAAGTTTAAGACGGGAAAGTTTTTTAGAAAGTTTGGAAAGTCCCGTATATGGAATAGGAATGGACCAAGAATCTCTAACCACTTCCAAAAACTCGTGGTGTTTAGTCCACATATTTTGGAAACGGAAGGAGGAAGGGTGTTTAATACGAGAGGAAGAGAAGTCACAAAGAAGAGCATGATGGTCTGAAGTGTATCTAGGAATGTGCCTAACAACACAGTTATTGAATTTATTATACCATTCAGAAGAGAAAAAATACGATCCAACCTTTGCCAAATAGAATTACTATACCAAGTGAAAGGAGAACCCACATACCCTCCATCGGTGAGCTCACATTCAAGGATAGCATCCCTAAATTCCTCCATCTCGGACGGGATGGGTGGGTATTCCTCTCTTTTTTCACAAGGATGGAGGACGACATTGAAATCACCACCCACCATCCACGGAGTATGGACTTGACTAACCGAAATTAAATCCTCCCACAAATCCCGCCTCTCAATTTTCGTGTTCTTACCATACACAACTGAAAGCAAGAAAGGGTCTGGGGAAGAATTATGTATTACCATCGTATGAAACATTTGGTCGGTGTTCTTAATTATTGAAATATTAGTGTTGATATCCGAAAAAATCCAAATATGATTATTAGATTAGCAACAACTCTATCAAAACCAAATAATCTACAAAAATACGAAGCATTTAAATCAACTTTCGGCTCAATTAGAGCCAAAATATTAAGTCGATAATCTTTTTTTAATAGTTTAATAATTTTTTGGGCAGACTCGTTCCCAATGCCTCTAACATTCCAGATAATTGAATTAACCATTAAAACGGGTTCGACGGGTGGACACTGGGGGTTTGTTAGAGCTTGTGCTCGATATCTTAGAGTTGTTAGATTTATTAGTCGGTTTAGACACTTCCGGTTTTACCTCTACTCTAACCGGAAGTGCGAGCACAAGTTTATTATTAGTTTCTGGTTGATTTGATTCGTTCCCTTCCGATAGGGATTGTTCAAACATATCCTCCTTAGAGTCAAAAGAAGGTTCCGAGTTGCCCTCGTCAACATCGTCCTTAAAATCCCCAGGCTCAGATTCATCATCCGAGGATAAATGAGTCTGAATCAAGGGGAGTTTTAGGGGATCTTGAGAGATGCCCCTACTGGTCCCAATAACATGTGCGGGTGGGTTCCCAAACTACTAGATGACTCGACAAAATCAATAATCAAGACATCATCAAGCACGTTACCAACTAAAACGGGGTGGGATGCCAAGAGAGGAAGGGATAATACCGCCCAGTAGAATGATCCACTTAGAAGCCGAAGGAGAACCGTGCCGAGCACCAGGTGCCTCAGCAAGATAATTACATAATGAATTTTCACAAATATCCAAAATGGCTGGGGGGCAAGAGGGGGGGGGGGGGGAATTAAGAGGACAGTCACCAGCCAGATTGGAGGGGAGGGATTTAATCAACACATTGACGGGAGGGGATGTTTTAATACAAGATCCAGACAAATTATTACTACTACTAATATTTCTAAAACTATCAGCATCTGCCCCCTAAAGAAAGGAGGTGGTGATTCCACATAGAAATTTTATTTTGGATTTTAAGAATCACGTTGTGGAACATAGCAAAAGTCGGGTTACCTTTCCAAAGGGGGATCCCGAGATATTGGATAGGTAAGCAAGAAGGTTCAAAACCCGTAATCACCTTGACCATAAGACTGTCTTCAACACCCGGGCTATGTATAACAAAAAGACTTTTGGACTTATTAATTTTCTGACCTAAAGTCCCTTCGTAATTATAAAGACAATGGTTAAGAATTTGAAGATTAGTCTTGGTGGCTTTAATGAAAAGTAATGTATCATCGGCATAAGCCAAATGGGTAATCCGTACATTTTTCCGAATAGTAAAAAACATACTCGGATTTTTAGAAAATGTGTCCTCAATGAGTCTAGAAAATAATCACCGCAAGGATAAATAAAAGAGGAGAGATCGGGTCCCCTTGACGAAGGCCTCTCCCACTTTTGAAGTAACCCACCGGGGAGCCATTAATAATAATTGAAAACCAAGGTGAGCAAACACATTGTTTAATAAGCGATATAGCACGAGGTGAAAAACCAAATAGCTCCAAAATTTTAAACAAAACTCCCAATTCACCCTATCGTAGGCTTTCTCCATATCTAATTTAATAATGGTGTTAAGTGTAGATCGGGATATATCATGAGTCACCTCTAATGCCGTAAGAATGTTGTCCGTAATGAGGCGATCTTTGATAAAAGCCGATTGAGAGGGGCTAATGATGCGAGGAAGAAGCCCACTTAGCCTTTTGCTCAAAAGTTTAGAAAAAAATCTTATATGAAGTATTGCAAAGGCTAATGGGCCTAAAATCTTTCCAAGAATGAGGGGACGGAATTTTAGGAATTAATGATAGCGTCGTAGAAGAATACGCTTGAGTTAACTCCGCCCCTTTAAAGAAATCAACAACCGCATCAAGAACATCAAATTGAATGATATCAACACACTTGAAAGAATTTTGCATTAAAACTGTCTGGCCCAGCAACACTCCCACTATCCATGTCAAAAATCACACCTCTAACCTCTTCCAACGAAGGAATATCACAAATCATATTATTATCTAAGAAGTCAATATTTTTAGGAATGATGTCAAGCCTCACATTCTCCCACTCGGTGTTCTCTTTGGTAAAGCAATTTTCAAAATAATGGACCGCCGAGTTGGCAATATCGGTAGGGTCCTAGAGATTAGTACCATTATCAACAATATTATGGATAAAGTTCATTTTTCTTTTCTTATTAACATGATCATGAAAGAATTTGCTATTTCTCTCCCCTTCCAAAATCCATTCGTTTGCGTTTTTTGTTTCCAAAACATTTCTTCAAGAGAAAGAGTCCAGATAAGATTCTCGTTCATTTTACGAAGATATTCCTTATTGACATCGGAAGGATCATTGTCAAAATTGTACTCCGCTTCGGCCGCACGGTTCTGTGCCTCGACCACTTTAACAAAAACATTCCCAAAAACACTCCTATTCCAGTCTTTAAGAGCAAGTTTAAGACGGGAAAGTTTTTTAGAAAGTTTGGAAAGTCCCGTATATGGAATAGGAATGGACCAAGAATCTCTAACCACTTCCAAAACTCGTGGTGTTTAGTCCACATATTTTGGAAACGGAAGGAGGAAGGGTGTTTAATACGAGAGGAAGAGAAGTCACAAAGAAGAGCATGATGGTCTGAAGTGTATCTAGGAATGTGCCTAACAACACAGTTATTGAATTTATTATACCATTCAGAAGAGAAAAAATACGATCCAACCTTTGCCAAATAGAATTACTATACCAAGTGAAAGGAGAACCCACATACCCTCCATCGGTGAGCTCACATTCAAGGATAGCATCCCTAAATTCCTCCATCTCGGACGGGATGGGTGGGTATTCCTCTCTTTTTTCACAAGGATGGAGGACGACATTGAAATCACCACCCACCATCCACGGAGTATGGACTTGACTAACCGAAATTAAATCCTCCCACAAATCCCGCCTCTCAATTTTCGTGTTCTTACCATACACAACTGAAAGCAAGAAAGGGTCTGGGGAAGAATTATGTATTACCATCGTATGAAACATTTGGTCGGTGTTCTTAATTATTGAAATATTAGTGTTGATATCCGAAAAAATCCAAATATGATTATTCCGATTAGCAACAACTCTATCAAAACCAAATAATCTACAAAAATACGAAGCATTTAAATCAACTTTCGGCTCAATTAGAGCCAAAATATTAAGTCGATAATCTTTTTTTAATAGTTTAATAATTTTTTGGGCACTGCTCCCAAGGCCTCTAACATTCCAGATAATTGAATTAACCATTAAAACGGGTTCGACGGGTGGACACTGGGGGTTTGTTAGAGCTTGTGCTCGATATCTTAGATTTTTTAGATTTATTAGTCGGTTTAGACACTTCCGGTTTTACCTCTACTCTAACCGGAAGTGCGAGCACAAGTTTATTATTAGTTTCTGGTTGATTTGATTCGTTCCCTTCCGATAGGGATTGTTCAAACATATCCTCCTTAGAGTCAAAAGAAGGTTCCGAGTTGCCCTCGTCAACATCGTCCTTAAAATCCCCAGCCTCGGATTCATCATCCGAGGATAAATGAGTCTGAATCAAGGGGAGTTTTAGGGGATCTTGAGAGATGCCCCTACTGGTCCCAATAACATGTGCGGGCTGGGTTCCCAAACTACTAGATGACTCGACAAAATCAATAATCAGCACATCATCAAGCACGTTACCAACTAAAACGGGGGGTGGGATGCCAGTAGAGGAAGGGATAATACCTGCCCCAGTAGAATGATCCAGCTTAGAAGCCGAAGGAGAACCAGGCCGAGCACCAGGTGCCTCAGCAAGATAATTACATAATGAATTTTCACAAATATCCAAAATGGCTGGGGGGCAAGAGGGGGGGGGGGGGAATTAAGAGGACAGTCACCAGCCAGATTGGAGGGGAGGGATTTAATCAACACATTGACGGGAGGGGATGTTTTAATACAAGATCCAGACAAATTATTACTACTACTAATATTTCTAAAACTATCAGCATCTGCCCCCTAAAGAAAGGAGGTGGTGATTCCACATAGAAATTTTATTTTGGATTTTAAGAATCACGTTGTGGAACATAGCAAAAGTCGGGTTACCTTTCCAAAGGGGGATCCCGAGATATTGGATAGGTAAGCAAGAAGGTTCAAAACCCGTAATCACCTTGACCATAAGACTGTCTTCAACACCCGGGCTATGTATAACAAAAAGACTTTTGGACTTATTAATTTTCTGACCTAAAGTCCCTTCGTAATTATAAAGACAATGGTTAAGAATTTGAAGATTAGTCTTGGTGGCTTTAATGAAAAGTAATGTATCATCGGCATAAGCCAAATGGGTAATCCGTACATTTTTCCGAATAGTAAAAAACATACTCGGATTTTTAGAAAATGTGTCCTCAATGAGTCTAGAAAAATAATCAGCCGCAAGGATAAATAAAAGAGGAGAGATCGGGTCCCCTTGACGAAGGCCTCTCCCACTTTTGAAGTAACCCACCGAGGAGCCATTAATAATAATTGAAAACCAAGGTGAGCAAACACATTGTTTAATAAGCGATATAGCACGAGGTGAAAAACCAAATAGCTCCAAAATTTTAAACAAAAACTCCCAATTCACCCTATCGTAGGCTTTCTCCATATCTAATTTAATAATGGTGTTAAGTGTAGATCGGGATATATCATGAGTCACCTCTAATGCCGTAAGAATGTTGTCCGTAATGAGGCGATCTTTGATAAAAGCCGATTGAGAGGGGCTAATGATGCGAGGAAGAAGCCCACTTAGCCTTTTGCTCAAAAGTTTAGAAAAAAATCTTATATGAAGTATTGCAAAGGCTAATGGGCCTAAAATCTTTCCAAGAATGAGGGGACGGAATTTTAGGAATTAATGATAGCGTCGTAGAAGAATACGCTTGAGTTAACTCCGCCCCTTTAAAGAAATCAACAACCGCATCAAGAACATCAAATTGAATGATATCAACACACTTGAAAGAATTTTGCATTAAAACTGTCTGGCCCAGCAACACTCCCACTATCCATGTCAAAAATCACACCTCTAACCTCTTCCAACGAAGGAATATCACAAATCATATTATTATCTAAGAAGTCAATATTTTTAGGAATGATGTCAAGCCTCACATTCTCCCACTCGGTGTTCTCTTTGGTAAAGCAATTTTCAAAATAATGGACCGCCGAGTTGGCAATATCGGTAGGGTCCTAGAGATTAGTACCATTATCAACAATATTATGGATAAAGTTCATTTTTCTTTTCTTATTAACATGATCATGAAAGAATTTGCTATTTCTCTCCCTTCCAAAATCCATTCGTTTGCGTTTTTGTTTCCAAAACATTTCTTCAAGAGAAAGAGTCCAGATAAGATTCTCGTTCATTTTACGAAGATATTCCTTATTGACATCGGAAGGATCATTGTCAAAATTGTACTCCGCTTGGCCGCACGGTTCTGTGCCTCGACCACTTTAACAAAAACATTCCCAAAAACACTCCTATTCCAGTCTTTAAGAGCAAGTTTAAGACGGGAAAGTTTTTTAGAAAGTTTGGAAAGTCCCGTATATGGAATAGGAATGGACCAAGAATCTCTAACCACTTCCAAAACTCGTGGTGTTTAGTCCACATATTTTGGAAACGGAAGGAGGAAGGGTGTTTAATACGAGAGGAAGAGAAGTCACAAAGAAGAGCATGATGGTCTCAAGTGTATCTAGGAATGTGCCTAACAACACAGTTATTGAATTTATTATACCATTCAAGAGAAAAATACGATCCAACCTTTGCCAAATAGAATTACTATACCAAGTGAAAGGAGAACCCACATACCCTCCATCGGTGAGCTCACATTCAAGGATAGCATCCCTAAATTCCTCCATCTCGGACGGGATGGGTGGGTATTCCTCTCTTTTTTCACAAGGATGGAGGACGACATTGAAATCACCACCCACCATCCACGGAGTATGGACTTGACTAACCGAAATTAAATCCTCCCACAAATCCCGCCTCTCAATTTTCGTGTTCTTACCATACACAACCGAAAGCAAGAAAGGGTCAGGGAAGAATTATGTATTACCATCGTATGAAACATTTGGTCGGTGTTCTTAATTATTGAAATATTAGTGTTGATATCCGAAAAAATCCAAATATGATTATTCCGATTAGCAACAACTCTATCAAAACCAAATAATCTACAAAAATACGAAGCATTTAAATCAACTTTCGGCTCAATTAGAGCCAAAATATTAAGTCGAGAATCTTTTTTTAGTAGTTTATTAATTTTTTTGGGTACTGCTCCCAATGCCTCTAACATTCCGGATAATTGAATTAACCATTAAAACGGGTTCGACGGGTGGACACTGGGGGTTTGTTAGAGCTTGTGCTCGATATCTTAGATTTTTTAGATTTATTAGTCGGTTTAGACACTTCCGGTTTTACCTCTACTCTAACCGGAAGTGCGAGCACAAGTTTATTATTAGTTTCTGGTTGATTTGATTCGTTCCCTTCCGATAGGGATTGTTCAAACATATCCTCCTTAGAGTCAAAAGAAGGTTCCGAGTTGCCCTCGTCAACATCGTCCTTAAAATCCCCAGGCTCAGATTCATCATCCGAGGATAAATGAGTCTGAATCAAGGGGAGTTTTAGGGGATCTTGAGAGATGCCCCTACTGGTCCCAATAACATGTGCGGGCTGGGTTCCCAAACTACTAGATGACTCGACAAAATCAATAATCAGCACATCATCAAGCACATTACCAACTAAAACGGGGGGTGGGATGCCAGTAGAGGAAGGGATAATACCTGCCCCAGTAGAATGATCCAGCTTAGAAGCCGAAGGAGAACCAGGCCGAGCACCAGGTGCCTCAGCAAGATAATTACATAATGAATTTTCACAAATATCCAAAATGGCTGGGGGGCAAGAGGGGGGGGGGGGAATTAAGAGGACAGTCACCAGTCAGATTGGAGGGGAGGGATTTAATCAACACATTGACGGGAGGGGATGTTTTAATACAAGATCCAGACAAATTATTACTACTACTAATATTTCTAAAACTATCAGCATCAATAGATTTAAAGTTATCACAATCCTTCAGCAGATTTTGGTTGTCCGCTGCCTCCTCATTCTCTAACATCGCGAACATATTTCTTGTTTCTACCAATGTTTCTTTACCCTTAACTGAAGTTGTTCTTTTTCCTGCAACATCTCCCACACAAGCGTTAGACATATTGATCGGCCCAACGGATGGGCCTGGTCGTTCATTTGGTATAGTAATTATCACATTCTTTGAACTATTATTTTTTGCAGGGGACATTAAATTAGTCTGGCCAACAACCACCCATTTTTATTTTTCTATTTCTTTACCCTTCTCCAAATTGGTTTTGTTTTGAAATTTATTCTCAAACGTTTTGGGTTTTAATGCTGGATTTTTAATGTAACAAGTATCAATGTCATGACCAACGTGTCTACAATGCCGGCAATACCGGGGTAGTTTTTCATATTCGACTTCTAATTCGGTTAGAACACCATTACATTTGATGCCAACCGAGTTATGCAACACGTCTGTGAGACTAATTTCAACACAAATTCGGGCAAATTGAAGTCTGTTCCTATTCAGAGTGTTCACATCCGCTTTAACAAACTTGCCAATAAGAGAACCAACAGTACGAAGGGCACGTAAATCAAACCATTGGATAGGTAAGGCATGAATTTTAACCCAAATCGAGACTACAGCTGGCTCATGTTTAAAGTCAAAAAAAGGATCCCATTTGAATAATTCCATAGGATATCCGAAAATGTTGAACTCCCGTTTCAGCCATAATTTAGCACAAAAATTATCATTTTGGAGATTAATAAGAACATGCGGACTTTATAGGGTCCAAATCCAGATTGTTGTAAATGTTTGGCTATGGCATCGTTAGTCGGTTTCCCAAACGAAAACTTACCAATAAGTGCATTTTTATAACTACCCGATACCTGTTCACATTCGTCGGCCGAGAAAACAGCGGTGGGGATTTCACCGGAGAGGTCCACCTGACCAAACTGAACATTTGAGGAATGTCCTCTGTTGACGGCATCAGCAAAGGATACAGGCCCCGGAGCGCCGACTACAGTCCTGTTGGGAGGAAAAACATCATCAGAGGATTTTTTACCAATCACAAACTCACCTTCTTCCAGATCAGCCGCAACGGGCGGGACGGCAGGCGGGAGATATTTGAGAACACTTCCGGCGATCACCACCGCCTTCTCCCGTAGGTCTCCGGTCAACAAAGGGTCAGACGGCGGCTCAACGCCTAACAAATCCGAGCTCACCTGCCGGATGACCGATCCACCAGGAAGAAAACCAACAGCCGATCTAGAAAAACCACCCGCCGGACAAGGATCCCCAACCATCGCCGAAGGAGGACAAGCCGCGGGAACACAAGCTACCATAGGGGCACATCCGACAGCCTCTGCAGAAGGACCACCACAAGTCGCTGAAGCTGGACCACCAACGGCATCAGAGAGGACCCCGACAGCGGCGCCCGACGGAGAAGGAACCACCGCCGAGACAGAACCGACCGCCGCGGAAACACGACCAGAAAAAGCAACAGGCCGAAAAAATTCAACGCCAACACCAGAAGCAACCGCCGCGGGAGGAGCGACCGCCGCGAAAGGAACCATAACCGGCGCCGAGGGGACCGGAACAACCGAGGCTAGGAAAAAGGGAGACCCGTTCCAGAAGAGGGATGCTGGGAACCGCCAGAGGATGGAGCTCGCGGGTGGGGAACTCATCGGAGGCTCCATCTACCGGTGAATTAGAGGCTAGATTTGAAGGGTTTAAAATCGGGACTCCCAAAGGGGCCGACGGAATGGAGAAACCAGAAGGAATATTGAGGAAGTCGGTCTGTGAACTTGGAGAAGAAGGGACGGACGCTCCAGGTTTTTTATTAAAGGCAAGAGTTGACTGGGGGTACTCCCCAGATGTGAGGGGAATCACCTCACATGAGATGGACATATCAGTATATGTTTTTTTATTCTGAGCATTCAACTCAAGATTCCCATTTGATGGGATATAGTCAGATTCGGATTTTGCGATAGAAAATTCAGTAGGTTGTATTTTATTATGACCGTTCGTCGTGGGAAACTGATTTGAAGCCTGGGGAGTATCCCCAAATGTATCACATGGGACTGCTCCCAGTGAATTAATTTTTTCTTCCATCGGGCAGTATATTAAAAAAAGAACCGCCACCCTAGGCGGCGGAAACAATAAAAAAAAAGGACGTTATCAGTTGAATACGCCCGAAAAACTCAAAAGATGAATGAGGAGTGAATGAAGATTGTAGAGAGAATGAGGAGAGAAATTCTAGAGAGAGAAAGAGCATGAAAAAATTAAGAATTAGTTCATACTTTTTTTTTAAGGAAAGAGGTAATTAGATAAATCAAACAAGGTTAGGGGGGCCTATTCCCTTACAAAGCCAATTATACAAATGAGAAAGTAGAAAACTACTATTATTGGGGGGTGCCAAAACCCTAACACGGCTATTACTACCAAAGGAACGAGTAGGAAATGCAAAGAAATCCCGATTACAATAGAAACACACCAGAAACCCATTAGGTCGGGTTTTTCTTCTCCTTTATTTTTTGCTTCTTCTTTTTTAGGACGACTTTGATAAAGCCCTCAACATCTTTGGATGAGCCACTTTCTTCTTTTTGTGGTTCTGGTAATCCATTATTAGACTCGAACCATTCTTCAACGATCTTGGAATTTGCGCCTTCATTATTCGTTTCGACCGTTTTTCCCTTTGCTAGGTCCCTTTTTTTGGGGGGTAAGATAATCGGAGCTTAATATCGATTATTATCTCCATCTGAAAAATATTTCTTTTCCACATATTCGTTTGGCATGTAGCGATAATTTTCAATGGATATGCACACCGAGGCCTGTTTGGAGACATCTTCGAAAAGTTCGTATGATTTAAAGATATCCTCTTTAATCTTTTCCACATTGACTCGCTTAATTGTTGAAATGATACTTCCAATAGACCCGGAGTTGGACTCCAAAACCGAGCCATAGGGTAGCAGGGGGCTGACCTAGCAGATGGGCTGTTCCTGTGCTGCGGCCGAAACCTCAGCCTCCTTGAGTGGTCTGACCAAGGAGTTATCATCAAAATCCGGGACAGATGCTTTTATGAGAGATTTGCAGTCCTTCGAGTCGTGTCCGAGATGTTTGCAAAAGGAACAGTAACTTGGAATGTTTTTGTATTCCACTTCTTGCATCTTAATTTTCCCACCAAGCCTTAATTCGACTTCCGATAAACGGGCCTTAGTTACATCAATTTCAATACACACACGCGGAGTAGTTGTCCGAGTTAATTCGGCCGTGGAACTATCTATTCGTAGTGGTTTCCCTAACGCGGAAGCAATTTGAAAAAGACTACGTTGATCGAATAAGTGAACGGGAAGGTACGGAAATAACACCCAAACCGGAGCAAATGGGGCCTCGACTAACGGATCAAAATCAGGTGTCCACTTGAGAACACGCATCGGAAACCCGGCCATAAACCAAACTTGGTGGGTCCAAAGTCGAGTAAAGTCTTCTTCACATGAAAGCCGGATCAAAACATGTTTGTGATCAAGAAGTGAGACCGAGAAAAGGCCTTTTAGTTTTAAGTTTCCCATAATGGATTTGAGAGTTTTCATCGTCGGAAAACCATGTGAGAATTTCCCTACCAAGGCAAACTGAAAGGGGGCTGCTAGCACTTCGATTTCTTTTTCTGTGAATGACACAACTTTACGACCCTCAATTTCTAAAATCTGCCCGAAGGTGGTAGTTCCTCCACCATCATGAAAGCTCCTGTTTAGGGGATGTTTTGAAGCTCCACAATTCATCCCCAGGTTGGTTGCTGCACTTCGAAAATGAGACACTTCAGGTCCCTTTTGCATTTGAACGACCGCCGCATAAGTTAAGTTCGAAGGTTGCTGCACTTTTCCAGCTCGGTTGGGCTACTGCAAGTTTTCAATTCCAACGGAGTTCGGGGCTGTGTGCGCATCGTTCGGGACAGATGTGAACAAAACTTCCTCTTGAACAAAGCTGTGTTTCGACTTCTCACAGAAAATTTTTCGGACACCTTATGTGCAGTGCAGTGCATTGAGCAGGCAACTTATAGAATCCCTGTAATGGTTTCCCACCCGTATCCAGGAGAAATCAAGGCCGAGGGTCCTCGTCCCTGCAAATGGACGATCCATCCTAAACCATTTTATGACATAGAGCAGTCGAATTAGGAATAGCCATGTTACCTTGATTAATTGGGATTGAATCTTTCGGACCTTTCAAAGCTATGGGAATCGGGTTGCCTTCCATTGCCAGCAATTTATTCTTTCCGACCACAGGAGTTTGGAATTCGAGGAAGACTTAGGACGCGATGGGAAATTCGATGAGAGGCACATCGGTGGTCGGAAATTACGAACCGCAAAAACTGTGTTCCAGCTTGAGATGAACAACAAGGGAGGGACGAGGCCCACCGCACAAGGCGGTGGACTAAGGTACGGACAGTAACAAACAATGCCAATAATGAAATCCGACGCCGGCTAAATTTGAGAGGAAATCTACGAACGAATCGCATTTCCTAGAGAGAAGGCAGAGGTTTTTCCGCTAGAGAGAGAGAGCATTTTTTTTTCTGAATTTGAATTAGTTCATACTTTTTTTTAAAAAAAAATGAAATTTATTCGACGGATCAGAAATGTGGCCCACTACACGCCCAAAGAGTTTGAGGGAGGACGAGCCCCTCTACACGCCCAATATAAATTTAGAACGACATGGAACTCATTGACAAGCGGCTATTTGAATCTAACGTCACGGAAACTCATTTTTGTCCATCCTAATCATACCACGAATCTGCCCGGATAAATCCGACGGGCTATAGAGATGAAAGTTTCTGGACTTGTATCCTTCATTAGCCAAGTGGTCCGCAATGGCATTCCCTTCCCGATAAATATGGGAGAACGAGACGTCCATAGAACGACGAAGAGCCGAGATTTTGTGACGGATGCTTTGCACTTGCCAATTACCGATGTTAGGCGAAGTAATAAGAGAAAGAGCAAAAGCTGAGTCTATCTCCACCCAAACCTTAAGAATCTTCCTCTCAAAACAAAGATCTAATACTCTCCAAATAGCAAACAGTTCAGCAAAATTATTCGTGTGGGTGCCAATAAATTCATGAAATGCGAAAAGAGGGTCGCCCGCTTTGTTCCTAGCGATCCCCCCAACAACCGATTCACCCGGGTTGCCTTTCAAGGCTCCGTCCGTGTTGATTTTGGTAATCCCGGGGCTTGGTTTGGCCCATTTGACCAACATAAGTTTTTTTTCTTTTTTTTTGTGATTACAATTACAAACAAAATTATCAATAAAATTGCAAGGGGATACAAAGAGACCCAGAATATCGATAAGCGCCGGAGTGTCGAGCCACGCCCGAGGTTTATGGCTCCTATGGCCTTTGATCATGAACAAGAAAGACCAGATGTGCTCTCATACGCGTTGAGCCGTGAACGGAATCTTCTTAACCCGCATATCGTTCCTAGAACACCAAATAAACCATAAGATGAGAATCGGGATGATACGCAAGATGTGGGCGTCACCGGACGCCTTATTAAACCAATTAGAAAGTACTAGATTAATAGAGTTGGTTTGTAAAAAGGGGATCCCCACAACGGTGCAAAAATTAGCCCAGACCGACGAAGCAACCGGCCCACTTAGAAACAGGTGGGGGAGGTCCTCCACACCTCCACAACAAAAACAACACATGTCGGTAAAAATACCCCTGGATCTAAGGCCATCCGGGGTAGGGATCCATTTTTTGAGAAGCCTAACCATAAAGAAAGACATAGTCGGCGTAATAATAGGATTCCAGCAAAATTTTAAAATATTATTGCTATCGCTGCGTTGACGAATCGCCTCCCACGCGCTCTTAAAAGAGAAACCCCCGTGGGAGGTGAGTTTCCAAAAGGCTTTACGATTACCCGGGGCAGCCTCCCCATGGGTGGGAAAGGACATAATATAGTCTCCAAGTTCCGGAGAAACCGCGGAGAGTAATTTTGCCCGATTCCACCCGTGAGGAGTCCAAAATCGGGAGATGGAGGCCTTAGATCGGGGATTGGAGGCCCATTGAGACAACAGGCTGAAATCGCACCAATTATCATGCCAAAACGAGATATCTCCATTTCCAATTGTCCAAAAAATCCATTTATCAGCAACGTGACGAATGTCACAAATATTTTTCGTGTTCTTACCATACACAACTGAAAGCAAGAAAGGGTCTGGGGAAGAATTATGTATTACCATCGTATGAAACATTTGGTCGGTGTTCTTAATTATTGAAATATTAGTGTTGATATCCGAAAAAATCCAAATATGATTATTCCGATTAGCAACAACTCTATCAAAACCAAATAATCTACAAAAATACGAAGCATTTAAATCAACTTTCGGCTCAATTAGAGCCAAAATATTAAGTCGATAATCTTTTTTTAATAGTTTAATAATTTTTTGGGCAGACTCGTTCCCAATGCCTCTAACATTCCAGATAATTGAATTAACCATTAAAACGGGTTCGACGGGTGGACACTGGGGGTTTGTTAGAGCTTGTGCTCGATATCTTAGATTTTTAGATTTATTAGTCGGTTTAGACACTTCCGGTTTTACCTCTACTCTAACCGAAGTGCGAGCACAAGTTTATTATTAGTTTCTGGTTGATTTGATTCGTTCCCTTCCGATAGGGATTGTTCAAACATATCCTCCTTAGAGTCAAAAGAAGGTTACGAGTTGCCCTCGTCAACATCGTCCTTAAAATCCCTGTGCTCGATTCATCATCCGAGGATAAATGAGTCGAATCAAGGGAGTTTTAGGGGATCTTGAGAGATGCCCCTCCGGTCCCAATAACATGTGCGGTGGGTTCCCAAACTACTAGATGACTCGACAAAATCAATAATCAGCACATCATCAAGCACGTTACCAACTAAAACGGGGGGTGGGATGCCAGTAGAGGAAGGGATAATACCTGCCCCAGTAGAATGATCCAGCTTAGAAGCCGAAGGAGAACCAGGCCGAGCACCAGGTGCCTCAGCAAGATAATTACATAATGAATTTTCACAAATATCCAAAATGGCTGGGGGGCAAGAGGGGGGGGGAATTAAGAGGACAGTCACCAGCCAGATTGGAGGGGAGGGATTTAATCAACACATTGACGGGAGGGGATGTTTTAATACAAGATCCAGACAAATTATTACTACTACTAATATTTCTAAAACTATCAGCATCTGCCCCCTAAAGAAAGGAGGTGGTGATTCCACATAGAAATTTTATTTTGGATTTTAAGAATCACGTTGTGGAACATAGCAAAAGTCGGGTTACCTTTCCAAAGGGGGATCCCGAGATATTGGATAGGTAAGCAAGAAGGTTCAAAACCCGTAATCACCTTGACCATAAGACTGTCTTCAACACCCGGGCTATGTATAACAAAAAGACTTTTGGACTTATTAATTTTCTGACCTAAAGTCCCTTCGTAATTATAAAGACAATGGTTAAGAATTTGAAGATTAGTCTTGGTGGCTTTAATGAAAAGTAATGTATCATCGGCATAAGCCAAATGGGTAATCCGTACATTTTTCCGAATAGTAAAAAACATACTCGGATTTTTAGAAAATGTGTCCTCAATGAGTCTAGAAAAATAATCAGCCGCAAGGATAAATAAAAGAGGAGAGATCGGGTCCCCTTGACGAAGGCCTCTCCCACTTTTGAAGTAACCCAGGGAGCCATTAATAATAATTGAAAACCAAGGTGAGCAAACACATTGTTTAATAAGCGATATAGCACGAGGTGAAAAACCAAATAGCTCCAAAATTTTAAACAAAAACTCCCAATTCACCCTATCGTAGGCTTTCTCCATATCTAATTTAATAATGGTGTTAAGTGTAGATCGGGATATATCATGAGTCACCTCTAATGCCGTAAGAATGTTGTCCGTAATGAGGCGATCTTTGATAAAAGCCGATTGAGAGGGGCTAATGATGCGAGGAAGAAGCCCACTTAGCCTTTTGCTCAAAAGTTTAGAAAAAAATCTTATATGAAGTATTGCAAAGGCTAATGGGCCTAAAATCTTTCCAAGAATGAGGGGACGGAATTTTAGGAATTAATGATAGCGTCGTAGAAGAATACGCTTGAGTTAACTCCCCCTTTAAAGAAATCAACAACCGCATCAAGAACATCAAATTGAATGATATCCCAACACACTTGAAAGAATTTTGCATTAAAACCTGTCTGCCCAAAGAACACTCCCACTATCCATGTCAAAAATCACACCTCTAACCTCTTCCAACGAAGGAATATCACAAATCATATTATTATCTAAGAAGTCAATATTTTTAGGAATGATGTCAAGCCTCACATTCTCCCACTCGGTGTTCTCTTTGGTAAAGCAATTTTCAAAATAATGGACCGCCGAGTTGGCAATATCGGTAGGGTCCTAGAGATTAGTACCATTATCAACAATATTATGGATAAAGTTCATTTTTCTTTTCTTATTAACATGATCATGAAAGAATTTGCTATTTCTCTCCCCTTCCAAAATCCATTCGTTTGCGTTTTTTGTTTCCAAAACATTTCTTCAAGAGAAAGAGTCCAGATAAGATTCTCGTTCATTTTACGAAGATATTCCTTATTGACATCGGAAGGATCATTGTCAAAATTGTACTCCGCTTCGGCCGCACGGTTCTGTGCCTCGACCACTTTAACAAAAACATTCCCAAAAACACTCCTATTCCAGTCTTTAAGAGCAAGTTTAAGATGGGAAAGTTTTTTAGAAAGTTTGGAAAGTCCCGTATATGGAATAGGAATGGACCAAGAATCTCTAACCACTTCCAAAAACTCGTGGTGTTTAGTCCACATATTTTGGAAACGGAAGGAGGAAGGGTGTTTAATACGAGAGGAAGAGAAGTCACAAAGAAGAGCATGGTCTGAAGTGTGTCTAGGAATGTGCCTAACAACACAGTTATTGAATTTATTATACCATTCAGAAGAGAAAAATTACGATCCAACCTTTGCCAAATAGAATTACTATACCAAGTGAAAGGAGAACCCACATACCCTCCATCGGTGAGCTCACATTCAAGGATAGCATCCCTAAATTCCTCCATCTCGGACGGGATGGGTGGGTATTCCTCTCTTTTTTCACAAGGATGGAGGACGACATTGAAATCACCACCCACCATCCACGGAGTATGGACTTGACTAACCGAAATTAAATCCTCCCACAAATCCCGCCTCTCAATTTTCGTGTTCTTACCATACACAACTGAAAGCAAGAAAGTGCAGGAAGAATTATGTATTACCATCGTATGAAACATTTGGTCGGTGTTCTTAATTATTGAAATATTAGTGTTGATATCCTAAAAATCCAAATATGATTATTCCGATTAGCAACAACTCTATCAAAACCAAATAATCTACAAAAATACGAAGCATTTAAATCAACTTTCGGCTCAATTAGAGCCAAAATATTAAGTCGATAATCTTTTTTAATAGTTTAATAATTTTTTGGGCGGACTCGTTCCCAATGCCTCTAACATTCCAGATAATTGAATTAACCATTAAAACGGGTTCGACGGGTGGACACTGGGGTTTGTTAGAGCTTGTGCTCGATATCTTAGATTTTTAGATTTATTAGTCGGTTTAGACACTTCCGGTTTTACCTCTACTCTAACCTAAGTGCGAGCACAAGTTTATTATTAGTTTCTGGTTGATTTGATTCGTTCCCTTCCGATAGGGATTGTTCAAACATATCCTCCTTAGAGTCAAAAGAAGGTTCCGAGTTGCCCTCGTCAACATCGTCCTTAAAATCCCCAGGCTCAGATTCATCATCCGAGGATAAATGAGTCTGAATCAAGGGGAGTTTTAGGGGATCTTGAGAGATGCCCCTACCGGTCCCAATAACATGTGCGGGCTGGGTTCCCAAACTACTAGATGACTCGACAAAATCAATAATCGGCACATCATCAAGCACGTTACCAACTAAAACGGGGTGGGATGCCGGTAGAGGAAGGGATAATACCGCCCCGGAGAATGATCCACTTAGAAGCCGAAGGAGAACCGGGCCGAGCACCGTGTGCCTCAGCAAGATAATTACATAATGAATTTTCACAAATATCCAAAATGGCTGGGGGGCAAGAGGGGGGGGGGGGAATTAAGAGGACAGTCACCGGCCAGTTGGAGGAGGGATTTAATCAACACATTGACGGGAGGGGATGTTTTAATACAAGATCCGGACAAATTATTACTACTACTAATATTTCTAAAACTATCGCATCCGCCCCTAAATAAAGGATGTGGTGATTCCACATAGAAATTTTATTTTGGATTTTAAGAATCACGTTGTGGAACATAGCAAAAGTCGGGTTACCTTTCCAAAGGGGGATCCCGAGATATTAGATAGGTAAGCAAGAAGGTTCAAAACCCGTAATCACCTTGACCATAAGACTGTCTTCAACACCCGGGCTATGTATAACAAAAAGACTTTTGGACTTATTAATTTTCTGACCTAAAGTCCCTTCGTAATTATAAAGACAATGGTTAAGAATTTGAAGATTAGTCTTGGTGGCTTTAATGAAAAGTAATGTATCATCGGCATAAGCCAAATGGGTAATCCGTACATTTTTCCGAATAGTAAAAAACATACTCGGATTTTTAGAAAATGTGTCCTCAATGAGTCTAGAAAAATAATCAGCCGCAAGGATAAATAAAAGAGGAGAGATCGGGTCCCCTTGACGAAGGCCTCTCCCACTTTTGAAGTAACCCACCGAGGAGCCATTAATAATAATTGAAAACCAAGGTGAGCAAACACATTGTTTAATAAGCGATATAGCACGAGGTGAAAAACCAAATAGCTCCAAAATTTTAAACAAAAACTCCCAATTCACCCTATCGTAGGCTTTCTCCATATCTAATTTAATAATGGTGTTAAGTGTAGATCGGGATATATCATGAGTCACCTCTAATGCCGTAAGAATGTTGTCCGTAATGAGGCGATCTTTGATAAAAGCCGATTGAGAGGGGCTAATGATGCGAGGAAGAAGCCCACTTAGCCTTTTGCTCAAAAGTTTAGAAAAAAATCTTATATGAAGTATTGCAAAGGCTAATGGGCCTAAAATCTTTCCAAGAATGAGGGGACGGAATTTTAGGAATTAATGATAGCGTCGTAGAAGAATACGCTTGAGTTAACTCCGCCCCTTTAAAGAAATCAACAACCGCATCAAGAACATCAAATTGAATGATATCCCAACACACTTGAAAGAATTTTGCATTAAAACTGTCTGCCCAAAGAACACTCCCACTATCCATGTCAAAAATCACACCTCTAACCTCTTCCAACGAAGGAATATCACAAATCATATTATTATCTAAGAAGTCAATATTTTTAGGAATGATGTCAAGCCTCACATTCTCCCACTCGGTGTTCTCTTTGGTAAAGCAATTTTCAAAATAATGGACCGCCGAGTTGGCAATATCGGTAGGGTCCTAGAGATTAGTACCATTATCAACAATATTATGGATAAAGTTCATTTTTCTTTTCTTATTAACATGATCATGAAAGAATTTGCTATTTCTCTCCCCTTCCAAAATCCATTCGTTTGCGTTTTTTGTTTCCAAAACATTTCTTCAAGAGAAAGAGTCCAGATAAGATTCTCGTTCATTTTACGAAGATATTCCTTATTGACATCGGAAGGATCATTGTCAAAATTGTACTCCGCTTCGGCCGCACGGTTCTGTGCCTCGACCACTTTAACAAAAACATTCCCAAAAACACTCCTATTCCAGTCTTTAAGAGCAAGTTTAAGACGGGAAAGTTTTTTAGAAAGTTTGGAAAGTCCCGTATATGGAATAGGAATGGACCAAGAATCTCTAACCACTTCCAAAAACTCGTGGTGTTTAGTCCACATATTTTGGAAACGGAAGGAGGAAGGGTGTTTAATACGAGAGGAAGAGAAGTCACAAAGAAGAGAATGGTCTGAAGTGTGTCTAGGAATGTGCCTAACAACACAGTTATTGAATTTATTATACCATTCAGAAGAGAAAAAATACGATCCAACCTTTGCCAAATAGAATTACTATACCAAGTGAAAGGAGAACCCACATACCCTCCATCGGTGAGCTCACATTCAAGGATAGCATCCCTAAATTCCTCCATCTCGGACGGGATGGGTGGGTATTCCTCTCTTTTTTCACAAGGATGGAGGACGACATTGAAATCACCACCCACCATCCACGGAGTATGGACTTGACTAACCGAAATTAAATCCTCCCACAAATCCCGCCTCTCAATTTTCGTGTTCTTACCATACACAACTGAAAGCAAGAAAGGGTCTGGGGAAGAATTATGTATTACCATCGTATGAAACATTTGGTCGGTGTTCTTAATTATTGAAATATTAGTGTTGATATCCGAAAAAATCCAAATATGATTATTCCGATTAGCAACAACTCTATCAAAACCAAATAATCTACAAAAATACGAAGCATTTAAATCAACTTTCGGCTCAATTAGAGCCAAAATATTAAGTCGATAATCTTTTTTTAATAGTTTAATAATTTTTTGGGCAGACTCGTTCCCAATGCCTCTAACATTCCAGATAATTGAATTAACCATTAAAACGGGTTCGACGGGTGGACACTGGGGGTTTGTTAGAGCTTGTGCTCGATATCTTAGATTTTTTAGATTTATTAGTCGGTTTAGACACTTCCGGTTTTACCTCTACTCTAACCGGAAGTGCGAGCACAAGTTTATTATTAGTTTCTGGTTGATTTGATTCGTTCCCTTCCGATAGGGATTGTTCAAACATATCCTCCTTAGAGTCAAAAGAAGGTTCCGAGTTGCCCTCGTCAACATCGTCCTTAAAATCCCTGTGCCTGCATTCATCATCCGAGGATAAATGAGTCCGAATCAAGGGAGTTTTAGGGGATCTTGAGAGATGCCCCTACCGGTCCCAATAACATGTACGGTGGGTTCCCAAACTACTAGATGACTCGACAAAATCAATAATCAAGACATCATCAAGCACGTTACCAACTAAAGCGGGGTGGGATGCCAGTAGAGGAAGGGATAATACCTGCCCCAGTAGAATGATCCAGCTTAGAAGCCGAAGGAGAACCAGGCCGAGCACCAGGTGCCTCAGCAAGATAATTACATAATGAATTTTCACAAATATCCAAAATGGCTGGGGGGCAAGAGGGGGGGGGGGGGGAATTAAGAGGACAGTCACCAGCCAGATTGGAGGGGAGGGATTTAATCAACACATTGACGGGAGGGGATGTTTTAATACAAGATCCAGACAAATTATTACTACTACTAATATTTCTAAAACTATCAGCATCAATAGATTTAAAGTTATCACAATCCTTCAGCAGATTTTGGTTGTCCGCTGCCTCCTCATTCTCTAACATCGCGAACATATTTCTTGTTTCTACCAATGTTTCTTTACCCTTAACTGAAGTTGTTCTTTTTCCTGCAACATCTCCCACACAAGCGTTAGACATATTGATCGGCCCAACGGATGGGCCTGGTCGTTCATTTGGTATAGTAATTATCACATTCTTTGAACTATTATTTTTTGCAGGGGACATTAAATTAGTCTGGCCAACAACCACCCATTTTTATTTTTCTATTTCTTTACCCTTCTCCAAATTGGTTTTGTTTTGAAATTTATTCTCAAACGTTTTGGGTTTTAATGCTGGATTTTTAATGTAACAAGTATCAATGTCATGACCAACGTGTCTACAATGCCGGCAATACCGGGGTAGTTTTTCATATTCGACTTCTAATTCGGTTAGAACACCATTACATTTGATGCCAACCGAGTTATGCAACACGTCTGTGAGACTAATTTCAACACAAATTCGGGCAAATTGAAGTCTGTTCCTATTCAGAGTGTTCACATCCGCTTTAACAAACTTGCCAATAAGAGAACCAACAGTACGAAGGGCACGTAAATCAAACCATTGGATAGGTAAGGCATGAATTTTAACCCAAATCGAGACTACAGCTGGCTCATGTTTAAAGTCAAAAAAAGGATCCCATTTGAATAATTCCATAGGATATCCGAAAAAGTTGAACTCCCGTTTCAGCCATAATTTAGCACAAAAATTATCATTTTGGAGATTAATAAGAACATGCGGACTTTATAGGGTCCAAATCCAGATTGTTGTAAATGTTTGGCTATGGCATCGTTAGTCGGTTTCCCAAACGAAAACTTACCAATAAGTGCATTTTTATAACTACCCGATACCTGTTCACATTCGTCGGCCGAGAAAACAGCGGTGGGGATTTCACCGGAGAGGTCCACCTGACCAAACTGAACATTTGAGGAATGTCCTCTGTTGACGGCATCAGCAAAGGATACAGGCCCCGGAGCGCCGACTACAGTCCTGTTGGGAGGAAAAACATCATCAGAGGATTTTTTACCAATCACAAACTCACCTTCTTCCAGATCAGCCGCAACGGGCGGGACGGCAGGCGGGAGATATTTGAGAACACTTCCGGCGATCACCACCGCCTTCTCCCGTAGGTCTCCGGTCAACAAAGGGTCAGACGGCGGCTCAACGCCTAACAAATCCGAGCTCACCTGCCGGATGACCGATCCACCAGGAAGAAAACCAACAGCCGATCTAGAAAAACCACCCGCCGGACAAGGATCCCCAACCATCGCCGAAGGAGGACAAGCCGCGGGAACACAAGCTACCATAGGGGCACATCCGACAGCCTCTGCAGAAGGACCACCACAAGTCGCTGAAGCTGGACCACCAACGGCATCAGAGAGGACCCCGACAGCGGCGCCCGACGGAGAAGGAACCACCGCCGAGACAGAACCGACCGCCGCGGAAACACGACCAGAAAAAGCAACAGGCCGAAAAAATTCAACGCCAACACCAGAAGCAACCGCCGCGGGAGGAGCGACCGCCGCGAAAGGAACCATAACCGGCGCCGAGGGGACCGGAACAACCGAGACTGCCGGAAAAAGGGAGACCCGTTCCAGAAGAGGGATGCTGGGAACCGCCAGAGGATGGAGCTCGCGGGTGGGGAACTCATCGGAGGCTCCATCTACCGGTGAATTAGAGGCTAGATTTGAAGGGTTTAAAATCGGGACTCCCAAAGGGGCCGACGGAATGGAGAAACCAGAAGGAATATTGAGGAAGTCGGTCTGTGAACTTGGAGAAGAAGGGACGGACGCTCCAGATTTTTTATTAAAGGCAAGAGTTGACTGGGGGTACTCCCCAGATGTGAGGGGAATCACCTCACATGAGATGGACAGATCAGTATATGTTTTTTTATTCTGAGCATTCAACTCAAGATTCCCATTTGATGGGATATAGTCAGATTCGGATTTTGCGATAGAAAATTCAGTAGGTTGTATTTTATTATGACCGTTCGTCGTGGGAAATCGATTTGAAGCACAGGGAGTATCCCCAAATGTATCACATGGACTGCTCCCGGTGAATTAATTTTTCTTCCATCGGGCGGTATATTAAAAAAGAACCGCCACCACAGGCGGCGGAAACAATAAAAAAAAGGACGTTATCGGTTGAATACGCGAAAAACTCAAAAGATGAATGAGGAGTGAATGAAGATTGTAGAGAGAATGAGGAGAGAAATTCTAGAGAGAGAAAGAGCATGAAAAAATTAAGAATTAGTTCATACTTTTTTTTAAGGAAAGAGGTAATTAGATAAATCAAACAAGGTTAGGGGCCTATTCCCGTACAAAGCCAATTATACAAATGAGAAAGTAGAAAACTACTATTATTGGGGGGTGCCAAAACCCTAACACGGCTATTACTACCAAAGGAACGAGTAGGAAATGCAAAGAAATCCCGATTACAATAGAAACACACCAGAAACCCATTAGGTCGGGTTTTTCTTCTCCTTTATTTTTTGCTTCTTCTTTTTTAGGACGACTTTGATAAAGCCCTCAACATCTTTGGATGAGCCACTTTCTTCTTTTTGTGGTTCTGGTAATCCATTATTAGACTCGAACCATTCTTCAACGATCTTGGAATTTGCGCCTTCATTATTCGTTTCGACCGTTTTTCCCTTTGCTAGGTCCCTTTTTTTGGGGGGTAAGATAATCGGAGCTTAATATCGATTATTATATCCATCTGAAAAATATTTCTTTTCCACATATTCGTTTGGCATGTAGCGATAATTTTCAATGGATATGCACACCGAGGCCTGTTTGGAGACATCTTCGAAAAGTTCGTATGATTTAAAGATATCCTCTTTAATCTTTTCCACATTGACTCGCTTAATTGTTGAAATGATACTTCCAATAGACCCGGAGTTGGACTCCAAAACCGAGCCATAGGGTAGCAGGGGGCTGACCTAGCAGATGGGCTGTTCCTGTGCTGCGGCCGAAACCTCAGCCTCCTTGAGTGGTCTGACCAAGGAGTTATCATCAAAATCCGGGACAGATGCTTTTATGAGAGATTTGCAGTCCTTCGAGTCGTGTCCGAGATGTTTGCAAAAAAGGCAGTAACTTGGAATGTTTTTGTATTCCACTTCTTGCATCTTAATTTTCCCACCAAGCCTTAATTCGACTTCCGATAAACGGGCCTTAGTTACATCAATTTCAATACACACACGCGGAGTAGTTGTCCGAGTTAATTCGGCCGTGGAACTATCTATTCGTAGTGGTTTCCCTAACGCGGAAGCAATTTGAAAAAGACTACGTTGATCGAATAAGTGAACGGGAAGGTACGGAAATAACACCCAAACCGGAGCAAATGGGGCCTCGACTAACGGATCAAAATCAGGTGTCCACTTGAGAACACGCATCGGAAACCCGGCCATAAACCAAACTTGGTGGGTCCAAAGTCGAGTAAAGTCTTCTTCACATGAAAGCCGGATCAAAACATGTTTGTGATCAAGAAGTGAGACCGAGAAAAGGCCTTTTAGTTTTAAGTTTCCCATAATGGATTTGAGAGTTTTCATCGTCGGAAAACCATGTGAGAATTTCCCTACCAAGGCAAACTGAAAGGGGGCTGCTAGCACTTCGATTTCTTTTTCTGTGAATGACACAACTTTACGACCCTCAATTTCTAAAATCTGCCCGAAGGTGGTAGTTCCTCCACCATCATGAAAGCTCCTGTTTAGGGGATGTTTTGAAGCTCCACAATTCATCCCCAGGTTGGTTGCTGCACTTCGAAAATGAGACACTTCAGGTCCCTTTTGCATTTGAACGACCGCCGCATAAGTTAAGTTCGAAGGTTGCTGCACTTTTCCAGCTCGGTTGGGCTACTGCAAGTTTTCAATTCCAACAGGTTCAGGGCCTGTGTGCGCATCCTTCGGGTCAGATGTGAACAAAACTTCCTCTTGAACAAACTGTGTTTCCTGACTTCTCACAGAAAATTTTTCGGACACCTTATGTGCAGTGCAGTGCATTGAGCAGGCAACTTATAGAATCCCTGTAATGGTTTCCCACCCGTATCCAGGAGAAATCAAGGCCGAGGGTCCTCGTCCCTGCAAATGGACGATCCATCCTAAACCATTTTATGACATAGAGCAGTCGAATTAGGAATAGCCATGTTACCTTGATTAATTGGGATTGAATCTTTCGGACCTTTCAAAGCTATGGGAATCGGGTTGCCTTCCATTGCCAGCAATTTATTCTTTCCGGCGACCCTGGGAGTTTGGAATTCCACCGAGGAAGACTTAGGACGCGATGGGAAATTCTGATGAGAGGCACATCAGCTGGTCGGAAAATTACGAACCGCAAAACTGGGTTCCAGCTTGAGATGAACAACAAAGGAGGGACGAGGCCCACCGCACAAGGCGGTGGACTAAGGGACGGACAGTAACAATCAATGCCAATAATGAAATCTGTCGCCGGCTAAATTTGAGAGGAAATCTTCGCCCGAATCGCATTTCTTAGAGAGAAGGCAGAGGTTTTTTCGCTAGAGAGAGAAACATCTTTTTTGAATTTTTTTGAATTAGTTCATACTTTTTTTTAAAAAAAAATGAAATTTATTCGACGGATCAGAAATGTGGCCCACTACACGCCCAAAGAGTTTGAGGGAGGACGAGCCCCTCTACACGCCCAATATAAATTTAGAACGACATGGAACTCAGCCCAACAAGCGGCCTATTTGAATCTAACGTACGGAAACTCATTTTTGTCCATCCTAATCATACCACGAATCTGCCCGGATAAATCCGACGGGCTATAGAGATGAAAGTTTCTGGACTTGTATCCTTCATTAGCCAAGTGGTCCGCAATGGCATTCCCTTCCCGATAAATATGGGAGAACGAGACGTCCATAGAACGACGAAGAGCCGAGATTTTGTGACGGATGCTTTGCACTTGCCAATTACCGATGTTAGGCGAAGTAATAAGAGAAAGAGCAAAAGCTGAGTCTATCTCCACCCAAACCTTAAGAATCTTCCTCTCAAAACAAAGATCTAATACTCTCCAAATAGCAAACAGTTCAGCAAAATTATTCGTGTGGGTGCCAATAAATTCATGAAATGCGAAAAGAGGGTCGCCCGCTTTGTTCCTAGCGATCCCCCCAACAACCGATTCACCCGGGTTGCCTTTCAAGGCTCCGTCCGTGTTGATTTTGGTAATCCCGGGGCTTGGTTTGGCCCATTTGACCAACATAAGTTTTTTTTCTTTTTTTTTGTGATTACAATTACAAACAAAATTATCAATAAAATTGCAAGGGGATACAAAGAGACCCAGAATATCGATAAGCGCCGGAGTGTCGAGCCACGCCCGAGGTTTATGGCTCCTATGGCCTTTGATCATGAACAAGAAAGACCAGATGTGCTCTCATACGCGTTGAGCCGTGAACGGAATCTTCTTAACCCGCATATCGTTCCTAGAACACCAAATAAACCATAAGATGAGAATCGGTATGATACGCAAGATGTGGGCGTCACCGACGCCTTATTAAACCAATTAGAAAGTACTAGATTAATAGAGTTGGTTTGTAAAAGGGGATCCCCACAACGGTGCAAAAATTAGCCCCGGACGAAGCAACCGGCCCACTTAGAAACAGTGGGGAGGTCCTCCACACCTCCACAACAAAAACAACACATGTCGGTAAAAATACCCCTGGATCTAAGGCCATCCGGTAGGGATCCATTTTTGAGAAGCCTAACCATAAAGAAAGACATAGTCGGCGTAATAATAGGATTCCAAAATTTTAAAATATTATTGCTATCATTGCGTTGGGAATCGCCTCCCACGCGCTCTTAAAGAGAAACCCCGTGGGAGGTGAGTTTCCAAAAGGCTTTACGATTACCCGGGGCAGCCTCCCCATGGGTGGGAAAGGACATAATATAGTCTCCAAGTTCCGGAGAAACCGCGGAGAGTAATTTTGCCCGATTCCACCCGTGAGGAGTCCAAAATCGGGAGATGGAGGCCTTAGATCGGGGATTGGAGGCCCATTGAGACAACAGGCTGAAATCGCACCAATTATCATGCCAAAACGAGATATCTCCATTTCCAATTGTCCAAAAAATCCATTTATCAGCAACGTGACGAATGTCACAAATATTTTTCCAAGTAGGAGAGTCAAACGGGTTGGTTTTAACCACCATCGGGTGAAGTCGTTTACAATATTTATCCATCATAAATTGGGACCAGATATTATGGGAGGTACGAAACCGCCACCAATGTTTAATCTCGGAAGCTTTAATAATGTCCCTCAAACCCCTACATCCGAGGCCACCTTCCTCCTTGGGGTAACAAAGCTTAAGCCAAGACCCCCAATGGAGTCTCTTTCTATTGTCATTAGTTCCCCACAAAAATTTGTTGAAAAGGCGCTCGAAAAAAGTGATGACATTTTTAGGGGGTTTAAGCACTTGGAGACAATAGAACGGGATCGAGCTCAAAGTGGTTTTAATAATCTCAAGCCGACCACCCGAGGTTAGTAAGAGGTGATTCCACGACTGAAATTTAGAACACGTTTTGGAAATAAGGTCATTATACATATCGAAAGTTTGATTCCCTTTCCACAATGGAACCCCCAAATAGCTAAATGGGAGGTTCATTTGGGAGAATCCAGTCGTTTGTTTCACCATACAGACCAGCGGGTTGTTAGGTTTGGCAAAAATAAAGGAACTTTTGGAATTATTGATTTTTTGACCAGGGCTCGATGTATAGTGGTCCAGACAGTTATTGAGCATGAGGAAGTTGTTGTAGGAAGCATTAGCAAAGATTAAAACATCATCGGCGTAGGCCAGATGTGAAATCCTTACATTCTTCCTAATTTTGTAAAACATATCGGGGTGGCTATAAAAAGTTTTATCCAAGAGTCTAGATAAATAATCCGAGGCAACCACAAAAAGGAGGGGAGATAAGGGGTCACCTTGTCTGATGCCCCTATCTGATTTGAAAAAGCCCACTGAATTCCCGTTAATAAGAACCGAAAACCAGCAATTAGAAATGCAACGAAACATCATGTCGGTCCACCCCTCCAAAAAACCAAAGGCTTTTAAAACATTAAAAAGAAAATTCCAATTGAGCCTATCATAAGCCTACTCCATATCCAATTTTATCAAAATGTTCGAGTCGGATCTAGTGATGTCGTGACAAACTTCGTGAGCCGTTAAAATGTTGTCCGTTATAAGACGGCCCTTTACAAAGCCCGATTGAGCAGGGCGAAGAATTTTGGGGAGAAAACGACCCAGCCTCGTGCTGAGAATTTTAGAGATGATTTTGTAAGTAGTATTGCAAAGGCTAATCGGCCTAAAATCTTTCCACGCAAGGGGTGGGGAGCATTTGGGGATAAGGGATAATGAAGTACACGAAAAGGATTTGGGCATGGGGTTTCCGGAGAAAAAATCCCACACTGCCTTATATACATCCTGCGCTATAATATCCCAACATTTCTGAAAAAATAAAGCATTGAAACCATACGGGCCTGCCATACTGCCCGGGTCGATACTAAACACAGCACATTTAATTTTATCAACATCCAGCATCGCACATAAAATACCGTTATCATCAGAATTAATAAGGCAAGGGATAATATCCGGTCTAATATTCGCTGGACTACCAGTATTACTTTTAAAAATATTAGAAAAATAATTGACGGTAGAATTATTAATACTAACGGGATCGGTGATTTGGCCGTTATCCATGATTTGAAATATGCGACTTTTGCTTCTTTTAGATTTGACCAGATCGTGAAAAAATTTGGTATTTCTCTCCCCTTCAAGACACCATTTTAAATTAGTTTTTTGTTTCCAAAACTCTTCTTTCATAGCCATCGTGAGATTAAGATTGGCTCTAGTTTTTTTTAAAAGAATATGATTGCTATCAGAAGGGTGGTTATCAAAATTGAGTTCGGCCTCCGAAACGAGCTCCCTGGCTTCGAAAACTTTAGAAAAAATGTCACCGAAATGAAATTTATTCTAGTCTTTGAGAGTGAGTTTAATCCTAGTGAGTTTATTAAGGAGTTTAAACATCCCGGACGAATGAACCGAGATCTCCCAGGACTCTTTGATAACTTTAAAGAAATCATTGTGCTTGACCCACATATTTTGAAAATGGAAAGAAGGTCTAGGTTTAAACATGTTGTTACCAACACTACACAAAATCGCAATGTGATCCGAATGAAGGCGAGATAGATGTTTCACACTCGAATCCGGGAAGGTATCAAACCAATCTGGAGAGTGTAAAATTCTATCTAGCCTTTGCCAAATGAAGTTACTGTACCAAGTAAAAGGCGTCCCAACAAAGCCAAAATCAACAAGATTACAATCCAAAAGCGCGTCATGAAAGTCTTCCATCTCCGAAAGTATAGGGGAAGCTCCACCTTTTTTTTTTCAGAAGGGTGTAAGACAATATTAAAATCGTCCCCCACCATCCAAGGGCCCTGATTATTACTAACCGCAAGAAGGTCATCCCAAAGTGCCCTCCTTTCAACCCTAGTGTTTCTCCCATAAACAATGGTTAAATAATAGGGGATAGGAGCAACATTTGAAGTGACTTTAATGTGGAGCAAGTTATCAGTTTTTTTCAAAATTTGGAAATTATGCTGATTGTCGAAAAAAACCCAAATGTGGTTACTATGGTTGGCCGCAGCTGTCTCAAATTCAAGGTATCTACAAAAATTAGCCGAATCAAGTGAAATTTTTGGCTCGATAAGGGCTAAAATATTCACTTGATGGTCTCGGCTAAGGTTTTTAACATTACGTTTAACATCTTTCTTACCCATCCCCCTAACATTCCAAATAAGGGTGTTAATCATTAGAAACGTTAGGGGTTTTTGAATCCGAGCACTCCTCCGGAGCTCCGTGTTGGAGATATCAGCCGGGACAGGAACTCCCAACCGAGCTTGGGCCGCCCCTTTCCAGCTGGCGCCTATATTCGATATCTCGTTGACGACGACGTTCTTTCCTCGAGCTTCGAGGAGATGTGGGGTCGTGAGTCGGGACGTAAGGCGGCAGGGCCAGCACTAAAGTACGGGGACCGTCTTTGCCTGTAACATCATCAGAACAAACAATAGGGACAACTTCCGGGGTGTCTAAGTCAGACTCAGTGTCTTCACAAGGCTCCGACGAAGCCGAGTCAGTGTCCCTGGAAAGGTCACCGTACTCGACTTCCTTTTGTTTCTTGTAAGAGCACTCAGGAATGTCCTTGTTCACTTCTTCAGTCTCGGGGAGGGGATAACAATTAATTTCCGGGGGGCTTCCTCCGGCTGGACCAGGCCAAGATCAGGGTAGAGTAAATCTCTCCCAGGCATGTCTGGTTTATCAGCCAGAGGTGTCAAATGGCCAGCATCCTGCAAAATAGTTGCAGTCACAGGTTCAACATTGTCTAATAAAATAAGTTCTTCACCCTCAATCCGATTTAAAGCCTGGAAGGGGTTATTTGATATAACATCCTCATTGTTATCCATCTTAACCTGCACAGAATGAGAGGCATCAGTTTTGTTGGTTGTTAATGTAGTAAAATCATCACCCTTGTGTTGGACAGGAGACACATCAATCAATATTAAATTATTAGACAGCTTATTATTCTTTGGGGGAGGGCTGCCACGGGGGGATGAAGTTCCCGTGACTATTGAGAAATGATTAGTCGGTTGCTCACCAGTTTTATTGTCCTTAACCACATAGTTTATTTTAGAGGTTCTCTCCGCGAACCGTTTATTTTTCTCCGCAAAGTTCGGACGAAGTTTATGGTTTTTAATGTAACAGTCCACTTCCACATGACCAATATGGTTACAAAAATGACAGTATCTTGGCAGTCATTCAAATTGAACATTAATATCAACATATTTACCATTACATGATATTGCAAATTTTGCAACCGGTGGAGTTTCCAGGTTTATTTCAACACAAAAATGAGCATAGTTTAAACGAGACTTCGAAAGGGTGGCTTCGTCAGCCATGACAAATTCTCCAAAAACACTAGCAATTGTTTTAAGACTTCGAACATCATACCATTGAATAGGGAGAGCAAAGGCTTTAAGCCAAACCGGAACCACCGGCGGTTCATTTTTAAAATCAAAGTCTGGTGTCCATTTGAGGACCCTCATCGGGAGTCCAGCAATCGGGATTTCGCGTTGTACACGGAGTTTAGCAAAATGTTCCTCATTAAAACAAGTTATTAGAACATGACGGAGGTTCATATACTGGACTTTACATGGTTTATAACCAAGATTATGAAGAGTGGTTCGGATTACCTCATTCGTTGGTTTACCGTACGAAAACTTACCATCCACCGAGAGGCGAAAGGCTTCGGACGCCTTATCACACTCAGGTTTTAAAAAGAGGACAGTAGGCACCTCGCCTGTTCGATCCACCGTGCCAAACACTCCTTGCAACTGGTCCGAGCCGCCGGAAGTAGCTGCAGCATACGTTTTAGGCACCGGGATGGGCGGAGGGACAGAGTTTTCGGTCGATCTAGTCTGAGACTCAGCAACTCCTTTACCCTTGACCTTCATATGGGGATTCAATGTGAGGTTTTGCAGGTCCAAGGTTCGCCGCTCACCGGAGGTAGAATATCATCTCGGAGTTTCGGGTTTTCCTGCGCTGCCGCTTCCGAGACGGATGCTGCCACGAAATCGAGGGTGGAAGGGGGCGGGAAATCATCAAGTGAGACCGAACTCCATTCGTTAGTATTTTCCGAACGGTTTGATATGGTTTTCGCCGGATTTCTGGTAGAGAAATCTGCAGCCGACGATTTTGCAGGCAGGTTTGTGGTTTATTGGGGAAAGATTCCCGTAGGAGACGAAATATGATGGGAGACTGGGGATGAAGGAACCGATAGGGACGGTGGGGTGGGTGCTGAAGGGTTATATTTTAATTTCCCCAGATCTGATATTGGGGGTAGGGATAATCGACGGGTGGGAATAATAATGGGGTTAGTACATGGGACTGCTCCCAGTGAATTGATTTTTTCTGATGAAGGAAAAAATTGGGCGGTGGAATCTTGGCCCACGTGAGATGAAAAGCCAGGATTCACGGTTGTTGTAGAGCCAGAATTGTTTTTTGTTAGGCTCAGATCTGATTTTGGGGAGATTGACAGATGACTGGCGGGGGTATTAATGAAATGAGCCGCCCCCACATGAATATTGTCTAATACTCGGATGCATGGCTTAATCTTTGACTGACTTACACATGCATGGCTTAATCTTTGAGACAAGCATATGACTACTGGTAGGATCAACCAGGTAGCATTCCTTAAAGACGCCGGCAACGCATGAGCTAAGCCACAAGGGCTCATTCAAAAGGTGCACGGTCGTCGTTCGCACGAAGCGCCGAATGCATGATTCGAGGTAAGCGGCGACTGAACACCTCTTACCTGTAATAACCGGAATTTTTACTACTGTTGTTTGATATTATTTTATCCGAGTTATATTGTACAGCGTGGAATCTGTACAATATGGATAAAATAAATAAAGGACTGAAATGTCGGTATCGGTATAATTGTCGTGTCTGGTCGACAGTTGCATTGAGGATATCGTGTATCAGGTTATCGTACTTCCGATATAGGGTATATCGTATAAGAATGTTATTGGATTCAGTATACGTATTCAGTATGGCGTAATTTTCGTATTCTCTATGTCGAGACAGGTGGTAACAGTTAAAATTGGCTAAGTATAGAATACTTAGCGTACGCTAATGTTGAAGACTTACGTACGCTAAATTGGTTGTGTTACATACGTTATGGCTAAAGCATTACGTACGTAATGAGGGAATCGGACAGGACCGAGTCATGGTCGGCAGGTGGGACCCGATGTCGGCGGCAGATGTGGACAGGCGAGTCAACCCCGGCCATTATGTACGCTACGAGAAGTGTATAACGTACGTTAAATAGAGTTTTACTGTAGCAAGTCAAAGTACATATTATGTACGTAATGAAGGAAATGTTACGTACGTAATCAATTGGACGAAATAGGTCAGTTAGTTTTGGAAATGAGATTACGTACGCTATTAAGGATGGTTAGCGTACGCTAAGTGCATTACGTACGTTAATGCTGGTGGTTAACGTACGTAAAGATTGATGCAGTTTATAAAATGAAAGTTCGTCTTTCATTTCTCCTGATCATTTCACTTCGTTTTTCCATCCTTCTTCACTTCTACGTATGTTCTAAACACTTTTAAGTCGATTGTGAGCTTGGAGGCATGGATTAGAAGCTTGGTTATGAAGATATCAATGATTCTTGAAGGGTTTGATTGGGTTATTCATGTTCTTGAGGTATGTTGTTGAATTCTTCACTTTAATTTTGGTATTGTTATCTGTAAATGATTCATATGAAGAGGACTAAGATGTTGTTGTTTCGATTCTTGAGGATTATATGAATTATATGTTGAAGGAAGATGGTGAAATGATGGTTTATACCTTGAATATGTTGATTATGATTATGAAATCATAGAGTTCTTGATGTTCTTGGTATTATTATCCGTATTTGATCCGTATGATGATAATTAGGGAGTTGTTGCTACAATCCTTGAGGTTATGTAGAGTGTATACTGATGAATATGATGATTCATGACTTGGATTATGAATTGGAAGATTATCTTCATATTAAAGGATATCGAATTATGTTGTTTTAATGGTTATGAATATGAGTTCGAATCCCTTAGTGTTCGTGAGGAACTTTTGATGAATTTAACATAGCAAGACGATCGTATATTGAATTATCGGTATTTTTATATATGAAGATGGAATATTCGTTGGTTGTAGTGGTAGAATTCGTATGTTCTTAATGAAATACGAATCATGATATCAATTTGGAATCCGGAAAGATTGTGATTGTTCGTCGAATATGATTTTCTTTACGCTCGTATCCGTAATCACATTGTGGTTGTGAATTCGTAATTGTTTAAATTGGATTATTCGGACTCGTGGTTAATCAGGATAGTTGTGGAACCGTTGGGTTTATTGATCGGTTGTATTGATTGATTGTGATCATCGAGTTGTAGTTTGTATTGTAGATATCGTTGAATTGTTGAGATGATTCGGTTGGTCGTGTCGGTTTTTAATTGTTATCGAATATGTGTTAATCAATTATTTCAATAGGTTGAGATTATTGATCGGTGAGTATAACCGTATGTTGCGGTCATGTTCGAGTATGTTCGTGAATTGCTTCAGTCGGGGCTGAGGAGCTCGTAGACGAAGGCATTGTGACTGGTAGCGGCTTCATCATCATCGTATCGGTATCGAGGCAAGTTATTACTTGCTCAGTTATAATGTTTAATGAATGGTTTCAATTTTATTTCGTTTATAATGCATATAGCAACGATTATATGTTGTCATTCCGATTCTGGGAGTTAAATCATAATGTATGTGATTTATTTCGGTTATTGGCATATTTGGGTATCGAGGATACATTGTGATAAAGACGAGGATTCGAGTATTTATGGTTCATGATACGTTTGGATCGTCGAGCGTTGCGGATAATCGTCGGTGATGATTGGACATCGAGGTTGCTCCCGAAGGACTCGGGGCAAGTATTCCATATTGATTATGGTTTAGTGTTACTTATTTTGGTCTCGTACATTTTCTTTCATGTTGTTGAACATGGAGTCGTCCTAGTAAATTGTCATGTTGTCATGCATGTTATGTTGTTCATGTTGATGAACGTGTTGATTTGCATATGTGTATGCATATTGTGTTGTTTATGTTGTGTAAATAATCCGATGGATTATGAGGATCTATCTTTGGCGCTGGATCGAATGTCCACCATGCGTTGGTTCGACGGGATCATCATGGGGATCTATCTTTGAGGGCGCTGGATCGTTGGACGGAGTTTTCCACCATGCGTTGGTTCGACGGATCATCATGGGGATCTATCTTTGAGGCGCTGGATCGTTGGATTACCAGTATTGTGTTGATGGAATCTTGTGAATTCGCATCATTGATTTTATCATGTGTTGTTGTTCATATGTGTATTGTTGGTTATCCAGCTTATGCTGATCTGATAGGATCAACAAAGGGATCTATGCTGAGGGCGCTGGATCGTCGGATTTCCATGAGTATACATCATTGTTATTGTTGTGATCATATTGACGTGGTCATATGAGTATGCATTTGTAGGTCTTGTGTTAGGACCGTGTCCGTATTGTATTGATCTGATCTCGGATTAGACTGATATGATTGTCGTGGCACTTAATATCTCGAGGTATGTTCCGTATTTCTTTTGGTATTTGTCTTTGATGGACAATCGGTTATCGTCTTGGGATTTGATGATATTATTCGATGGATCGTATTGGTCAGAAATGGTATATTTTCGTATCGTGAGTTGGTTATGATAGTTTGAGAATCTTGAGTAATGTTTGATGTGCAATACAGATATTATGTTCGAGTTTATTGGTTAATCGGGTACGAGATATGAAATGTGATAACGGTTAGTCTGATGAGAATTACTTGAGTAAGCAAAGTTATGGCGGTAAGATTACGTTGGTCGTATTCTTATGTTGTATTCTCATTGGTATGTTATTATTAATGTGATGTGACGGTTATCATTGTTGGATATTATGGCTGACCCCGTCGTGGGATTTCTTTTTAGGTTCTTGGAGTATCGAGCTTGTAGCGGTCGTGAAGAGATGAGCTTCTCGGAGGATACTGGCTAGGACATGTTCTGTGCATTGAGTTTCTTGATTGGATCTTGTATTCCGCTGCTAGAGTATCTTTATGGTTGGTGTTTTTCCGCTGCGTGAGTATTTTGAAATGCTCTTTCAGTATCTGGTAACTGAGATTACTTTGGAATCGTTTTCTAAACTTTTGAGTGTCGGCCGTTTGGCCTTGCGATTTCAAATGAGTTTTTATAACAGTTTTTGATAAATGGATTGTGTAAGTCTTTGCGCATTTTTAAAGATAGTACCGTCGTTGGCCTCTTGGGCATTTGTAAATGTTTTGTGAAAATTCTTTTACCCTTGTGGGTTCCATCTCGGGGCCCACGACGCTGTAATATTTCCGGTTAAATCTGGGGGTGTTACATTACCTACTAAATATTCCGTATCCAAGAGATCGTACACCGCGCCATGGGCCAACATCTAAGGCACACAAATTGGGGCATTAAACGTGGAACACAACAGGTGGTTTGTGGTTCACCCAACACCGCATCCACAAAAAGGGAGCAGCACAAGGCGAAAAACTTGGCACTTCAATCATTCAAATGCCTTCAAGATAGGTACTCAACACAGGAAACCAACAACAGCCAAGACATGCTTGAGCCAATAACTGAAGAGGCATATATGAGACGGCGTCGTTGCTCGAGCAAGGATCCAACGTACTCATATAAACCAATCACCACTCACGCACCATACGTATACAATGCCCGAACACAAGGAATTATAAGCCATCACGAAACATAATATGTGCATCATGACAGCAAACAACAACTCACACCCAAGCATTGCCCCGATAGGCACGTAGGACACAAATCACTAGTAGCACACATGATCATACCAGAACATGGTTTCGAATTCAAAAGAATTTCCAAAAACCAATGATGCTCATTCTTAACCAACATTCGACTTTGCCGAATGCACCCATTACCGATACCCACAAGGAGCTGACAACAAAACATAGCATCCAATCGAGCTTACAATCAAGAAACTTGATTTTTATTTCACTGAAGCTACACCAACCGTCCGATAGGAACACACCATCTTTAAATATTAGGGACAAGGGACCAACAAACTTCAATATTTCACTGAAGCAACACCAACCATCCGATAGGAACACGCCATCTTTAAATATTAGGGACAAGGGATCAATAAACCGACCGAGCATTTCAAGAGCAATGCTTCGACTCAAGAACATAGCACTCCACTCCGATGTCTTACCCAAACAAACGACCGCCTCACCGTGCTCGCCCGACCACCAATTAGGTTATCGAACGCCCACGTACCGGTACGTCATTTGCAAAGATTACCCACCAAAGTAGCTCACTGAAATCTTGCTCGCAACAATGCCAAAAAAAGCCCACGAGCAAAAAGGGACCGCACTACCGAACCGACGGAGCATTTCAAGAGCAATGCTTCGACTCAAGAACATAGCACTCCACTCCGATGTCTTACCCAAACAAACGACCGCCTCACCATGCTCGCCCGACCACCAATTAGGTTATCGAACACCCACATACCGGTACGTCATTTGTAAAGGCTACCCACCAAAGTAGCTCACTGAAATCTTGTTCGCAACATTGCCAAAAACGCCCACGAGCAAAAAAGGACCACACTACCGAACCGACGAAGCATTTCACTAGCAACACATCAACTCAAAGAACATAGCTCTCCACTACAATGTTCTGCCCAAAGAAACGACCACCTCACCGTGCTTGCCCGACCACCTAGGTTATCGAACACTCACGTACCGGTACGTCGCTCCCTTAGGCTACCCACCGAAGCAGCTAACTAAAATCTCGGTCGAATAATTACTAGGAAATGCCCACAAGCGATGGGGCACCGCTTTACCGAACCCACCAAGCAATTTCCGAACATGCATAAAATCGCAGAACATGGGAGCCCACTACGATGTTTTGCCCCAACAAGCGACCGCCTCACCATGCTCGCCCGACGACCTAATAGGTTATCAAATGCTCACGTACCGGTACGTCGCTCACTGAGACTGCCCACCTAAGCAGCTTACCAAACTCCCGTTCGAGACAATGCCAGAAAAAGCCCACGAGCGGCGGAGGTGACCGCTCGACCGAACCAACCAACTCACGGACAACATCTCAAATACAAAATCTAGCTTCTCTACTGCGATGTTTGCACAAGCAAGCAACACCCGCACCATGATCGCCCGACTACCAGGTTGGTTATCGAACGCCCACGTTAGAGAATGCCGCTCGCCCACACTACCCACCGGGGCAAGTCGCCGGAATCTTGTTCTCGACACTGCCGGAAAACTTTCTTGTGTGTTTCTTTAGATGGTGACTACTGGACTCGGCCCTTGGAAGTTACTCACAAGTAAGCAG
>CM065813.1:115446214-115518714 GCA_033398695.1 Orobanche coerulescens
AGAGGGGCTAATAATGCGAGGAAGAAGCCCACTTAGCCTTTTGCTCAGAAGTTTAGAAAAAATCTTATATGAAGTATTGCAAAGGCTAATGGGCCTAAAATCTTTCCATGAATGAGGGGACGGAATTTTAGGAATTAATGACAGCATCGTAGAAGAATACGCTTGAGTTAACTCCGCCCCATTAAAGAAATCAACAACCGCATCAAGAACATCAAATTGAATGATATCCCAACACACTTGAAAGAAATTAGCATTAAAACCGTCTGGCCCGGCAACACTCCCACTATCCATGTCAAAAATCACACCTCTAACCTCTTCCAACGAAGGAATATCGCAAATCATATTATTATCCAAGAGGTCAATGTTTTTAGGAATGATGTCAAACCTCACATTCTCCCACTCGGTGTTCTCTTTGGTAAAGCAATTTTCAAAATAATGGACCGCCGAGTTGGCAATATCCGTAGGGTCCGAGAGATTAGTACCATTATCAACAATACTATGGATAAAATTCATTTTTCTTTTCTTATTAACAAGATCATGAAAGAATTTGCTATTTCTCTCCCCTTCCAAAATCCACTTCGTTTGCGTTTTTTGTTTCCAAAACATTTCTTCAAGAGATAGAGTCCAGATAAGATTCTCGTTCATTTTACGAAGATATTCCTTATTGGCATCGGAAGGATCATTGTCAAAATTGTACTCCGCTTCGGCCGCACGGTTCTGTGCCTCTGCCACTTTAACAAACAGATTCCCAAAAACACTCTTATTTCACCGGAGAGGTCCACCTGACCAAGCCGAACATTTGAGGAATGTCCTCTGTTGATGGCATCAGCAAAGGATACAGGCCCCGGAGCGCCGACTACAGTCCTGTTGGGAGGAAAAACATCATCATCAGAGGATTTTTTACCAATTACAAACTCACCTTCTTCAAGACCAACCGCAGCGGGCGGGACGGCAGGCGGGAGATATTTGAGAACACTTCCGGCGATCATCTCTGCCTTCTCCCGCAGGGCATCCGGAACACCGATAGGAGCAGGGACAAAACAAACCGGCGACGGCACCGGCATATCACTGACCTGACCGGCGACTGCCTGATTAGCGGCCGAAATGCCCGAAACCCCAAAAACCGAGGCCGAAACCGGACCACCGACCGCCGGAGCTGTTGGAAAAATAGCTTAATTAATACCATAATTAATTATGGTAATTAATGACATTAAATGGTATATTTGGAATCTACATTTTGTGAAGATTAATTTAGTGTATTTACTTGTTCAATTTCGTTAAGAAATGAATGAGTAATTAATGCACAAAGTTAAGCCATTTAATAGTTGGGGATGTTGTGTGGAATCCCATCCCACATTGGAGAAGTAAGGAAAAGTTGAGCTATTTATAAAGGACTTTCCATCATAAAGAAGCAATCAAGTGTGCTCCATTATGGTGCACCCTAGTTGGCTTTAATTAATTTTTAAAGCTAGAATCCGAATCCTACGAGGAAGGTGCAAAGCACCTTCCGAGTCTGAGTCCGAGTCCGAGTCCGTGCACGTCGCACTTGTCGCAACGGGCGCTTCGTAGGCGCACTTTGCACTTCGCTCGAACGCCTCGGAGCTATGAGGAGCCTTTCGTTTTGACAACTAAGATAGTGGCTCGGATGACTTGGAAGGTGACTTGGATGACACGTGGCATTGACATGGCGGGAGTGACACACAAGCGGGCGGTTAACGGCCGAACCAATGCATTGGTTCGGACCATTCAACAGAAGCTGGACGGACAATGGTTCGGCTATTACGAACCAATCGACCCTTCCCACCTGACCACAAGGTGTCTATCCAGTCAGAAAGACACACCAATTCGGACAGGGTGCTTTACAGACTATAAATCAACCCCTGCAGATGATGATTACACACACATAATAATCAAGATAATAATACTGTCATACTAGCCTAAGTTCATACTACAAAGTCCCAAATATCCAGTAGTTCGCCCGGAATTCGATTCCTAGTACAGGGTATCGAGTTCGTTGAAAAACCGTTGTATCTTGGGGACGTTTGCCGTTCAACCGTGTGTACTGTGCGGGGCAATTTCGTCTTACGGAGAGAGAGTCCAACTCTTGCCTCGGTTTTTGCATCATTTGTCATTTTCTACAGCATTACAATCAACAATCGTAAGACGAAATTTTTCTGTAGAAGATGGCATCGTCAAGCAACAATGTTCATGCCGAAAAAACAGAGAAGTTCTCAGGTACCGACTTCAAACGTTGGCAATCAAAAATGCTGTTCTACCTTACTACTCTCAATCTCTGCCGCTTCCTTTCCGAATCTCCTCCTGTTGTGGGGGATGATGAAACTGACACCCAGAAACGCACGGCGTTGGATGCATGGCATCACAGCGACTTCTTATGTCGGAACTATATTTTGAATGGGTTGGATGACACACTTTACAGTGTTTATTCCACAATCAAAACGTTCAAAGAGTTGTGGGACTCGTTGGAGACAAAATATAAAACAGAAGATGCCGGCTTGAAAAAGTTCATCGTGGGTCGTTTTCTTGACTTCAAAATGGTGGACACAAAAACTGTTCTCGAGCAAGTGCAGGAAATACAGTTGATCTTGCACGATATTTTGGCAGAAGGAATGAGCTTGTCTGAATCCTTTCAAGTTGCTGCCATAATCGAGAAGTTGCCCCCGATGTGGAAGGACTTCAAAAACTACCTCAAGCACAAACGCAAGGAAATGGGCCTTGAAGATCTAATTGTGCGACTGAGGATCGAAGAGGACAATCGGAAAACCGATGTCAAGATGAACAAGTCATCTATGGAGGCAAAAGCAAATCTCATCGAGTCAAGCAACAACAAAAAGCGGAAATTTAACGGGAAGAAGCAAGACTCGAAGAATCAAAAGAAGATCAAAGGAGAATGCTACAACTGCGGTAAATTCGGGCATATGGCGAAAAATTTCCGCAAACCAAAGAAGGACAAGAAGAGAGATCAAGCAAATGTTATCGAGAATAAGTATGTTCCCGTCGATTTGTCCAGTCTTGATCTGTGTGCAGTTGTAGATGAAATCAATATGGTTGGAATCCCAGTCGGATGGTGGGTGGACACCGGCGCTACTAAACATATTTGTGCCGATAAAACCATGTTCTCCTCATACGAGCCCGTCACCGAAGAAAGAAAATTATACATGGGAAACTCCGCTGCCTCAAATGTTGTCGGAACTGGAGAAGTTATACTCAAGATGACGTCTGGATTGAAATTGACGCTCAAAAATGTGCTACATGTTCCAGACATCCGTAAGAATCTTGTGTCTGGCTCAGCATTGAGCAAAGCCGGATTTAGGCTAGTGTTTGAAGCGGATAAAGTTGTAATAACTAAAAATGGTCACTTTATCGGAAAAAGGCTATATAGATAACGGCCTTTTCAAACTGAATGCTATCAATGTACGTGGTGGAAATGAAATAAATGATAAAGTTGTTTATTTGGTTGAGTCTCCTAATTTATGGCATGATAGATTAGGACATGCAAATCTATATATACTACGTCGTTTAGTACATTTAGATTTATTGCCAAAAATGACTTTCGATCAACACAAAAGGTGTGAAATATGTGTTGAAGCAAAAATGGCAAAATCTCCTTTTCATTCAGTGGAAAGATCGACAAAACCTGTTGAATTGATTCACACCGATCTGTGCGATTTAAAACTTGTGCAAACAAGAGGTGGAAAGAATTATTTTATAACTTTTATTGATGATTGCACAAGATTTTGTTATGTGTATCTTTTGAGAAGCAAAGACGAAGCATTCGAAGCTTTCAAAACATACAAAACAGAAGTTGAAAATCAACTCAACACCAAAATCAAAATGATTCGAAGTGATCGAGGTGGTGAATATGTTGCACCTTTTGAAGAATATTGTCGTGAAAATGGCATTATTCACCAAACGACTGCACCTTATGCACCCCAATCGAATGGTGTTGCCGAACGAAAGAATAGAACATTGAAGGAAATGATGAATGCTATGTTGATAAGCTCGGGCCTATCACTTAACATGTGGGGAGAAGCTATTCTTTCGGCCAATAAAATTCTGAATAAATTACCCAAAAGTAGCCAGATTTAACTCCATATGAATTATGGAAAGGTAGGAAGCCGTCCTATAAATACTTAAAAGTGTGGGGGTGCTTAGCAAAGTTGAAGTACCGAAACCCAAGCAAGTAAAAATAGGACCAAAACGGTTGATTGCATTTTCATAGGATATGCAAATAATAGTAGTGCGTACGATTTTGGTACACAAATCGGAAGTACCGATATTAATGAGGGAATGATTATAGAATCAAGAAATGCCATATTTTTGAAACTATATTCCCTAAGAAAGAAAAGAATGAAATAAGTCCGAAAAGAGGACTTATGATGAAATCTCGCCAAATAGTAATGGACCAACACGGAACTAAGGCGAGGAAAAGAATAAAAACTGCAAAAACCTTTGGTCCGGATTTTGTAGTCTATTCTTTAGAAGATGAACCAAAGACAATCAAGGAAGCATTGTCTGGTTCCGATGCCGATCTATGGCAAGAAGCTATCAATAGTGAAATCGAGTCAATCTTGAACAATCACACTTGGCACATTGTTGATCTTCCTCCGGGAAATAAACCTTTAGGTTGCAAGTGGATTCTCAAGAAGAAATACAAAGGTGATAAATCTATTCACAAATACAAGGCACGTTTGGTAGCCAAAGGATACAAACAAAAGGAAGGGTATGATTACTTTGATACATACTCACCAGTTACTCGGATTACATCCATTAGAATGCTACTTGCAATAGAAGCATTGTACAATCTTGAGATACACCAAATGGATGTAAAAACGGCCTTTCTAAATGGAGATTTAGAAGATGAAATTTATATGGAACAACCCGAAGGGTTCGTGATTCCTGACCAAGAAAACAAAGTTTGCAAACTTGTTAAGTCTTTATACGGACTTAAGCAAGCACCCAAACAATGGCATGAGAAATTTGACCAAGTAATGATGTCAAATGGTTCCAAGATCAATGAATGCGATAAATGTGTGTACATCAAAGGTACATCTGAAAATTTTGTCATTGTGTGTCTATACGTTGATGATATGCTAATTATGGGTAGCAACAATAAAATCATCATAAGCACTAAGGAAATGTTAAAGAAGAACTTTAACATGAAGGATATGGGATTAGCCGATGTGATTCTAGGAATCAAGATCTCCAGAACACCTGATGGAATAGTCTTATCACAATCTCACTATGTTGAGAATGTGCTTAAGAAATTCAAGGCATACGATCTACCTCCGGCTAAGACACCTGTTGACTTAAGTTTACACTTAGCCAAAAATCGAGGAGAACCCATATCACAAACAGAATATGCTAGGATAATTGGAAGCCTAATGTACTTAGCAAATTGTACAAGGCCAGACATAGCATATTCTATTAGTAAACTGAGTCGGTTTACGAGTAATCCCGGAAAGGATCATTGGACCGCATTGACAAGAGTGTTGAGATACTTAAAACACACTGTCAATCATGGTATACACTATTCGAGATATCCAGCTGTTTTGGAAGGATATTGTGATGCCAACTGGATATCCGATACTAAAGACACTAAATCCACAAGCGGTTATGTATTTACCATTGGTGGAGGAGCAATATCATGGAAATCTTCTAAGCAAACATGCATAGCCCGATCTACAATGGAATCGGAGTTTATTGCTTTAGACAAAGCCGGTGAAGAAGCCGAATGGTTAAGAAACTTCTTAGAAGATATTCCCTGTTGGGAAAAAACTTTGCCTCCCATTATGATACATTGTGATAGCATGGCAGCCATAGGGAGGGCAAAGAACAGTATATATAATGGTAAGTCTCGACATATTCGTCGAAGACACAATACCAATAGACATTTGATCACTACAGGAATAATGTGTATTGACTATGTAAAGTCAAAAGACAATATAGCGGATCCGTTTACAAAAGGTATTAATCGTGATCAATTATATAATGCAGCAAGGGGAATGGGATTGAAATCCACGCATTGAGAATTTTCATAATGGTAACTCAACCAGGATGATTGGAGATCCCAAGAACTTGATTCAATGAGACAACTAAGTTGTGAAAGTTCAAGTTAAAGCACTTGAAAATCCATTCTTGTAGCTGTTCAAGTGCAAGCCTGCAGTTTGTGGTAAAGGGTAAACTTTTTAAAGCTTTTAATGATTCCTATATCCTTTTATAGGTGGAGTATGGCAGGATACTCTTCATAGGAGGTCACTTATATAAGTGAAGAAGTAAGGCCGCTTCATAAAATTAGTAACACTTATGAATCCAAGAAATGGTCCCAGGCCAAAATGGACACAGCGTGAGAACGAAAGATATTAGATCTATTATTGTGTGTATATTATTGTCTTGGTTTACACAAAAGTTGACCGGTTCAAGACAACACGTTCACCGAGCAACGAGTAAATTCGATAGCATTACACTAAGGAAGGTTCAAGGCTAACTACCACCTATCCTGAAGCAATAATAGGTCGTCAGGACTTAGTGCATGTTGCATTTTCATTAATCATCATTCATGTGGGGGATTGTTGGAAAAATAGCTTAATTAATACCATAATTAATTATGGTAATTAATGACATTAAATGGTATATTTGGAATCTATATTTTGTGTAGATTAATTTAGTGTATTTACTTGTTCAATTTCGTTAAGAAATGAATGAGTAATTAATCTGTAGTTAAGCCCATTTAATAGTTGGGGATGTGGTGTGGAATCTCATCACATTGGAGAAAGTAAGAAAAAGTTGAAATTTATTTATAAAGACTTTCCATCATAAAAGAAGCGATCAGTGTCTTTCCATTATGGTGCACCCTAGTTGGCTTTAATTAATTTTTAAAGTTAGAATCCGAATCCTACGAGGAAGATGCAAAGCACCTTCCGAGTCCGAGTCCGAGTCCGAATCCGTGCACGTCGCACATACTAGCCTAAGTTCATACTACAAAGTCTCAAATACCCGTAGTTCGCCCGGAATTCGATTCCTAGTACAGGGTATCGAGTTCGTTGAAAAACCGTTGTATCTTGGGGACGTTTGCCGTTCAACCGTGTGTACTGTGCGGGGCAATTTCGTCTTACGGAGAGAGAGTCCAACTCTTGCCTCGGTTTTTGCATCATTTGTCATTTTCTACAGCATTACAATCAATAGGAGCATCCGCGCGAGCGACTGGAACCGCCGGGGAACCGACAAGGGGGCCTAGGAAAGCATCACGACCAGCAACAACAGAGACCGCCGCGGGAGGATTAGAGGCGCCGACCGACCCGACCGCCGCGGAAGGATCCTTTCCAAGGGCCGCGACCAGACCACCACTGAAACCCGCAAGAACCGCGGCCGAAGGAACAACACCAAACTCCGAACGGGAAGCACCAACCGCCGAACAGGGAACACCACCCGCCGGACAAGGAGCCGCGACCGCCGCCGAGACTGACTCGACCGACAAAGGGACGAGACCAGCAGAAACGAGCGCCGCAGAGGGAGGGCAGACACCGGGACCATTAGGACCGACCGCCGCGGGAGGGGAGGAGGCACCCGGCGAGACAACAGGAGAGAGATAATCGGTCACAACACTTTTATGAAGAAGGAGATTTGGATCAGAAGCATCGTGAGATGCTTTAATATTCCCACTGCAAGTGGGTTTGGTGGTTTCAAGGAAAGAAACGTGAACTGACTCATTTATCTGACCCGAGATATGAGGGTGAATAATACTGTTATCAATATAAAATGCATCAAGATCTGTGACGGCAGATGCGGCCGATTCGTTTTTTAAAGAAACAGATCTGAGAGTTGACTGGGGGTTCTTCCCAGAATTGTTTTTTAAAGAAACAGATACGTTTTTCTCTGCGGATGAATTATTTATGGGAGTTATTTTATTGTTCTTGGAATCTTACATCTGAGGTCTGGGGAGCAGCCTCGGTATTAATTAAAACTGAAGCTAGAGTATTAATATTTGGGATCTGGGGGCAGCCCCATGTGAAGTAATTTTATCTGCCATAGAGGCAGTGGAGATGCCAAGGCATGGACCGTCGCACCGGCGGACACTAATTAAAAAAGACGTTAACAGCCTGTACTGCACAGAAAATATGAAGAAAACGGTCGAAAAATTCAAAATCTGATGAAGATTGTATGAAGGATGTAGAGAGAAGGGAGAGAAAAAATTCAAAGAGAAAAAATCTGAAGAATTGAATTTTGAATTGTTGAATTAGTTCGTACTTTTTTTTTGAAGGAAAGAGGTAATTATATAGAGCACGGCCGAGGGACCCGAACGAGTCCTAGACGACTACATCGCCGAACGAAAACATGTCAAAAATCAAAATAATGATCAAAGGTGACTACCTAAGCCTTATGTATGGTGTTTGCCTTTGATTAAGTTTAATGAGGCCTAATAATTTGCCTCGGATATTTGAGATATCATACAGAATTTTTTTTTTACCTACATCCTTCATTAGCAAGTAGGTCCGCGACTGCATTACCTTCCCTAAAAATGTGGGAGAACCGGACATCCATAGCACCAGATAGTTCTCTAATTTTGTGCAAAGTATTTTGAAGTTGCCAATTCCCCGTATGGGGTTTTTGAATGAGGTTGATGGACGTCTCCGAGTCTACTTCAATCCAAACCCGGTTGATGTTCCTGTCACGGCAAAGATCAAGGCCCTTCCAAATCGCATAAAGCTCCGCAAAGACATTAGTTTTCTGACCTATGTATTCGTGAAAGCAAAAAATGGGGCGGCCGCGGTAATCACGAGCAATACCCCCGACCGCTGATTCCCCTGGGTTTCCTTTCGAGGCGCCATCTGTATTAATTTTTACAATCCCGCCCAAAAGAAGTAACCAAGGCACCACAAACAGTTTGGGTGGTTTTTTAATACAATTACAAATAATACAATAACCAAAGTTACATGGGCAAATTTTAATATATAAAAGGTCACTAATCAATGGCGCAGATTTCCAGAATGAAGGAGATATCGTCGTGGATGTCTTGATCGTGTTGAGATGATACCAGATGCGGGAGCACACTCTTTGACTTGTAAATGGGATTCCTTTGACACGTTTGTCGTTCCTGGAACACCACAAAAACCACAAAATCAAAATGGGAATAAGATGAAATATATGCATTTTACCAATTGCCTTGGTGAACCAATGTTTTAGTACAACTCCAAGATCCTCTGTGTCTAGCAAGGAAATCCCTGCAAGATTAGAGAAGTTAGTCCAAACAACCATAGCAACCGGGCCTTTTAAGAAAAGGTGGGTAGAATCTTCATCCTGGTTACAGCAAAAGCAAGGAATTGAGGTGATAATTCCTCTTTTCCTAAGCCCATCTGTAGTCGGTAACCATTAGCGAAGAATCCGTATCATGAAAATTGAAATAGTAGGGGTTAAAACAGGATTCCAACAAAATTTTAAAATGTCATTACAATCCTGTCTTTTCCTAATCATAAACCAGGTACTTTTGAAAGAAAATTTACCATTAGGTGATAGTTTCCAAAATGCCTGTATAGAAGAACCATGAGTTGGTAAAGACAGAATGTAATTCCCTACATCTGGGGGTACCAGATTAAGGACCTTTGGCCGGTCCCAATCCCTGTCCGACCAAAGATTATGTAAAAGTAGGTTTGATATAGTATTAGGTAAAAATTGAGATAGTGGGCTGAAGTCACACCACTGGTCGTGCCAAAAAGAGACAGCACCCGAACCAGTTGTAACACCCCGAGATATTCAGAGTATATTACAGCGCCGTGGATCCCTACATGGGACCCACCAGGCTACAATATCGAACACCCCTCGACTAACCATCTCGGTTAGCGAGGAAACGCAATCAAATAGATCATCACATGAAAATACACCCGGAACAACCGACCAAATGAGTAACAACCGACAGTATAACAATTTAAAATAATACAACACGGAGTTTGAATTTGAAAAGCCTAAGTACTCGCGAGTACAGTCTATCAGTTTATAAATATAGGAAACAACCATATCGAATTAGACAAAGGAAATAAGACGACCCAAATGCACATGTCAACGACCCTGGCCGACATCCTCGTACTGTCCCGGTGCTCGCTCGTCCGGGTAATCATAACCTGAAATCCATAACAAGAATTTCCCCAAAACGGGTCCCCCAAAGGGGTTAGCAATTACGCTAGTACAAGTAATCAAGGCAAACCAATCGCTTACACATTTCATAGTACATGCACCAATATCATTTCAAAAACCAAAACTAGACATGTCTTTTCCAGAAACAAACAGTCAAACAATTTGCCTTGGGAACACAGTAATATCATAGATTCCCGCCCGAGGCCTCTAAGGACCCTCCCGAGCTGGCCACATTATAAAACAAAACACGCACATGCATCGCCTTGGGAACACAGTAATATCATAGATTCCCGCCCGAGGCCTCTAAGGACCCTCCCGAACTGGCTAGCTATACAAACTCATGAATCCAGGACTCAACCCTTTGGATTCCCTCCTTGATCCCTTCGGACCAACACGAGGTGAGCAAATCACACACAAAATACATTACCATTCCATGTTAAGCATAAAGGTTTCCAAAAATACTTGCCTTGAATATTTTGATGACGCAACGAACGGAAAGGATAATCACCGACGAACACTAGGAATCAACGGAACCGAACCTAACGATTCGAAGAACATAATTACAACCAACTCTAGCCGAATACGGAAATGGAATACACCCGAAAACCCGCCTACGATTCATGTATATTCGCACAAAAATAACAACGAGGGCGGACCACAACCAAACCCTCTCGATCCCGCAAAACTATGAAAATATACCATGAATCCGTAGGAAAACTAATGATATCAACAAGATTAATCATATTCATCAAGAATCCATCAAAAAAATGGAAAGAATCGGACAAAAACCCCAAAATCCCCAATTATCCAAAAGGTAGGGTTTCAAGAGATATTACCTTGAGGATTCAAGTATTTAGATTCGTAGAACACTCGTTGGATTGATTGTCCGGGCTTCACAACCGAAGAAGAATGATGAAAATCAACCCCCAATTGATGAATGATGAGAAGCTCTCCTCCTCTCTCACTCTCTCTCGCGTAAATGGAAGAAGAAGAAGGGAAATGAGCTGCTCACGCTCAAAACAACACAATTATAGAGGGTTGACCGCATTGTGTGCCGCGGCTCAGCTATGGTGTGCCGCGGCACAGGCCAAAAAATTACTCCCAGGGTTCGGCAGTGTGCCGCGGCTCAGCTGACATGTGCCGCGGCACCGTCTGATCGGGTTTTGGCCGAAAATGCCACACGATCATGCCGCGGCACCGGCCAGGTGTGCGCGGCTTGACTTGGCGGTGTGCGCGGCACGGGGTGTGCCGCGGCACACAAGATCGCTTGGCCACTCTTTGGAGAAATGTGTGTGCCGCGGCGCACACACCTTGTGCCGCGACCCACACCCTCTTTTGGGTCCTAAATGATGAAAAATGATCCGGGAAGAGAATAAAAGCAATAGGAATCAATATTTGGGAACCAATAACACGAAATGGATCCACGGCAACCCCGAAATGGCGGTTACGCACAACAATAACGAGAATACAGTTCAGCAGATGACAGGAAGGATACACTGAAAGATACACGAGGGTCACTACGACCGAAAAATACACCGAAAAATGAAGATATAAGGGAAAGAGAAATGCGGATATTACATTCTACCCCTCTAAAAATAAGTTTCGTCCCGAAACTTAAGAAACAAACAACTCAGGGTAGCTAGCACGCATGCTATCCTCGGTCTCCCAAGTTGCCTCCTCGACACCGTGTCTCGACCACTGCACTTTGACCAAAGGGATGGTCTTATGCCTCAGTCGTTTCTCACGATGCTCCAAAATCTTCAAAGGACGCTCCTCGAAAGTAATATCCTCGGCGACATCAATCTCACCATAATCGATGACGTGACTAGGATCCGGGACATATTTCCTCAGCTGGGAAACATGAAAAACGCTATGAACATGACTCAAGGCCGGAGGTAACGCCAAATGGTATGCTAACCCACCGACTCGCTCGAGAATCTCGAAGGGTCCAATAAATCTAGGACTCAACTTCCCCTTCTTCCCGAAACGGAATACTCCTCTCGTCGGCGACACCTTCAGCAAAACGTGGTCTCCCACCTCGAATTCTAAAGGTCGACGACGGACATCGGTATATGACTTCTGTCGACTCTGGGCAGTCAACATCCGTTCCCGAATTAATTCTACCTTCCGCCTCGTCTCTAAAACGACATCCGGCTCGGTCCCGACTAAATCGGACGCCTCATTCCAACAAATCGGTGATCGACATCGCCGCCCATAAAGTGCCTCATACGGTGCCATCCGAATCGACGCGTGCCAACTATTGTTGTACGTGAATTCGATCAATGGCAAATGCTCCTCCCAGTCACTACCCCAATCGAGAGCACACGCACGCAATAAATCCTCGAACGTCTGGATAGTGCGTTCCGACTGTCCATCTGACTGGGGATGAAAAGAGGTACTCAAATGCAAACGGGTACCCAACGCCTTATGCACCGCCTGCCAAAAGTGCGATACGAAACGGCCATCACGATCCGAAACAATAGATTTCGGAGTACTGTGAAGCTTCACAATCTGCGCGATAAACACACGAGCTAACTTCTCCGGGCCCCAAGTGTCCTTGATGCCCAGAAAATGTGCCGACTTGGTCAGACGATCAACAATCACCCATACCATATTCATGCCCGACCTCGATCTCGGTAAGCTCGTAATAAAATCCATCGATATATCTTTCCATTTCCATTCTGGAACGGGAAGTGACTGCAATAACCCCGCCGGTCGCTGATGTTCGATTTTGACCTGCTGACAAGTCAAACATCTCGCTACAAACTGTGCGACCTCCTCCTTCATATCATTCCACCAGAAATTCCTCCTCAGGTCCTTGTACATCTTACTCGAACCAGGATGAACGGAATAAGGTGTGGCATGGGCCTCGCGTAGAATACTCTGTCTCAACTCTAAGTCGTTCGGTACACAAAGCCGACTCTGGAATCTCAAAACACCATCCTCATGAATCACAAAGCCAGGAGACTTTCCCTTAAGAATGTTCTCTCGGATTTGAGTAATCATCGAATCCTCCAACTGCTTCAGCTTAATTTCATCGATCAAAGACGACGAAATCTCTAAAGCACAAAGTTGCCCGACAGTCCCAGGCAACAAAACCTCAATATCTAACTCGATCAAAGTCCGCCGAAGCTCAGACTGAGACGTAAGGACCTCAAGCGTTCGCAACGCAATCGGTTTCCGGCTCAAGGCGTTGGCCACGACGTTCGCCTTGCCCGGATGATAAAGGATTTCGAGGTCATAATCCTTAATCAGCTCTAACCACCTCCTCTGCCTCATATTCAACTCCCGCTGGGTAAATATGTATTTCAGACTTTTATGATCGGTAAAAATCTGACATGCAGAGCCGAAAAGATAGTGACGCCAAATCTTAAGCGCAAAAACGACTGCCGCTAACTCCAAATCATGAGTAGGGTAGTTCGGCTAAATCTGGCCTCAAGCTGTCTCGGCGCAAAGCAATGGTCTTGCCGTCTTTGCATCAATACGCACCCAAGACCACGACCCGAAGCATCGCTATAAACGGAGAATCCCTCGTTGCCACATGGCAATGCCAAAACCGGGCTGAAGTCAAACGCTTCTTGATTCCTCAAAACTCAAGCTGTCTCTCGTCATTCCGCACGAACTTCTCGGATTTACGGAGCAAGCGTGTAAGTGGCCGAGCTAGTTTTGAGAAACCCTCGACGAACCTACGGTAGTAGCCAGCCAAACCCAAGAAACTACGGACCTCCTTCACATTTGTGGGCGGTGCCCAATCCAACACTGCCTCAATTTTCTGCGGATCCACACGAACTCCCTCGGCTGAAATCACGTGACCTAAAAACATCACTTCCTTCAGCCAGAACTCACATTTTGAGAACTTCGCATAGAGTTGCTCGGTCCTCAAAATGTCTAACACTATCCGCAAATGATGGGCATGTTCTTCCTCATTCCTCGAATAGATAAGAATATCGTCAATGAAGACGACGACATACTTATCCAGATACTCGATAAAGACTTTGTTCATCAACTGCATGAACACCGCCGGCGCATTAGTTAACCCGAAAGGCATAACTACAAACTCGTAATGTCCGTATCTCGTCCGAAAAGCTGTTTTCGGCACGTCGGACTCTCTCACCCGAAGCTGATAGTACCCCGATTTCAAATCAATCTTCGAGAATACCGCAGCTCCCTGCAGCTGGTCAAACAAGTCATCAATTCTCGGCAAAGGATACTTGTTCTTGATGGTCACCTTGTTTAGTTCGCGATAGTCGATACACAAACGTAGTGAACCATCCTTCTTCCGCACAAACAGGACCGGTGCGCCCCAAGGCGAGGCGCTCGGTTGAACGTACCCCGACTCAAGAAGCTCGCTCAACTGCTTCTTCAACTCAAACATCTCTGAAGGTGCCATGCGATACGGCGCCTTCGAAATCGGAGCCGCACCCAGCTCTAACTCTATAGCAAACTCAACCTCACGATCCGGTGGCAATCCCGGCAACTCGTCAGGAAATACATCAGGAAACTCACTAACGACTGGAATCGATGAAAGCTCGACTCCACTATCCTCCGCCTTCAAGGCATAGCACCAATAACCAGTACACCCCTTTCGCAGGAGACTCATCGCCTTCAAGGCATTAATAACGAACTTCTGGTTTCCCCTCTTTCGCCCTGCGAAAGAGTGTTCGGTGCCGTCCTCGGCTAACATAGTGATGATTCTCGTGCGGTAGTTCATCATTGCGCCATGCCGCTCGAGCCAATCATCCCCAAGAATCAAATCCTCACCCACAATATTAACGACGATAAGATTAGAGAGCCAAGATCTCTCACAAATAGACACAGAGCAGTCTCGGACTTCTCGATCACCGACAATTCTATCACCGCTAGGAAGTTTAACAACGAAAGGCTCGCAAGGTGACAAGCAGCTGAGACTCAGACGGCGTACACACTCTAGAGAAATGAATGAATGTGTAGCACCCGAATCAAAAAGCACACCGACAGGATGAGAATGGATATGAACGGTACCTGTTGCCATAGTAGCTGCTGGGTCATCGGCCCTCCTCATCTCGTATATACGCGGCTGGGCGGAGCCGACACTGGAAGCTCTTCCTCTAGCGGGTTGACCCCGACCCCTACCGCGGCCGGCACTCGGTGGAGGCGGCGGAGCAAACGAGCCCTGGTTCACACTCTGCTCCAAAGGTACTGGTTGAGAAGAACGGGCGCCGCGAAGCTGTTTGATCTGCTCACAAAAGGGGGCCTTGTGGCCCAGCTATCCACAAGTATGACAAGTAAACTTCGGACGAGAACACTGCCGGCTCCTATGGCCCTGCACACCACAGTTAAAACATGTGGGTTCACGAGCGGAGGTTCCGGCGGCACCCCGAAAGCTCCCAGAGAAACGAGCCGAACCGCCCGTAGAAATATTTGCAGCTTGAGATTTCTGCTGGCCTCCACTCTTGGGACCAGAAAAATTTCCGACCGACTTCTGTTTCTTGCTTTCACAAGCCAAATCACTAGCCATCACTGACATATCATAAACGAGGGCCCTACTCTGATAATCCTTCAAGGTAGTGCAGACGAGTCCAGACATGTAGTCCCGAATGGACAGTTTCATCCTCCTGGAAAAATGGAAAATTTTGTCGCTCTCAGCGACAACTTGGGTCTTCACATAACCCAACTCCTTGTTAAAATCGGCAATAGCTTGGGATACGGGAATATCCCGTGGTTGGGCATCATAGAAAGCATGCACTCGAGCCTGTCTGACCGGCCACGGACAATATTCGGTCTCCATCAATTCTTGAAATTCGGCCCACGAAGCAACATGATCTTTGGGACCAACAGCCTCCCACCAATCCATAGCATCTCCCGTGAGAAAGTATTGAGCAATAGGGACCTTACGGTCCTCGGGGCAGTTGGTAGTAGTGAAGACTTTGGATATCTCCTTGATCCACCCTTCCCAGCCGATCGGGTCCGAAGATCCCGAAAACTGAGGAGGATGCATCTTGATGACATCCTGAAGCCAACGATCCGCTCCACCCCGATTAGCATGGGCCTGATCGAGGTTCTGGACCACCTGAGCTATAGCCGCCATCTGGTTAACCATTTGCTGCATAACAGCCGCAATACCAAGATCGGCGCGCTCCTGAGAAGAAGCATGACTGTGACGGTCACCGGTACTGCCGGCTCCCGAAGAATGCGACGTGGCCGCCCCATCGGCTGCCCCACGTCCTCGGCCGCGTCCACGACCACGACCACGACCACGACCACGGTTCCCTCCGGCATCCATACTGGTGTTAAGAGATAACAGAAGTATATCGAGGATGAGTAAGGAAGGAAAAAGCAACTACGATGATAAGCAAAGGAGGGAGAATAACCATAGTTCAGGAAACGGAATACAGTACGAAAAATAAAGAATTGAGTAAGGGAACTTACGAACACTGGAAGTACTGAGATGCCGGCAGCGGTGTGACAAAGTGCAAAACAAAACACGACTAGACCCAAATAACCGACAAGCCTAGGTATCCATAACCCTAGAGCTCCGACACCATTTTCTGTAACACCCCGCGATATTCAGAGTATATTACAGCGCCGTGGATCCCTACATGGGACCCACCAGGCTACAATATCGAACACCCCTCGACTAACCATCTCGGTTAGCGAGGAAACGCAATCAAATAGATCATCACATGAAAATACACCCGGAACAACTGACCAAATGAGTAACAATCGACAGTATAACAATTTAAAATAATACAACACGGAGTTTGAATTTGAAAAGCCTAAGTACTCGCGAGTACAGTCTATCAGTTTATAAATATAGGAAACAACCATATCGAATTAGACAAAGGAAATAAGACGACCCAAATGCACATGTCAACGACCCTGGCCGACATCCTCGTACTGTCCCGGTGCTCGCTCGTCCGGGTAATCATAACCTGAAATCCATAACAAGAATTTCCCCAAAACGGGTCCCCCAAAGGGGTTAGCAATTACGCTAGTACAAGTAATCAAGGCAAACCAATCGCTTACACATTTCATAGTACATGCACCAATATCATTTCAAAAACCAAAACTAGACATGTCTTTTCCGGAAACAAACAGTCAAACAATTTGCCTTGGGAACAGAGTAATATCATAGATTCCCGCCCGAGGCCTCTAAGGACCCCCCCGAGCTGGCCACATTATAAAACAAAACACGCACATGCATCGCCTTGGGAACAGAGTAATATCATAGATTCCCGCCCGAGACCTCTAAGGACCCTCCCGAACTGGCTAGCTATACAAACTCATGAATCCAGGACTCAACCCTTTGGATTCCCTCCTTGATCCCGTCGGACCAACACGAGGTGAGAAAATCACACACAAAATACATTACCATTCCACGTTAAGCATAAAGGTTTCCAAAAATACTTGCCTTGAATATTTTGATGACGCAACGAACGGAAAGGATAATCACCGACGAACACTAGGAATCAACGGAACCGAACCTAATGATTCGAAGAACATAATTACAACCAACTCTAGCCGAATACAGAAATGGAATACACCCGAAAACCCGCCTACGATTCATGTATATTCGCACAAAAATAACAACGAGGGCGGACCACAACCAAACCCTCTCGATCCCGCAAAACTATGAAAATATACCATGAATCCGTAGGAAAACTAATGATATCAACAAGATTAATCATATTCATCAAGAATCCATCAACAAAACGGAAAGAATCAGAAAAAAACCCCAAAATCCCCAATTATCCAAAAGGTAGGGTTTCAAGAGATATTACCTTGAGGATTCAAGTATTTAGATTCGTAGAACACTCGTTGGATTGATTGTCCGGGCTTCACAACCGAAGAAGAATGATGAAAATCAACCCCCAATTGATGAATGATGAGAAGCTCTCCTCCTCTCTCACTCTCTCTCGCGTAAATGGAAGAAGAAGAAGGGAAATGAGCTGCTCACGCTCAAAACAACACAATTATAGAGGGTTGACCGCATTGTGTGCCGCGGCTCAGCTGAGGTGTGCCGCGGCACAGCCAAAAATTACTCCTGTGGTTCGGCGGTGTCGCGGCTCGGTGACATGTGCCGCGGCACCCGTTACAGTCGGGTTTTTGGCCGAAAATGCCACACGACTGTGCCGCGGCACCGGACGGGTGTGCCGCGGCACACAGTACAGTCCGCTCGGCCAACTACTGGAGAAATGTGTGTGCCGCGGTGCACACACCTTGTGCCGCGGCCCACACCCCCTTTTGGGTCCTAAATGATGAAAAATGATCCGGGAAGAGAATAAAAGCAATAGGAATCAATATTTGGGAACCAATAACACGAAATGGATCCACAGCAACCCCGAAATGGCGGTTCCGCACAACAATAACGAGAATACAGTTCAGCATATGACAGGAAGGATACACTGAAAGATACACGAGGGTCACTACGACCGAGAAATATACCGAAAAATGAAGATATAAGGGAAAGAGAAATACGGATATTACACCAGTATCCCAGAAAATCCACTGGTCCGCCACGTGTCTGATTTCACATAAGTTTTTTCAAATGGTAGAGTCATACGGGTTGGGTTTAATGACCATTGGGTGTAACCTTTTGCAATATTTCCTTTTGAGAAAATTAGACCAGATATTGTCATTTGTTCTAAATCTCCACCAAAGTTTGATTTCAGAAGCTTTAATGATATCATTGAGGTCTCTACACCCAAGCCCTCCCTCATCCGTGGGGAAACACAGTCTATGCCATGCGGCCCAGTGTAGTTTCCTCTTAGTATCATTAGAGCCCCACAGGAATCGATTGAAAATTCTTTCAAGAAGACTAATGACATTTTTAGGAGGTTTCAGGACTTGAAGACAGTAAAAAGGAATGGAGTTTAAAGTGGACTTTATCAGTTCAAGCCTCCCACCCGTAGTTAAGAGATGGTGGTTCCAAGTTTGAATTTTAGAAGAAATTTTAAAAATGAGATCTCCGTACATGTCAAGGGTCTGATTCCCTTTCCACAATGGGGTACCAAGGTATTGGAAGGGAAGAGCCTGGAACTGGAATCTAATGATCTGTTCCACCATTCTCTTAGCCGTGTTAGAAGGTTTGTGCATGATGAAGTGACTTTTATTACAGTTAATTTTAAGTCCTGAAACTTCTTGAAAATGGTCAAGTAACTTTTGAAGAATACTGATACGTTTTTAGTGTAACTATCGCAAGTGCACGATATCGTATCAAGTAGTAAATTGGACTTTTTTAGTCCGGTTTATCGATCCCACAAGGAAGTTTGGTTATAATTTGAATTATACACTTATTAGTCTATTTTTATAGATACTAATTTAAGTGAAACACACAATTAAAAAGTTTGGTTTAATAGTTGCAAAGTAAATGCAATAATAGTTCTAATATTTTAAGGAAATAAAAATATTGCAATAATAGTAGATTGATTAAACGATAAAATGAAATAGTTGGGATTACAAACTTAGTTCGTCATTAGTTATAAAAGATGTATAGGAGATCATAAGATGAATTTACTTATTATGTTGTGTAGATTCGATTTTCCTTAAAAAGACGGTTTCTCTTTCGAACTATAAAACGCCCCTTACATATTGAATCAATCCACTATATTTCTATGTTGATTGGCTTCAATACATAGCATTAGGATTTATGAAAATAACTCAAAGAATCATATAAGGACTAGAGGTATATTTCTATCCCCTAGAACAACTTAGAATGAAGATCATTTGATCTAATCAAACATATTTTCTTTCGAAACATATGAAGACCATAAATATCGTCATTTATTGGCCAAATAAATAAAGATTGTTAAAACAATGAAAATCACACACAATAATAAGTAATTCACAATAGATCTTTATACAAACATAAATAACATGACTAACCTTGTTTATAATCCCAACTAAAGGTTACTTAGCCCATGAAGGGTTTATTATACATATTACAAGCTTTTGTGGTCATTATTAGTTGAATCAAGAGAAAGAATTGATCATAACTCCCTTAGTAGATAAAGGAGATAGAAGCAATAAACTCTCTGAACAACATATGCTATACCACACTTACAAAGATCACTCAAGAACACAAGTGTGTTCTTCACACAAAAAGAAAAGTTTACAAAAAATGGAAAATTTTAAGATGAATGATGAATGATGAAGGATCTAAGGGGTCTATTTATACACCTAAAGTCATCTAATAGCTCCAAAACTCCAGCATTATTACATTAGATCGGATCAATGCCAGCCATCCCCTCAATAATACACAAAAAGTATTAAAAATTAGACAAATCTTAACAATTTGTCAAGAGTTACGGCCGTAACATTCAGGAGTTACGGCCGTAACTTGGCTTCGTCAATTTGTTCACTGGTTGCTTTGAGAGTTACGTTTTCAGCCCAGAATTTCTCAGACTTTGCGTTTTTGCCCCAAATCTTCTTCGGATGATAACTTTTGATATATAACTCTGATTTTGAATCCGGAAAGACTGCCGAATTCGTCTCGGAAAGCCCTACAACATGAATATATCAAAATTCAACAAAGAGAATATTTAATAAACATGTTATTTCTTGAGTAAATCAGTTATTTAATCCGATCATCATCCGATAAAAATAAAATTATTAAAACTAATTAATTAAAAGCAAAAAACGAGTAGACTAGCTCAATTATGGGTGAATTTTATCGATACAAACTATGGATAAGTGTACAAAAATGACACTTATCATACCCCCAAACTTGAATTCTTGCTAGTCCCGAGCAAGACTCTTTATTATTCATGCTCCAAAAATAAAAATAAAAATAAAACAAAAATAATAAAATTAATACACACATAAATTAAAATATAAAAAGAGAAAAGGAGATCAAAATGCCATTAATACACAACAACCAGCTTATACAGTAGATATAAATGAATCAAGATTCAAAATAAATCTACAAATGATTTTAAAGTTAAACCACGGTTTTAGTATTGTAATTCCAAAATGTAAGGTTTCCCCCCAAAAGGTTGATTATTTCTTTCCCACTCGTGATACACATGACTCCCTTTAATGGTTGCTCTTGATCACTCGTTTATTTTTCGACTCAATATGAAGAAGAATTTAATTGGCGTCATCAAATATTGTGATTATTCACGAAATTGAGTGTATTGAAATTCAGCCGCTAATTAATTCAAATCTGCTCATAAACTACATCCCTTTTAGTGATAGCTTTCACACCGTTATTTGCTAACATGTAGCTCTTTTCACTAACACAATTTCTATCTCATTTTTTTAAAAGGTGATAGCTTTCACACCGTTATTTGCTAACGTGTAGATCTTTTCACCAATTTTTCTGAGACGGCAGCTACGCACCAACAATGGTTAGTCCTTTATTTTTCGCAAAACTTAAGACCTCCAAAATTGGGAAGCTGTTGCTGCTCAACATTTCTCCTTTTCGTCATTTTTTTATTAGGTGATAGCTTTCACACCGTTATTTGCTAACGTGTAGCTCTTTTCACCAATGGCTCATTTTTTTTAGAGAATAGAATTTTTGCAGAAAATCATTTTTTAGTTAAGCATGAAAAATCAAAAACTCCACAAATTAAGTAAATTTCAGTTCTATTTTTCATCAACCGACTGATTCTTCTTTTCTCAAGGTAACGAATGACTCGATTTTATATGATAACTATAAGGTTTCGAAAGAGAGATTAAGGCTCAAAAATTTTGGAATATATAAATTTTTTACCGGTTAAAACGATTTTAGAAGCTTGTATATAGCTATTTTATTGGTGTTATGGCCAGATCTAGAAATCTCAAAAATCAAAATACTATATATATATATATAAAATTAAGGCAAATAACCAAATCAATCAAAACACACCAAAATAATTACACAAACCACCCCCAAACTTGAAAATAAAACTGTCCTCAGTTTAAAAAATAAAAAAACTAAAATAAAATAAAAATCAATGCAGAAAAGCAGAATACTCCCTGTTAAAAAAGTTGATGTCTGAGCTAACGCCTTTTAGAATCTGCAAGAGAATAAATATACGAGGCACACAACAAAATAAAATAAAATATACTCGTAAGTATAACACAATTTTTAAGATGCACATCAAGAAAGTCCGAAGAGTCGCCTTACGCTGCCATCAAAATTTTTATAAAAGCAAAACACGAAATAAAAATTACAGCAATAAAATAACAATACATAAATCGCGAATAGATGCGCGTCAAGAGATCAATAAGAAACTCCTTAAGCTGCCATCATTTAGCACGATTATTACACACGACAGAAAGTAAAAATACAAGAGGTCCGACATGGGTTATCAAAGGGAGAGCAATGAATCCACTTTTCGTTTTCTCACGGTAAAATCTTCTACCCAGACAATTTTAGCTAGAGCTGGATCTGGTTGAGGAACAAATTCATTGAGTTTTTGATTAGTTCTTCTGGTGTTGTTGCAACGACTATGATTCGTTTAGCACGCTCTGAAATAAAACCCTTTTCAGCAGAGTAGTCGATGAAAGACAGTAAACCATCAAAGAAACCATTGAGATTTAGCACACCTATTGGTTTTTGATGAACATTTAGCTGGGCTCTGGTAACCACATGAAAAAGTTCCTTAAGGGTGCCAAAACCACCGGGAAGGGTGATAAAGGCGCCAGAATTATTTATCATGTGAGTTATGCGATCTTGCATATTTAAACTCATCTCCAATAGTTGACCCGGTGATTTTACTTTCAGCCAGAGGTTTTGGGATTATTCCCAACACTCTTACTCCTTCCATATAGGCGTACGTGACTCGTCCCATTAATCCTAGACTTCCTCCTCCGTAAACTACATGAATGCATTTTTCTCCTAAGGTACGACCCAAGTTGTGGGCTGCTTCAGCAAAGCATGCCTCTTTTCCATAACTAGCTCCACCAAAAATGCAGACTGTGCTAAATTTTTTTGTTGAAGATAATGACTCTATTTTTGAAAAGAAATTTTTTTTAGAGAGAAACAGAAAAAAGTGCAAGTTTGAGGGATGAATGAAAGAAACAAGCACAAAGTTTATTTATAGAAGAAAAAGAAGGTAAAAATTGTTTAACAAGTTGGTGTTTGCGTTTGATTGTGCTTCAACTACTCAATAGAATAATGAAAGCATTTATCGCGTATCACATTTTTTTATTCAAAAAATCTCACCACACGACAAAAATAAAAGATACTTACGCGTATGTACAGTAGTTGTGATTGTGGCTCACATCTTCCTCTGATTTTATGTTCAGAAACGGCCTAAACGCCTTCTATGAGTCGGAGAGAAGCTTCCCATCCAATTTTCTTATAAATTGGCAAACAGAGTCTTTTAACGTCAGATTCCCAAGACGTTGTTCATATTCTGGTTGGAATTTATTCCACAAACATCGAATTCCATAATGTACGAGTCCACTAGGATGCGTGTCAAGAGAAATTTCGATATCATCTAAATTCTCCTTATTCAGACCATCCTTAATGAACTTAATTTTATCTTCTCTGTTTGTAGATGGAATTCCTAAAGATCGACATTTTAAATTACAGTTCCATCTAGCACATTTATAACAAACGGCTATCAACTTTGCTCGTCGTTTCTTCGCATATGAACTTTTTCCAAGCCCTGGTAAAAATCTAGTCGGTGTTTCTTTGAATTCACCCTCTATTCTTACTTTGGCTTCAATAATGAATCTTATGTCAAAAGGTATACTTTTATTCATAAGCAACCTCATCTTTTCAAGCCTTGCCTTGTAAATTTTTAAAATTGCATTTTTGCTTAGAAAGGGAAATCTTTTTTCAATTTTATACAATGTTTCTTCCATTAAAAAAAATAAAAATGAAAATAAATGGAGGAAATATTTACAAATATCAGTTGTTGTGGGAAACTGAAAAATCCGACTTTAATAGTCACGGAGTACCGTTATCCGCCACTTGACCGGACAAACACAATTGAGTACTAAGTTACAATGTCGAGAAAGTTGTGTTGCTACCCAAAATATTATCCGGAGATAGATATTGCTGGAATGGATGGGATAGCAAACAAATGCAAGAGCACTTCCGTGAGAAAGATAAATAACACAAGATTTGCTGGGGTTGTTAGTCCCGGGCTTGAATGCTCTCGCGAGATATTATTAATACCGATATTCGGGGATACAAATATTAATGTAAGAATACAATTACAATGAGTGTAAAGTTTCTTGTTATCTTAGCTAGTGAGCGTGTAGATTGCCGGAAGAACCAGATTTGATGCTCTGTGAGTTCTTGTAACAAAGGTGATGTACGATCGCGGCGGTGAGAGATCGACCGCCTCTCACGGCGAGTATATAGCTGGATGTTTGGGCTTCTGGGCTTGTGAATCCCTTGGAATCTGTCTAGTGGAGACTTGCTGCTTCTGCCGATCGTCTTCTGGACGAGAGATTTGGAGAGAGAAGTCCTGAGACGGATTCCGGTGAGATAGCCGGTAGCTTGATGATGTGTGTGTGTTCTTCAGTATTTCCGTGGATGTATCGGAATGTGAGAGAATGGACTCTGAGCGTAGGTCAGAATGAATTCGGAACTGTAGTGGATGAGTTCTGAACCGAGAACTGAGAACCGAGAACCTTTTTCCAGTAGGAGGAGGTTCTCTATTTATAGGGCTTGGATACGCCGGGCGATCGCCTTTACTGCAATATAATAATCGGGCGATCGTCTTTTAGCACATGGGCCTGTCCCCTCAGAGCCTGCAGGAGTTGTTGGCAGTCAACTACTCGGTCCAATGGGGAGCTTACACGCGTCCTGAGTTAGTCACATGCGGCCCTACTGACAACTTTCGGCGCACATGCCGGTAGGTGGGGTAGGTGACAGGCTGTGGTCACATGTCTTGTCTGTCAGCAAAAGATCTTTTCTGCTGGCGAAGATCTCGTCAGCGCCTTTGGTGGATCTGCACGCGGGTGCTTTTCTGAGATCCAGTCCTTGATGGTTTTGATGGGCGATCGTCTCTGCTCGGGGCGCAGGTCGATTGCCCTTAGCCGGTTAGTAGAGCAGATCGCCAGCTGCCAAAGGGCGATCGCCCTGGGAGTCGATCGCTAGGTGCCTGCTGGTGGTTTGATATCTTCGACTTGGCGAGCTAGTCAGGGTTTGACTGGAGTTGACTTGGTCGCTCGGCCTTATAGTCGATCGCCTGTCGGGATGAATAAATCGTGACACAACAATTGCCCCCCAGCTCGCTCATACGTTGGAAACGTGGGGTGAGGTGGCTTTCTTGGCGATCGCTGAATTTTTAACGAGCGACTAAGTGTTTTATTGAACTGGCGATCGTCTTTGAGCCGATATGCTCTGGATTCGGACGACCTGGTTGGCCGCTGAACTGCGCGGGAAAATGCAACGGGCGTTGAAAAGTCTCCTCGCACGTGTCGGGCTCCTATTGGAGGATGCCAACGGTCATTAATGACTCCTCGGCTGACGCGTCCTCGAAAAGACGCGTACGCGGGTCTCGAGGGGTCAACTGGTGCACCGTTTGAGATCCGACCCCTGAGGTTTTCCTTTATTGCAATCGGGTCCCTGCTTTCTCCTATAAAAAGGGGGCGCGGGGCTGCAGTCTTACTCACGCGTACGCATTGGAGAAAGAAGGTCCTGCTGCCGAATTTTTTGAAGATCTAAGCGCCGATCGTCGATCGATTTTACTTTAGGGTAAGAAAAAACCTTTTCTTCTTTTCTAACTCTGAAAATGGCCGGAACCTCATCGTCGTTTGGAGCGGGAACCGGATTACGCCCGGGACATCAGTGCCAGGAGAAACTTCTTCCGTCTTCCACTGAGGCAATGGTGGCTCATTCGAGCCGGAATCGACCGGTGAAGTTGAGGCTTTGTTCAATGAGGCCGATGTTGCTAGGAGTCGGCCGGCGAGAGAGACGATCGCAGATCGAGAGAGATCTGGCGATCGGGGCTTCTTGGGAGCAACATAGTGATTTTGGACGGGCCTATAGGGCCTTTCTTTGAAATAATGGATAGATTGGCGGTCTACTCGCGATTCGATTTCGGGGATATTCGGTCGCTTATCCCTATGTGCTCCCCAAGCGGTCGCGATATCGTGCCGCGCAATGTCGTTGTGGTCGCTCGGCCAAATACGGAGCTCGGCGTCGGGAGAGATCGGCGTCTGAGGACAAGATTCCATGTTCCTTGAGATGTGGACATGTTCGCGCCCGCGGAGAATGAACGAGCCGACCGGCCTCCGATGGGTATGGTCGCGATGAGTGAGGCCGTTATGGAGGCCGGCCGCGCTTCCCTCGTCCTGCGGTCTCCCATCTGTTGGCCGCTTGGAATGTGGCGCCACCGGTGACGCCGAACGCCGGCTCCAAATCATATGCACTTTCACCCTATTCGGCGGTCACCGTACCGCCTCCGTCGCCGTTGGAGATGAATCATCTTTAAACGACGGCTCATAGAGGTTGGTCGGCGGTTACCACATCCAAGGCCGATCGGCGGGTGATTCATGGAGTTCGAATAAGATACGGGCGATCGGGCGAAGTGGTTACAGGTCGGCGGCAAGTGGAGAGCTTGGCGGCGACAACCCCAGCGACTGGAGATCCCAGCTGAATTTCGGGAGAGAAATCCCGTGGGGTTTAGACTCTCCCTTCGCTTGGATGCGTGTTGGGTGATCTAATTTGATTTACATTTTGCGAGGCTTTCATATCCCGTGATCGAGGAGGCGCCTTCGACTTCCTCGTTGTTTGGGAGCGAATTAGGAGCTTGTCGGACGACGACCTAGACGCCACTCGGATCAACAAGGAGAGTCGGCGGTTGTCGGCTCGACTATTCCGCTTCCCGAGACATCTCGCGGTGCCAGGTATGACTTTATGCGACCTTCAATTTCTAGGCGATCGCCTTATTTGAAGATAGTGTCTGACCGTTAGTCGATCGTCTTTAACTGCAGAGGTTCGTTTCCCTCGCTTTTTGGAGCCTCCGGCGGAGATCGCTATGTCGAACCCAGGAGTCCTAGGCCGTCTCAAGGCGAAGAGGTCGACTCGGGTTCCACCCGTCGCATTGCCTATAGTTCCAGAGGCGGTGCCTCGTGCGGAGCCGGAGCCTCGCGTAGAGCAGGTCGAGGTTGAGGAGGAACTTCCGGAGGAGGGGCTTCGGGCGAATCGCAAGAGGCCGAGGCCGCAAGAAACTTCGTTTCCTGCCCCGGGCGATGAAGTGCCGATCGCCGCGCCTCCGATCACCATCGTTGCTCCGGAGCGCGAGCCGCCCTCTGCGGCTTTTCTGCGGGAGACGGCGATCGCGGATGCGGAAACTCCTCGAGGGAAACCGTTTTTTGGTCGGGATCCCGAGAAGGCTGAGAGGTAGATAGCATTTCTGTGTTGACAATTACATCTGCGTAGGAGTTGTATTAACCTTGGTGTTTTGGTGCAGGATCCGTCGCGCAGACCCGATTTGTCCACCGATGGTCGTGGATTTCCTGGCGAGTCGATCTCCTCGCCATTCCTGCGACATTCCTCCCTATGTGAGCAAGGCTGCATCTGCTTTGCCGAAGGCGTGGACAACTGATCTGGATGCGATCGCCCGGCTGCGATCGTCGAGTTCGATGAATGCTGTTGTCGCCCTTTCTCTTCAGACGGCGACCATGGCCGTCCAGGCTGCTCAGGAGTTTGAGGGGCGGCCCTCCACTATTCGCCTTCAGGAGGATCTTGAGGCGGCTCGGAAAGAGAACGCCGAGTTCTTGACAAGATCGCGGCGATGGAGAAGGACTCCTTGGAGGCGGCCAAGCGGGCGAGCCATGAGCTTGAGTGGAGAAGAAGGAGGCGAGAAATTCGAATGGCGGTCGACCGGTTTCGTGACCGGATGCGAGTGCCGTCCGTGCGAGGAATGTTCTTGAGGAGGCCGATCACGAAGGTGACGATCGCTCGGCCGATGAGCGAGCTGGCGGAGGCGAAAGAGAAGGTTGCTGCGAGGGAGGCCGAGCTCCAGGGATCGCAACAGCGATGGCCGAGCCGAGAGGAGAGGTCGAGGCGACCAAGGCCGATCCCTTCCAAAATTTGGAGTATGTCGGCGAGTTCGCCTATTACTTGGCGTTCGCCGACTCGATCCGAGCGGCTAAGAAGGGAGGCTTGGAGGTCGGTCCTCTTGCCGAGAAGTTCAAGTCATATGCATTGGAGCATCCTCTCAATTCGGCTTTCTCCTTGCCGATCTTGGACACAGCGGACATCGGTGTGGATTTGAGTAGTATCCGTCTCAGACAGTCTTGCTCATCCGATGCTCCGGAAGATGAGGGAACCGCGCCGAATGCGATGGTGAAGGCCGGCAGGGCTCGAGGCGCTTCCTTTGATGTTTTTAGCTTACTTGTAGCTTTGTAGTTTTCTTTTTGTAGCACTTAGGCCTTGGGCGACCGTGTACTCTATTTTTTCAAGTAATGAAATGAGCATTTGTCTTTCGACTTATCTCTTGAATGAATGGTTATTTTTAAGTCTTTGTTTGACTTTGTACAAATGTGTGAGGAGAGATCGTTGCGAGGTAGTTCCAAATGAATTGATAAACTCATAAGACAACTTTTTACAACAAGTTCGATCATTGCACTACATCGAAAAATGACGATCTCCGTATGTGGTTGAATAGCGACGATCGTCGTGTAGGTAGTCCGCACTCTTCTTGCCCCTTGTTTTTATTCACTTAGTGGAAGTAAGGGGATGAAAATAATTCCTTGAGCGAGCGGTCTTCAAGTTTGTCGAATCCTCGGGGACGGTCGTCCGTCTTGAGGAACCGTGCACGATCGCGGAGATCGATGGACCGACTCCTTGATCATGTCTTGATGCGCGAAGACATTGAGTGTCTCGTGACTCACTTTATTATGAGGGTCCTCCGTTAGGCTGCGCCTCGCCTCGTATTTAAACGAAGGGCGTGCGGTCTCGGTCTAGAGGAGTCCTTGCGCGGGGCAGCGTCGGATGAATCAACTCCGCGCCCGCGGCTTGTTAGCTCTGCTTCCACCTCGGCTAGCCATGGAGATGGCCGACCTCGACGGTGTACGTTGAGACGGGGTTGTGGCACGTCGCATTGTCCGGGTTCACCATGTTAGATGATGAACCTTTGAGGGCGAGCGATCGTGTCCACTGATTTATTTTGGAGGGCCCTCAGACTACGCCGGCCTCGTATTTAAACGAAGGGCGGGCGATCTTGGCCTAAAGGGACCTTGCATGGCCTAGCGATTGGTTCCATCGACCACGAGGACCATGGTGCACTCTTTCACCTAGGATCGTCATGTAGATGTCGATCTTCGGCAGTGTGCGTTGTGCGGGGAGGCGATCTCGTGCCTTAGTCCATCATGTTATATGGTGAGCGTAGATGGCGATCGAGTCCTCCGGTTTCTTGAATGAGGAGGAGATCGGGATGACTTCCGTGGTCTCCTCTTGATTGAAGCATATAGAGGCGGTCGCGAGGTTGATCCAGGGGTCGGCTCGTATGAGCTTCCCGGCTGTTTGAGTTCGACTCGGACGATCGTCTATAGAGATAGGCGGGGGCTTCGGCTAAACCAATAAGGCATCGACTTGCCCTCCTCGAGCAGTCTCCAGAGTGTTTGAGGAGGTCGCGGCAATTGTTGGTCTTGTGTCAGGACTCTTGTGGTAGGCACAATATTGGGTGTTGTCCAGTGTGACCGTGGTCCCTTATCGCCTTAGGCTTTTGAGCTCTTCGTGCCCCCGATGGCATAGAAAATATGTGCGGAGTTACATTGAGCGTATGGAGGAGATGGGCTTCCATGTCCTCGAAGGCACAGAGATCTCGGGTGTCTTGGCGATCGCCTTCTTTGCTTTGGCGATCGCTATCTTACGGGCAAGAGGTGGCGTTTCCTCGTCTAAGCGGAGGGTGAGTAGCCTTTGCACGGCCGGGAAGTTAGCGGCTTTAGCGCGGAAGATCGTGTAAGTTGGGGAATATCCTTGGAGAGATGTCGAACATGGGAGAGTGACCGTGGAATCCCCCATGACCGAGTAGAGAGCGAGCTCATCAGCGACGGTTCCCGGTGAGGATGATTTCGTCTACCGGTCGATGTAATCTGCGTCGATTTCGTCCTTCCCACCTTGATTTTTATCATGCGGCTGGGGCCTTACAGTCTGGCGACCTTCTTTGGCGAAGATGACGTGAAGTCATCGCCGATTTCTTAAAAGAGGTGACCGATCGTGGTGGTAGTGAGACGTACCACTTATGGGCGAGATCGCCCAATGTCGGCGGAAGATCCGGCACTTGGTTGCATCGGATGCCCCACACCCGATCATGTAAATTCGGAATTTACTCGGGTGGGTTTTAGGTCCGATCTCCCCTTATACGAGAGGTGTTTTAGGAGGAGCGATCGTTGGTTGTATGGGGGCAAGCTCGATGTGGACCGCGAGTGGCTCGGTCGGCCGGCGATCTTCTTCTTGGTGCTTGCCCGGTGTCGAAGTGCTCTCATCTCGTCGGCGCGTTGCATGGCGGCCATCGCCGTGCTTTGGCTGTTAGCGGCTCGCGATCGGAGCGGGCCGAGGCGATTGAGTCTTGAGTCCACAGCGATCGGGCGGGAGTCGGATGGGCGACATGCGTTCGGCGTGAAGTGAGTAGGCCGAACTCCTGGTGACGGATTCGGATTCCGTCTTCTCAAGGTTGGAAAGCAGTGCCCGATCGCCGGGATGGGTCGCGTCCCAAGCGATCAAATATGGATCCGTCCGGTCGTGCGAGAGCCTTTCCTCGCGAATCGGGGCTTTTGACGATCGCTCGTTGATAGCCCCTTGAATTTCCGTTTTCCCATGCGACGGATGATCGAGGAGTTATCGCGGGCGGCGCGCATGCTCTCCGTCGCTCCTCGGGATGGCCATAGCCTCCTCGATCTGTTCCTCGGTTTGGGCCCGATCGAGTGAGAGGTTGGGGCCATCTCTCGGATGCGGGATCGAGTCTCGCGTTGCCGCGGCTTCCCCTGTCGTCGGTGAGGTTCGGGTGGCCAAGGAAATGGTGTCCGGCGGTTCGGAGAGTAGCTTTCTTCGATGGACCGGCGGATGTCATGATTCTGGAGGTTTTCTTTGAAGTGCAGTGAGTGTCACTTCAAGTATTTGCCCCGAGAACAGTGAGTGTTCTTCGGGACGGTAGAAATAAAAATATGAGGGTTAGACGTCCCCTTCCTCTAGCGCCAATTGTTGCTACCCAAAATATTATCCGGAGATAGATATTGCTGGAATGGATGGGATAGCAAACAAATGCAAGAGCACTTCCGTGAGAAAGATAAATAACACAAGATTTGCCGGGGTTGTTAGTCCCGGGCTTGAATGCTCTCGCGAGATATTATTAATACCGATATTCGGGGATACAAATATTAATGTAAGAATACAATTACAATGAGTGTAAAGTTTCTTGTTATCTTAGCTAGTGAGCGTGTAGATTGCCGGAAGAACCAGATTTGATGCTCTGTGAGTTCTTGTAACAAAGGTGATGTACGGTCGCGGCGGTGAGAGATCGACCGCCTCTCACGGCGAGTATATAGGCTGGATGTTTGGGCTTCGGGCTTGTGAATCCCTTGGAATCTGTCTAGTGGAGACTTGCCGCTTACGCCGATCGTCTTACGGGACGAGAGATTTGGAGAGAGAAGTCACGAGACGGATTAGGTGAGATAGCCAGTAGCTTGATGATGTGTGTGTGTTCTTGATATTTAGTGGATGTATCGGAATGTGAGAGAATGGACTACGGCGTAGGTCGAGAATGAATTGAGCAGTAGTGGAAGAGTTCAACCGAGAATCGAGAACCGAGAACCTTTTTCCCGGTAGGAGGAGGTTCTCTATTTATAGGAGCTTGAATCGCCGGGCGATCGCCTTTCTTGCAATATAATAATCGGGCGATCGTCTTTTAGCACATGGGCTGTCCCCTCGAGCCTGCAGGAGTTGTTGGCGATCAACTACTCGGTCGATGGGGAGCTTACACGCGTCTGAGTTAGTCACATGCGGCCCTACTGACAACTTTCGGCGCACATGCCGGTAGGTGGGGTAGGTGACAGGCTGTGGTCACATGTCTTGTCTGTCAGCAAAAGATCTTTTCTGCTGGCGAAGATCTCGTCAGCGCCTTTGGTGGATCTGCACGCGGGTGCTTTTCTGAGATCCAGTCCTTGATGGTTTTGATGGGCGATCGTCTCTGCTCGGGGCGCAGGTCGATTGCCCTTAGCCGGTTAGTAGAGCAGATCGCCAGCTGCCAAAGGGCGATCGCCCTGGGAGTCGATCGCTAGGTGCCTGCTGGTGGTTTGATATCTTCGACTTGGCGAGCTAGTCAGGGTTTGACTGGAGTTGACTTGGTCGCTCGGCCTTATAGTCGATCGCCTGTCGGGATGAATAAATCGTGACACAACAAGTTGTACCTATAAAAATAGTTTACAATGTAAGATTTCAAATATAACTTATACTTCCCCGGCAACGGCGCCAAAAATTTGACACGTTTTTAGTGTAACTATCGTAAGTGCACGATATCGTATCAAGTAGTAAAGTGGACTTTTTGAGTCCGGTTTATCGATCCCACAAGGAAGTTTGGTTATAATTTGAATTATACACTTATTAGTCTATTTTTATAGATACTAATATGAGTGAAACACACAATTAAAAAGTTTGGTTTAATAGTTGCAAAGTAAATGCAATAATAGTTCTAATATTTTAAGGAAATAAAAATATTGCAATAATAATAGATTGATTAAACGATAAAATGAAATAGTTGGGATTACAAACTTAGTTCGTCATTAGTTATAAAAGATGTATAGGAGATCATAAGATGAATTTACTTATTATGTTGTGTAGATTCGATTTTCCTTAAAAAGACGGTTTCTCTTTCGAACTATAAAACGCCCCTTACATATTGAATCAATCCACTATATTTCTATGTTGATTGGATTCAATACATAGCATTAGGATTTATGAAAATAACTCAAAAAATCATCTAAGGACTAGAGGTATATTTCTATCCCCTAGAACAACTTAGAGTGAAGATCATTTGATCTAATCAAACATATTTTCTTTCGAAACATATGAAGACCATAAATATCGTCATTTATTGGCCAAATAAATAAAGATTGTTAAAACAATGAAAATCACACACAATAATAAGTAATTCACAATAGATCTTTATACAAACATAAATAACATGACTAACCTTGTTTATAATCCCAACTAAAGGTTACTTAGCCCATGAAGGATTTATTATACATATTACAAGCTTTTGTGGTCATTATTAGTTGAATCAAGAGAAAGAATTGATCATAACTCCCTTAGTAGATAAAAGAGATAGAAGCAATAAACTCTCTGAACAACATATGCTATACCACACTTACAAAGATCACTCAAGAACACAAGTGTGTTCTTCACACAAAAAGAAAAGTTTACAAAAAATGGAAAATTATAAGATGAATGATGAAGGATCTAAGGGGTCTATTTATACACCTAAAGTCATCTAATAGCTCCAAAACTCCAGCATTATTACATTAGATCGGATCAATGCCAGCCATCCCCTCAATAATACACAAAAAATATAAAAAATTAGACAAATCTTAACAATCTGTCAAGAGTTACGGCCGTAACATTCGGGAGTTACGGCCGTAACAAGGATGACTTACGTCCGTAACTCCTGAATGTTACGGCCGTAACTTGGCTTCGTCAATTTGTTCACTGGTTGCTTTCAGAGTTACGTTTTCAGCCCAGAATTTCTCAGACTTTGCGTTTTTGCCCCAAATCTTCTTCGGATGATAACTTTTAATATATAACTCTGATTTTGAATCCGGAAAGGCTGCCGAATTCGTCTCGAAAAGCCCTACAACATGAATATATCAAAATTCAACAAAAAGAATATTTAATAAACATGTTATTTCTTGAGTAAATCAGTTATTTAATCTAATCATCATCCGATAAAAATAAAATTATTAAAACTAATTAATTAAAAGCAAAAAACGAGTAGACTAGCTCAATTATGAGTGAATTTTATCGATACAAACCATGGATAAGTGTACAAAAATGACACTTATCAAATACGAAGATTGTGGTCAGAAGCATTCAAGAAAAGAAGTAAATCATCAGCGTAAGCCAAGTGGGTGATTTTCACACCTTTTCTGATTTTGTAATACATACCCGGATTTTTGGCAAAAGTATCATCCATAAGTCGGGAAATGTAGTCATAAGCAATCACAAAGAGCAAAGGAGACAAATGGTCTCCTTGCCTGATGCCTCTCGGTTGAAGAAGCAGTGGATTTCCATTAACCAGAGTGGAAAACCAACAATTGTTGATACAGGAAGTAATAAGATTAATCCAATTTTCACTAAAACCGAATTGTCTCATAATTTGAAAAAGAAAATTCCAATTAAGTCTGTCATAAGCTTTCTCCATGTCTAACTTAATCAGAAGATTAGAGTTAGAGACAGATATATCATGACAGACTTCTTGGGCAGTAAGAATATTGTCAGTGATAAGCCTCCCTTTGATAAAACCCGATTGAGAGTTGTGTAATATTTTAGGAAGGATCAAGCTGAGCCTCAAACTCAGAATTTTCGAAATGATTTTATAAGTAGTGTTGCACAGACTGATGGGTCTGAATTCCTTCTAAGTTGATGGGGAGGGATTTTTAGGGATTAAAGAGATGTTAGTACATGAATAAGATAGTGGCATCGGAGATCCACTAAAGAATTCACATACTGCCTCATAAACATCCTTGCTGATAATGGCCCAGCATGTCTGAAAGAAACAAGCATTAAAACCATCATGACCAGCAACACTATTACCATCCATATTAAATATAGCTTGCTTCACTTCCTCCAAAGAGGGTGTGCAGCAAAGTTGATTATTAATATCCATAGTAACAATGTTGGGGATGATTTCAGGTTTGATAGGTTCCAGGATTGGGTCATTTTCTGCGAAGGAGTCAGAGAAATGAGAGGTAGCCGATTGCTGGATGAGAAGAGGATCAGAAATACAACTCCCCTGCTCCCAAATTTGGTGGATTTGAGTTTTAGCTCTTTTCTTTTTAACCATATCATGGAAAATTTTGGTATTCCTTTCACCTTCAGTAATCCATTTGAAATTGTTTTTTTGCTTCCAAAAATCCTCTTCCATGGACAACTTGAGGTAAAAATTTGCTCTATGTTTCTTAAAGTTTTCCAAATTAGTAGGAGTCGGGTCGTTGTCAAACTGGGCCTCGGCTAAGACAGCAAGTTCTTTGGCTTCCGCAACTTTAATAAAAATATTACCAAAAGTGTTCCTATTCCATTGTTTTAGAGTATATTTAAGTCTATTAAGTTTATTAATAAGCTTATATATACCTAAAGAATAAATAGGAACGGACCAGGAGTTTGAAACTGTTGAAAGAAATAAATGGTGTCTGGTCCACATATTTTGAAATCTAAAAGAAGGTTTTGATTTATTAGCGGGGTCGCTAAAAGAACAGATCAAGGCATGGTGATCCAAATTAATTCTAGAGACATGCTTGATTAAAGAAGAGGAAAATAAATTTAACCATTCGGCGAAAATTAACACTCTATCGAGTCTCTTCCAAATAAAATTACTATACCAAGTGAAGGGGGATCCGACAAATCCCCCATCCAGGTGACAATCAAGGAGAGAGTCGTGAAATTCTTCCATTTCCGAGTTGATGGGGGTTGGCCCGCCAGATTTTTCATGTGGGTGAAGAATGACATTAAAGTCTCCCCCCACAAGCCACAGTTCATTAGTTGAAGACACCGAAAGAAGATCGGCCCACAAATCGCGCCTCTCAATTTTAGTATTTTTACCGTAAACAATAGTCATGAGAAATGGAATCGGAGACCCTTGCGAAATTATTTTCACATGAAGCATTTGAATAGAATTTTTCAAAATTTGAATTTGACACATATGATCACAGAAAAGCCAAATATGATTATTAATATTGGACACTACATTACTAAAATTAAATAATCTACAATAAAATTGAGGATCTAACGCAACTTTTGGTTCTATTAAGGCCATAATATTTAATTTATGTTCCTTAATTAAAGTCTTAACAATTCTCCTTGCGGAAGGGCTACCAATACCACGAATATTCCAAATCATTGTACTAATAATTAATTATTTATTACGTCTAGTACTCCTACGAACTCGATCACGTTTATAAGAATCTCTATCCTTAACAACAAGTGTCACCGGCGGTGGACTATCGACTGACGGAGCTTTTAAAGCCAAAATTAAATTTTCAGAGCTATTAATAAATGAACTCTCGGCACGACCGGAATGAGGGCTATCAGTAGTCTCAATGGAGTCAGAGCTCAGAACGGAATGAGATGGGCTAAAATTTGAGCTACTAGCCGTAGAAGTTGAATCAATAATTATTTTCTCCAACTCGTTAACGGGAATTCCGACCTCATGAAGTTTACTTTTAGATTTAAAGTTAACCAGTGAGGCTTTTAATGGCCAAGGGGTTCCCTCGAGAGGGGCTGCGGTCGAGGTCATGGGGGACATGGCCACGGGTATCTCAGTTTGGACGAGAGGAGTAGTTTCTAATTCGGGTAAAATATTCACGGATTTGATAGGGGATGAGGCGCCCTCCATATTACCCGTGTAAGGTAATTTTGTGGATGTAAAAGGAGCAATATTATCATGAGTGATAACATGCTTCCCCTTATCCAAATTAACATTATCAACATGACCAACATCTTCAACATCAATAATTATATCATGACCAGTTTTATTGACAGTAGCCAATTCAGAAATGGAATTTTCATTTAAGGGCCCCGCGGCCTTCACTACAGGAGAGGCTAGCGCCTCATTTTCTTTTTCTTGGAAATGTACTACTTCATTAGCAGTTTGTAAAATAATTTCAGCCTCTGGCCCCACAGCCTTATCAACTTTAGGGGCAGCCCTGTTTAACGCAGTGGCTTGTTTTTGTTTCAGAATTGGTTTTAAATTTTTATTTTTGATGTAACATTTATTTATGTCATGGTCAATATATTGACAATGACTACAAAAATAAGACAATCTTTCATATTTGACAGCAAGTTCCACGGAGATATCATCACATTCGATAACCACTTTATGATGCACAATTTTAGCTAAGTTGATTTGAACACAAATACGGGCATAATTACACCGATTCCTCTTATAAGTTGCCTCGTCCGCTTGTATAAATTTACCAATGAAATTGCCAATTATTTTTAAACAACGTTGATCATACCAATGAATAGGTAGTTGTAAAATTTTCACCCAAACCGGAACTACCGGTGGTTCATTTTTGAAATCAAAACCCGGAGTCCATTTTAAAATACGCATTGGGAAACCATTAATCATCACTTGACCTTTAAACCATAGTTTGTTAAACATATCTTCGTTGTACAATGTGATCAATGCATGTCGGTTTTTCAAGTATTGAATTTTACAAGCCGGGAAACCCAATTGATTAAGGGATGTTCGGATTACCTCGTATTTTGGCACGCCGTAGGAAAATTTTCCGACCAATGTGAATTTGAGCGCCGCGGCAGCTTCGTCGCGTTCCGGTTGGGAAAAGATAATTTTAGGAATATCTCCATTTGAGTCATTAACCCCGTCGTCTTCTGCAAAATTACCGGCTCCTAGTTCGGTTATTATTATCCCGGATGATATCCCCACTCCTACAACCACGGTGGTACATGGCGGTTCATCTCAGCCCGCTAAATCCTACCTCGATGCTACGTCCGGTGGATCGAAATTTGGAGATGAAATCTTCGGGAGGATCGGATTTCCCCCATTTTTCATATTTTCTGAGTTAAACAATAAATGGGGCAACCTCCTCGGAGAATTATCCGTTGCCGTTTGAGCCGTCGCCTGAGAGATCTTTTCACCAGGATTAAAGCTATCATCCCCTGCAGTAGGTTTTGGGGTTTCTCCTTTATCTAGAACAGGAGTTCCAACCAAATTCAATGGGGGCGAGCCACACAACTCAGAAAATGAAAGGTCCGAACCTGAAATGGGCCCACCTTCAATTTCTGCACCATTAACACCAACCTTCAGATTATGTTCAGAGGAATCCCACAACGAAGGGACCGACCTCGGGGATGAGGAATCCCGATTCAAATCCGGAGCCCCGCTTATCTCGTCCAGGGTCAGTTTTGTGACTGTTGAATTCGGGTTTCCCACAGTCTTCACCTCCCTTAGACTAAGTATAGCGCCGGCCTTCATAGAATTTTTCGACTGTAGATCTGGAATTTTCAGAGCAGTTGACTTCGAGGGAACCACATCAGAGCATCGATTAACATTAACAGACAGAGACGACTCCTCACATCCCTTCATATTCAGTGGCCGAACAGGATTTAGAGAAAAGTTATTAGTTAAATTCCTTGGAAGGTTTGTATATGATACTAGAGGTAGGTTGATAAAATCAGCAGATTTAGAAGGAGAAGAGGGTGTCGAAGATGGTCTATGAATTTCGGCCATCAGAATATGAGAAGTTCCGCCGCACAAAGGCGGCGGTGGAGAGGGGACAGCCGTGAACGGCTCTATTGCCTCCACTAACGGTCACAAAATAGAACTGTGGAAGGGAAGTCAGACGTGATAAAATGAAAATAAAATTAGAGAGGAGGAGAAAATATTCTAGAGAGTGGATTTTTTTTTTCTGAATTAGTTCTGAATTTTGTTTGATAAAATTTTGTTTGGGCCACCTGTTGATAAATTCTTTTCTGAATTTATTCTGAATTAGTTCGTACTTTTTTTTTATCATCAAACAAACTATAACTGATTTAATGAGCCATTCGCAGTTTCACAGTCTGAATTAGTTCATACTTTTTTTTTAGTTCATACTTTTTTTTTTCGCATTGCTTTGTTTTAATTAAACAGACCAGAAATGTGGGGGGACGAGACCCACTACACGCCCAAAGAACCGAGGGTGGCTAGATCCTCACCAAGCCAAATGATTGGAGACCCATCAAAAAAGCTAAAAAGAAGACAGATTACATGTCAAGGATCAAAGTATTTTCTACTCCTAATATAAGGGAATCCCATTTTGTCGAGACGAATCAGTCCACGGATCTTCCCTACGAGATCTTGACAATCCGAGTAGGAGTATTCTCTATGGGCTGTGGACTTGGTTTAGGAGGATCAGAACAGGGCAGGTCAGCAAAAAACGAGCTGGACCCAGGCTTCACAGTAGGAATTTTTCTGCTAGGACTTTCATCGGACATCTTTAGTGCAGCTTTAGGCTGACTTTGACAAACATCAACCTGTTCAGGATTATCACCCAAATCCGAATACAACAATGGCGTAGGGTCCTCATCCCTGCAAGTGAATGATCGACCCTCGCCCAATTTCTGAAAAGGAACATCCATCATACCTTGGTTAGGAATTGAAATTTTCGGACCTGCAGAGAGAACGGGATTCAAATCCTGACCGATTTTCAGCGACTTCCCTGCCGTACGGGCGACCATAGGTGGATGGAACACTAATGCGGTGAGGAGGTAATTTTTTAGCCGGCTGGTCGGAGTTGGAAAAATCACGGGCAACAATTTTGGGTCCCAGCTTGACTAATGCGAACCGGAACTATGAATGAATGGAGGCCCACCACACAAGGCGGCGGACTGAAGATAACCGAACGTATCAATCAATTTAAGAGAGGAATTCCGCCGTCGTTTGAATTTGGAAGGAACCCTTAGCAGTAGTCGCCTTTTCTAGAGAGAAGGCAGAGGTTTTTCCTTAGAGAGAGAGTCTGGATTTGAATTTGAATTAGTTCATACTTTTGAATTAGTTCATATTTTTTTTTTCGCATTGCTTTGTTTTAATTAAACGGACCAGAAATGTGGGGGTACGAGACCCACTACACGCCCAAAGAACCGAGGATGGCTAGATCCTCACCAAGCCAAATGATTGGAGACCCATCAAAAAAGCTAAAAAGAAGACAGATTACATGTCAAGGATCAAAGTATTTTCTACTCCTAATATAAGGGAATCCCATTTTGTCGAGACGAATCAGTCCACGGATCTTCCCTACGAGATCTTGATAATCCGAGTACGAGTATTCTCTATGAAGGCAGCCTTGATTTGCAAGGTGATCGGCAACGGCATTTCCTTCTCTATAAATGTGGGAGTAACGAATATTAATATCACTGGCCATTTTTTTAATTTTAGAAATTAATCCCTGAAGTTGCCATTGACAAGCAGACTCTGAAGAAACCAAATTAATGGCAGCGATCGAATAAGCTTCCACCCAAATATTTTGGAACCCTCTCTCCGCACAAAGGTCAATTATCCGCCAGATCGCAAAGAGCTCCGCATAAGAGTTAGATTGTTCGCCAATAAATTCATAGAAGCAGAATATAGGAGTACCCCGATGATCCCGAAGGATCCCCCCAGCTGCCGATAGACCTGGTTTATTTTTGGCCGCCCCATCCGTATTCAATTTAAACCACCCAACGGGAGGCGGAGCCCAACTGACGGTCGTGAGTTTAATTTTGGGAGGTGGGGTATAGAAATACACAACCTAGCCGCAAAGCCATCCCCCCGATGCCAAAAGTGTCTAGCCTTCCTAGGCACCTTAATGTAGCGAAGGTAGTTCCAAACTCTAGCACAAACCCGCTTGGCCGTGAAGGGAATCTTTTTAACTCTTTCATCATTCCTACAACACCAAAGAAACCAACAAATAAGCACGGGAATGATATGGAAGATATGTATTTTACCTTGCGCTTTGCTGAACCAACTCCTCAAAAATTGGTTAACACTGATAATGTTCGGGTGAGCAAGGCCAGCTATCGAGTAAAAGACATCCCACACTTTAGAGGCCACTGGCCCGGCCACAAGGAGATGAAGCAGACTTTCTTGAGCACCACAACAAAAACAAGGGGTGTTAGACATTATGCCTCTAAGAGCCAGGCAATCCGGAGTAGGGATCCATTTATTAAACACACAAACCATAAAAATGGAAATCGTAGGAGTAATAATTGCATTCCAGCCAAGTTTAAGACATTTGTTAACCTCCTTACGTTGTCTAATTTGATCCCAAGTATTATTAAAGGAAAAGTCCCCATTAGAGGAAAGTTTCCAACAAGTTTTAGGATTCGCCACATCAGCGGGAAGAGCACAAATATAATCACAATAATCAGGCAGAATAGAGGCATGTAACTTAGTTTTATCCCAAATCCCATTAGACCAAAAATCTTTAAGACGAGATTTGGACTTAGATGGGTGTAAACTAGTTCGAGGGCTAAAATAATACCACATATCATGCCAAAAATAAGCATACGCTGTACCGCTATTCCAAATAATCAGCTTATCCGCAAGAAGCCTAATATTGCACAAATGCTTCCAAATGACCGAATCAAATAGATTAATTTTCACCACCATTGGGTGAAGCCTCTTACAATATTTAGCCATAAGAAATTAAGACCATATATTATTAGAAGTGCGAAACCTCCACCACAATTTATACTCTGCTATTTTAATGATATCATTAATATCCCGAAAACCCAAACCACCCTCACTCGTAGGGTAACAAAGTTTAGACCAAGACGACCAGTGCATTTTCTTTTTAGCATCATTAGATCCCCAAAGGAATTTATTGAAAAGCCTCTCAATGAATGTGATTACATTAGCTGGAGGTTTCATCACTTGAAGACAATAAAATGCAATGGAGTTGAGTACCGATTTAATAAGCTCGATCCGACCACCTAACGAGAGAAGATGGTGGTTCCACGAGCAAATCTTAAGTTGAATTTTACGAATAATCTCATGGAACATAGCAAAGGTGGGATTCCCCTTCCACAGAGGAACTCCCAAGTAGGTAATCGGTAAGCTAGACATTTGGAACCCCGTAATAGTGTGCACAAGATTAGCCAAATTAGAGGGAGGGTGCTGCATAATATAAAGGCTTTTAGCATTATTAATTTTCCGCCCCGAAACACTCTCATAGTGGTTAAGAAGATTGTTAGGAATATGCAAATTGCTCTCCGACGCCTTGAGGAAAAGAAGAGTATCATCCGCATAAGCTAAATGGGAAATTTTCATATTTTTAAGAATGATATAAGCCATTTGAGGATGATGAGAAAACATGTCATCAATGCAACGGGAAAAGTACTCAGACGCCATGACAAAGAATAATGGAGAAATTGGGTCCCCTTGACGCAGCCCTCTCCCAGATTTAAAATAGCCGACCGAGCAACCATTAGTTAAAATGGAGAACCAAGCCGAACTCACACACTGTTTAATCAAATTGATCAAACGATTAGAAAACCTAAATTGAGCTAAAATTTTGAATAGAAAATCCCAATTGACTCTATCATAAGCTTTCTCCATGTCAAGCTTAATAATGGTATTCATCTTAGATCTAGAAATGTCATGGACAACATCCAAAGCCGTGAGGATGTTATCCGTGATGAGCCGATCCTTGATGAAACTCGACTGAGAAGGGACAATAATGCGAGGAATAATACGACACAGCCTCTTACTAAGGATTTTAGAAATAATTTTGTAAGACGTATTGCAAAGGCTAATAGGTCTGAAATCTTTCCAAGAGTTTGGCGCCGAGATTTTGGGAATCAAAGATAAAGTGGTCGAGGAATAAGCTTTTGAAAGAGCCGTTCCTCTAAAAAAATCACATGTCGCTTCAAGAACATCTGAGGCAATAATGTCCCAACACTCTTGAAAATTTTTTGCATTAAAACCGTCAGGCCCCGCAACACTATCGCCCTCCATATAAAAGACAACCTCACGCACCTCTTCTAAAGAGGGGTTTTTGCAAAGCTCATCATTATCAATCTCAGTAATAAGAGATGGGATGAGGTTATCTATAACTTGAGAGAGATCCGTATCCATGTTTTGAAAACCGTTGTTAAAAAATCTAACAGCAGAGTCATTAATATCATTGGGATTATCCAAGATGTTACCGTCGTCATGAATATTATGAATAAAATTATTACTCCTATTCTTCTTGACTAGATCATGAAAGAATTTAGTATTTCTTTCCCCTTCCATAGTCCATTTCATACGAACTTTTTGTTTCCAAAAAGTTTCTTCAATGGCCAAAGCAAGGTTGAGGGCTATATTAGCCGACTTAAGATTGTCCATATTGGCATTGGTTGGATTGGAGTCAAAATTCTCCTCAGCATGTTTCACACAATCCTGGGCTTTAGCAACTTTCTCGAAAACATTACCAAAATGAATATTGTTCCACTCCTTAAGAGTAAGCTTAAGCCGGGTAAGTTTAAAAGAAAGTTTTTTAAGACCAAAAAATGGAAGAGGAATATCCCACGATTCCTTAATGGTGTTCAAAAAATTATGGTGTTTAGTCCACATATTTTGGAACCGAAATGAGGAAGCGGGAATATTCTTCAATGTACTAAATTTATAAAGAAGAGAGTGGTGGTCGGAAGTGTGCCTCGGGATGTGTTTGACCGAAGAAGAAGGAAAACAATTAAACCATTCCAAAGAGAATAAAATCCGATCCAACCGTTGCCAAATGAAATTGCTGTACCAAGTATAGGGAGAACCTTCAAATCCCCCATCGGTAAGGTCACATTCAAGGATGGCATCCCCAAATTCTTCCATTTCCGAAGGGATTGGCGGATTATCCCCTTTTTTCTCACAAGGATGCAGAACGATATTAAAGTCACCGCCTACCATCCAAGGAATTTGGGATTGACACACACTAGTGAGGTCTTGCCACAAGCCTCTACGCTCAATTTTGGTATTCTTCCCGTACACAACCGTTAACAAGAAAGGTTTAGCAACGGAAGCAGATAAAACGGACGTGTGTAGCAATTGATCCGTGCTTTTCAAGACCGAAATTTTAGTGCTAATATCCGAGAATATCCAAATATGGTTATTATAATTTGCAACCACCTTATCAAAGCCAAATAACCTACAGTAGTAATTAGCATTCAAGATTACCTTAGGTTCAATGAGCGCCAAGATATTAAGATTATGCTCTTTTTTTAGTAGTTTAACAATTTTTTGGGCAAAATCATTGCCAATACCTCTAACGTTCCAGATAAGCGTATTAATCATTTATACTGGTTTCGTTTAGTGACCACTTTTGGAGGAGCCTTTTTTTTATTAGTCTTTTTATCATTTTTAACCCGAGTTTTCGAAAGATCCGTTTTAACGGTATCTTCCGATGGGACTGGAAGAGCAACCACCGTCTCTTTATCACGGGCTTTAGAAGCCCCTATTTTGTTAGTATTTTCCCAATCAGATAAATAACCATCCACATCATTTTTAGATGAATCAAGGGAGGGTTCAGATCTGCAAGCCTCAAAGTCTCCCTTAATGGTCCCATGATCCGAATCATCATCCGAAGATGATAGTTTAAAATTTTTTGGGAGTAAGGGGGGACTTTGGGAGTTCCCAGAACTTTCCCCTGATCCGCAATCAACAATCAAAGTACAATCGATAACAGCTGTATCAACAGAACCCATTGGGGGAAAAAGGTGGTCAGACGACATACCTTTCCCAGTAGTAGGATCCAGCTTATTAGGAGCCGAAGATGGCCCAATTAGTTCGGCGTCTGCGAGCCCATTCGAGGAATTACACGGGGTCGTACGACAAATATCCAAAATGACTGGAGGTAAAGTTGGGGTGGGATTAACAGAACAATCACCAGTCATTTTGGAGGGGAGGGGATCAACCAAAAAATCAACTACAGCTATAGGCGGGGTGGGTTTAATACAATCTTGATTTTTTTGGGGAGGGGGGAAAACATGAACAAAAATGTTCTGATTATCAACAATCCACTTATTTTTGTCTACCATTTCTTCCTCAATTTGTAACAAGTCGAACATATTAGTAGTCTTAATTTGCGGCCTCTTGCCCTTGTCCACAACAATGATCCTCTGATCGGTCATAGGTTCAATATCCTCCAGTTCATCCTCCTCTAAAAGACCTTCAACATCACCTGCCCAATCAGTAACAACTTTTTTGGGAAGGGTAGCATTATTAATAAGAAGTGTTCCCCTGGTCTCCGGCTCCTTCGAGTTTGGGAGAGCCTTAAAGGCATTTTTCGTCTTGCTCACCTGCCATACTTGTTGCATTTCTGAGGAACCTGCAACATTCTCCAAACACAAATTCGTAATACTAGTCGGTCCTTTATCACCAATAGGGACCGATTCTTTCACTATAGTAGATTTAGCATTTTCTTTAATGATTGAAGTTGTTTTACTCGCCTGATTAAATTTAGGGAACTCTTTTGGTTTCAGTGATGGATTTTTAAAGTAACACATATCTATATCATGCCCAATATGATGACAGTGAGAACAATATTTTGGAAGTTTTTCATATTCAACAGTATGTGTTGATAAAACACCATCACATTGAATAGCAATCTTATCAGGAAGATGATTTTGTAAATTAACTTCAACACAAACCCTAGCATAATTCAATCTAGTCCGATTAAGGGTTTGCGGATCCGATTTTAAGAAGTTACCTATCAAATCAGATACCGTTTGTAAAGCACGTAAATCAAACCATTGAATCGGTAAAGCTAAAATTTTAACCCAAATAGGGACAGTTGCCGGTTCGTGTTTAAAATTGAAAAACGGTGACCATTTAAAAAGTCTCATCGGAAACCCTAAAACATGAGATTCGCGGCCTACCCACAGTTTAGTGTAGGCATCTTCATTACCCAGAGAAATCAGCACATGTTTAGCATTAAGAAACTGAACCTTACAAATACCAAATCCAAAATTTTTCAAATGATTAGCTATTGCTTCATTAGGAGGTTTTCCATATGAAAATTTACCAATTAATGCAAATTTATAAACAGCAGAAACAACCTCACATTCTTCTTTAGTGAAAACAGCCGTCGGAATTTCCGCGGAGGAATCAATGGAGCCCAAACGGGCTCCTGTTGAAGAACCATTAGACACAATATTGGCAAAAGACATAACTTGGGGGTTGCCCGGAATAGCCGTAATTTTCCCCTCAATAGGCCCAAGAAGAACTGAAGAAACAGGGTCAGATTAGGGAGGGGAGACCCAAATAAGAGGAACATGATATTTAACAATACCGTCTGCGACAGCCGCCGCAATAGAAGCCACGGGAGGAACCGTCGCAGGAGGAGCACCGCCAACTTCCGCACCCAAAGGAGAGCCCTCCAAGCCCACCGGAATTTCACCCTCTTCAAGAGCAGCCGAAGCCGGAGGAGCAGCAGAAAAAACGGCAGAGACCACACCAGGCCGCGGCTCCAAGGCGGCGGAACCACCGACCGCATCCTTCCCAGAGGCTCCAAAAGCGCAGACCGCCGGAACAACAGGAGACACTCCAACCGCCGCCGGGACTGATCCGACCGACGAAAAGCCGAGACCAGCATCATCGAACAAACCAACAGGGGCACCGGAAACAATAGAGCAGACCGCCGCGGGAGGAAGGGATGCGCCGATCGCCGATGATTTAATGCAGCGCGGAGAAGAGCAGACCGCAAAGGAAGACACGGTATTATTAGGAGGAAGGTGACTATCAGAATGGCTTTTGTGAGATTCCTTTTTATCACAAGTGGGGTTTGTATTTTTAATACAAACCGATTGATTTGTATTTGTCTGGTTCGATTTTTGTGAGTTTTTGGAGTTGTTATCACCAACACATGCCTCTAGATCTGAAGTTGACAGATGGGATGAAGATCCGAAATTTGCGCTTGGAAAACCAATATTGAGTTTTTTATTCTGAGCATCTTTCGTGATATCTTCCGCCCCAAGAATAATATTGATATCACATGCTGATGTTGGGTGAGGGGCTGGGTCAATATTGGGGCTACCAAAAGTAGCCGCCCCAGTTAGCAGCTTTGAATCTGCCATAAAGGCAGAAAAATAAATATATTTTTTTTTAATAAAAGGACCACCGCACTAGGCGGCGGTTGGGATAAAAAATGTAGTTGTTATCAAATGTTTTTGAAAGTAACGTTCGGAAAACTGAAGAACACTTGAAGATCGGATGAAGATTGTAGAGAGAAGGGAGAGAAAAAATTGTAGAGAGAGAAACATGGAAATTGTTGTGAATTGAATTGTGAGAATTGTTGGAACATTTTGTTCCATACATAAAAAGTGTTTTGATGATTAATATTGACAAAAAAAACAAAACAACGAAGAGACGAAGCTAGCATCGAAGGAAAACGAAGTTGCAAAAAGGCATTCTGGACAGCCTTAACGTACGTAATATAGATTGATTAACATACGTAATATTATAAGGCTTACGTACGTAATGAAGGATTATTAACGTACGTAACTCAAGTTCAAACCAGATGAACGTTGGACGAATCGAAGTAAAAAAGGTGGCAACGGACATATGACGTCAGCAGTGACGTACTATTAAAGTACGTAATGAGAAGTATGATAACGTACGTAAAGAAAGAAATGAATGTTCCGGATGAATCGGAGAAGCTAACGTCGTAACATTGTGCAGTTAACGTACGTAAACAAGCTTACGTACGTAATGGGAAGTATATAGCGTACGTAATGAAGGTCCTGGCAGCTAACGGCTAGTTTGATCAAGAAGCCTATAAATACCATGTCTATGGTATTGATTGAGCACAACAACACAAAGCAAACAATTCATTGATCAGAGATTCATATTGATATACTTGTTGTTGTAATATTGAGCTTAATTGTTAGTTTGAGTGTTTATACATTCAATATATACACGAGTGGTAAAAGAAAAGATACGATTGGATTCGGTATTATTAGGATCAAGGATCCGGCATTGTTAGAATCGCAATCGCTATCTTAGTGAGGCTTATCTAGTGCCAATAGAAAGCTAGAGAGGTTGATTCCTTGTCCTACGAAAAGGAAAACGGTTTAACTTGGACCGACGCAAAGACAAGTACGAGTGGTTTATCACGGACCGATAGAAGACGTGATTGTAAGCGGTTATACCTCGACCGATAGAAGAGAGGCGTAGAGTTTTTTATCTTTATCATATAGAAAAAGATACCGAGAGAGGACGTAGGCTCGTTTATAGCCGAACCTCTATAAATCCTCGTGTCCTTTATTTTCCGCACTTGTATTTACGCTTCCGCAAACGGCGCAAATATCCGACCCCATACCCAACAATTGGTATCGGAGCTCGTACTCCAATACGCGGCTTAATATCCTAGGAGAAAAAGATCCAATGGCGTTTCAATTCTCTCCAGTCGAAGGCCTTGCTCTCAACCGACCACCTTTCTTCGATGGCTCAAATTATTTGACATGGAAGAAAAAGATGTCGATCTTTATTCGTGCCTACGATATAGAGATTTGGAAGATTATGTGTCTCGGCCCGAAAGTTCCTATCAAATCCGACGGTACGCTCAAATCTTTCGAAGAATATGACGATGCCGATTGGAAAAATGACCATCTAAATTGTAAGGCTACTCAACTCTTATTTTGTGCCTTAAATCCGGAAGAGGTCAATCGAATCTCATCGTGTGAGAGTGCGAAAGAAATATGGAAAATTCTAGAAATCACACACGAAGGGACGACTCAAGTCAAGGAGACGAAAATCAATATGCTTCTCCATGACTACGAGTTATTCATGATGAAAGGTGACGAATCCATCACCAATATGCTCGACCGATTCTCGGTCATCACAAATGGTCTTGCGTCATTCGGAAAACCATTATCTAGTAGTGAAAAAGTTAAGAAAATTTTACGATCACTACCTAGCGAATGGGACGGCACCGTGACCGCGATTATGGAATCCAAAGATCTCAACACGCTCGATTTTAGCGCCCTCGTTGGTTCGCTAATTAATTATGAGATCGTGTTAAAATCACGAAGTATCAAGCCGAAACCGAAAGAAAAATCGTTAGCCATGAAGGCTAAGATGTTGAAAAAGAAAGAAGAAATCCCGGTGGAAGAAAGCGACGAAGAAGCGGCATATTATGCCAAGAATATTAATAAATTCCAAACCTTATTAAACCGGAGGAAGAAGGATATCTCGAGCGAAATGAAGAAGTTCGACAACTCTTGTCGACAATGTGGAAAACCAGGCCACTTCGATAAGCATTGTCGTGCCAAACCCAAGAAGGAGGTTCTCATGGCTACTTGGAGCGATGAAGATGAAGACGATGATTTCATCAATCAAAATAATCTCGCTCTCATGGCCCGGAGTTCGTTCGACGACAGCGACGTCGAAAGCGAGGTTAGTACATCCTCCCGTGATGAAATTTTTGATGCATTTAAATTACTTCATATGGATTTTAAAAATGCATTATCGGAAATCAAATCCCTTAAATCTAAAATTAAATCTTTGGAAATTGAAAATTCCAAAATTATCGAGAAGGGAAAATTTGTTGAAATCGATTATTCAAAGTGTATTGAAAATGAAAATATTTTGAAGAATGATCTTTTAAAAGTTCAAGATGAACTAAAATCTTTGGCAAGAAAATTCTCGTGCAGCAACGATAAATTTGAACAAATGTTATGTATTCAAAAATATACTTTAAATAAAGAGAGGTTAGGATTCAAACCACGTTCGAAAAATGAATCCGTTAATTTTAAAATACCCCATTGCGAAAAGTGTTCAAAAATCGGGCATCATATTTCAAGCTGCAAAAGCCCGAGGCGGACGATAAAAATTAAGAAAATTTGGGTTCCTAAAGGAACAATCGTCTCAAATATCGTCTACGTTTCTAAACAAAAACCAACTATAGGTTGGATCCCCAAAAATTGATTTTTGTATTTTACTCTGGTGGAGAGAAAGGAGGAATATAAGAAAAATGGGATTTACCCTGAAAGGGGGAGAAACGAAGGAGTTGTAAAATGAAAAGGAGAAGTCGGAAAAATGACAGAAAAATAAATATGAGGAGACGTCGAAAGGATGATGAAAATTTTGGTATCATTAAATTCAATTACTATTTTTTTACTTTTTGATGGAAACAAAAAGGGGGAGAGAAAGGAGGAATATAAGAAAAATGGGATTTACCCTGAAAGGGGGAGAAACGAAGGAGTTGAAAAATGAAAAGGAGAAGTCGGAAAAATGACAGAAAAAGAAATATGAGGAGACGTCGAAAGGATGATGAAAATTTGAAAAGTCGAAAAGAAAAAGAAAAGGAAAGAAGGAGAAAGAAGAAGTCGAAAAAGAAATGGGAGAAGAAACTAACGAAACGGACAAAGTCGAAAACTTTGGTCTGTACATATATACATATATTTGTATTTTTGTAGGAAAATCCCATTGACGAAGTGTTGTTTTGTAATCATCAAAAAGGGGGAGATTGTTGGAACATTTTGTTCCATACATAAAAAGTGTTTTGATGATTAATGTTGACAAACAAAACAAAACAACGAAGAGACGAAGCTAGCATCGAAGGAAAACGAAGTTGCAAAAAGGCATTCTGGATAGCCTTAACGTACGTAATATAGATTGATTAACGTACGTAATATTATAAGGCTTACGTACGTAATGAAGGATTATTAACGTACGTAACTCAAGTTCAAACCAGATGAACGTTGGATGAATCGAAGTAAAAAAGGTGGCAACGGATATATGACGTCAGCAGTGACGTACTACTAACGTACGTAATGAGAAGTATGATAACGTACGTAAAGAAAGAAATGAATGTTACTGGACTGAATCTGGGAGAAGCTAACGTACGTAACATTGTCTGGTTAACGTACGTAAACAAGCTTACGTACGTAATGGGAAGTATATAGCGTACGTAATGAAGGTCCTGGCAGCTAACGGCTAGTTTGATCAAGAAGCCTATAAATACCATGTCTATGGTATTGATTGAGCACAACAACACAAAGCAAACAACTTATTGATTAGAGATTCATATTGATATACTTGTTGTTGTAATATTGAGCTTAATTGTTAGTTTGAGTGTTTATACATTCAACATATACACGAGCGGTAAAAGAAAACATACGATTGGATTCGGTGTTATTAGGATTAAGGATCCGGCATTGTTAGAATCGCAATCGCTATCTTAGTGAGGCTTATCTAGTGCCAATAGAAAGCTAGAGAGGTTGATTCCTTGTCCTACGAAAAGAAAAATGGTTTAACTTGGACCGACGCAAAGATAAGTACGAGTGGTTTATCACGGACCGATAGAAGACGTGATTGTAAGCGGTTATACCTCGACCGATAGAAGAGAGGCGTATAGGTTTTTATCTTGATCCTATAGAAAAAGATACCGAGAGAGGACGTAGGCTCGTTTATAGCCGAACCTCTATAAATCCTCGTGTACTTTATTTTCCGCACTTGTATTTACGCTTCCGCAAACGGCGCAAATATCCGACCCCATACCCAACAAGAATTAGTTCATACTTTTTATTTTAAAAAAAAACCACATATATTAGACGGAACAAACAAGTATGGGGGGACGAGCCCCACTACACGCCTAAAAAATTGAGGGAGGACGAACCCCTCTACACGCCCAAAATTAGATCAAAAAACGATGGCCACGAAGGAGCCAACTAAGCATTGAAAACATTTTTACATCTTAAATACGGATAGCCCATTTTATCTAATCGAATAAGACCAAGGATCCTCCCCTTGAGATCATGGCCATCAGAACAAAAATAATCTCGATGGTGGCATCCTTGGTTCGCAAAAAAGTCGGCAACCGAGTTCCCTTCCCTATAGATGTGGGAGAGGCGAACATTAATGCAAGTAGAGAGTTTGTGAATTTTGCAAATTAAGCTTTGAACATGCCAAGGAGAGTAGGTGTTCTCCTGGATTAATTTGAGGGAGATGGTGGAGTCCACTTCAATCCAAACATTATCAAAGCCTTTCTCAACACATAGATGAAGCCCTCTCCAAATGCCATGCAACTCTGCGAATGTGTTAGTTTGCGACCCAACAAATTCCCAAAAACAAAAAAAGAGGCGACCCACGATGATCCCTAACGATCCCGCCGGCAGCCGCGGGCCCCGGATTCCCTTTGGCCGCTCCGTCCGTGTTGAGTTTAACCCACCCGGGAGTCGGATTCATCCAACGCACACTAACCACTTTGCGAGTAAAATTGATATTAGCATTGAAACCGAGAATAGCCGCCAAATTCTCGGCCCCTTTCCAAAAATAGATCCGATTCTTCCCCTCGATTTTGGTAGATTTTAAGTACGTCCAAATTCGGGAGCAAACGCGATCAACCATAAATGGAATTTGCTTCATTCTTTTATCATTCCTACAACACCATAAAAACCAACAAATAAGCACGGGAATGACATGAAAGATATGAGTCTTACCAAAAGTCTTGTTGAACCAAGATGGGAAGATAAGATTAAGATCCTTGGTGATGAGTTTCGGCCATCCCACCAATGAATGGAAATAGTCCCAAACTTTGCTAGCCACGGGCCCATCCCAAAACAAGTGGGTGAGAGATTCGTCCCCGTTGCAACAAAAACAATGGGGGTCGGCCACCATCCCCCTACGAATCAAACAATCGGGCGTGGGGATCCAATTATTAATCACCCGGACCATAAAACCGAGATGGTTGGAGTAATAGCAAAATTCCAACACCTCTTAAGAATCAAATGGGAGGGTTTTTTTTGGCGGACTTTCTCCCAAGTACTATTAAATGAGAAATCCCCGTTAGAGGAAAGCTTCCAACTCGGTTTACAATTAGCCACATTACTCGGAAGAGAACAAATATAATCACAATAGCCTTGGGGAAGGATCTCCTTAAGCTTGGAATAATCCCACTCCCCGTTACTCCAAAATTTATTAAGACAATCTTTGGATTTAGTGGGAAACAAGTTCGAAAGGGGACTAAAGTCGCACCAATTATCATGCCAAAAAGATGAATTAGCATTGCCACTGTTCCAAAAAATGAATTTATCAACCTCTCCACGAACGGCACATAACCTTTTCCAATTAGGAGAATCAAAAGGATTAGCTTTGACCACCATGGGGTGAAGCCTTTTATAATATTTATCCATAAGAAAGTTAGACCACATTTTAAACTCCGCCGCTTGGATTAAATCATTTAAACTCCGCCGCTTGGATTAAATCATTTAAATCACGGCATCCTATCCCACCTTCATGGGTAGGGTAGCAAAGTCTTTTCCAAGCGGCCCAATGCATTTTTTTCTTACGATCATTAGAACCCCAAAGGAATTTATTGAAAAGTATTTCAAAGAATAAGATAACATTATCCGGGGGTTTGATAACTTGAAGACTATAAAAAAGGATGGAATTAAGAACCGACTTAATAAGCTCAATCCTCCCTCCTAAAGAAAGGAGGTGGTGATTCCAAGTGCAAATTTTGTTTTGGATTTTAAGGGTAACGTTACTAAACATATTAAAAGTGGGATTACCTTTCCAAATTGGGACACCGAGGTAGTTCATGGGGAGTTCCGAAATAGAAAAACCCATGATATCCTTAACAAGAGCAACATCGCCGGTGGTCGGATTATGCATAACAAACGTACTTTTAGCATTATTAATTTTTTGCCTCGAAACCGCTTCAAAATGCTGTAGGCACCGTCTAAGCATAAGTAGGTTATTATGAGACGCATTAACAAAAAGGAGCATGTCGTCGGCATACGCAAGATGAGAAATACGAACAATTTTGCGAATGATAAAAAACATGGCCGAGTTTTTTTTGAAAGTATAATCGATGTTCCTCGAAAGGTAATCCTCGGCCAAGATAAAAAGAAGAGGGGATAATGGATCTCCTTGCCTAAGGCCCCGCTCACTTTTAAAGAAACCCACCGAAGAGCCATTAATAATAATAGAGAACCAAGCATTGCAAACACATTGTTGAAACAATTTAATAAGATTAGGGGAAAAACCAAGACGAGTAAGAACATTGAAAAGAAAATCCCAATTAATCCTATCATAAGCTTTTTCCATATCAAGTTTAATAACAATGTTGGCCTTAGATCTAGAAATATCATGGATAACTTCTAATGCCGTGTGAATATTATCCATAATCAACCGGTCCTTAATGAAACCGGACTGAGCGGGATTAATGAGTCTCGGGAGGAGAGAGCTCAACCGTTTGCTAAGAATTTTGGAAAGAATTTTATAAGTCGTATTGCACAAGCTAATCGGTCTAAAATCTTTCCAAGAATTAGGGGAGGGGATTTTGGGGATGAGCGTTAAGGACGTAGAGCAATACGCTTGCGACAGGTCAGCCCCCCCAAAAAAATCTAACACCGCCTCCAAAACATCACCTTTAATAATATCCCAACACGATTGAAAAAATTTCGCATTAAAACCATCAGGCCCAACCACACTATCCCCCTCCATTTCGAAAACAATATTCTTAATTTCATCGAGGGTATGGGGCAACACATAAAAAGATTATCACAATCAAGAATATTATTAGTAATAAGCTCATTATCAAATTAGTCAATGTCAACCGGCTCATTCTTAAATAAATTCGAAAAAAAACCAATGGCCGAATTATGAATACCCACCACATCAGTGATAATAGACCCATTTTCATGGATGCTATGGATGTGATTGTTGTGCCTTTTCTTTTTAACCAAGTCATGGAAGAATTTGCTATTTCTTTCCCCTTCCATTGTCCATTTCATACGGGCCTTTTGTTTTCAAAAGGACTCTTCCATAGACAACGTGAGAAGAAGGGACGCATTAAGTTTTTTAAGATTAACCATGTTGGCTATGTTTGGATCCAAGTCAAAAATCTTTTCGGCCTTGGCAAACCTCCATTTGAATTTTATCAACGTTTTTAAAAATGTTGCCGAAGGTGTACTTGTTCCACTCTTTAAGAGTGAGTTTGAGGCGCGAAAGTTTGTTCGACAATTTAAGAAGCCCCGAGAAAGGCAAGGGAATATTCCAAGACTCTTTGACGGTCTTTAAAAAAAGATGGTGTTGCACCCACATGTTTTGAAAACAAAAGGAAGCTTTGGGCCGAATGAAATCAGAACTAAAATTGCACAAAAGGGAATTATGGTCAGAGGTATGCCTCGGTAAATGTCTAACACAACATTGAGGAAATTGGTTAACCCATTCCGAAGAAAAGAAAATCCGATCCAATTTTTGCCAAACAGAATTACTATACCAAGTGAACGGGGATCCCACATATCCCCCGTCCATGAGGTCGCATTCAAGGATCGCATCCCTAAATTCCTCCATTTCGGAAAGGATAGGTGGGTTGTCCCCTTTTTTTTCCTGTGGATATAGGACGATATTGAAATCACCGCCTACCATCCAAGGAGTATGGTTTTGACTAACCAAAATAAGATCCTCCCAAAGGGACCGCCTTTCAATTTTGGTATTTTTACCGTAAACAACAGTGAGTAAAAAAGGTTGGGCCAAATCCTTATAATTAATTTGAGTATGAAGCATTTGATCCGCATTATGTAAAACACTAATGTTAGTGTCATGGTCCGAGAAAATCCAAATATGATTATTAGAGTTGGCCACGACATTATTAAAACCAAACAACCTGCAAAAAAAGGAAGAATTAAGCGCAACTTTGGGCTAAATAAGTGCAAGGATGTTAGGGCGGTGATCCTTCTTAAGCAATTTAACAATTTTTTGGGCCGATTCATTGCCAATGCCCCTCACATTCCAAATGATCACACTAATCATTGATTACGGGATCATCTAGTCGCCATTTTAGATGTGACCGCTGATTGTTTATTAGAATTACTCTTCTTATTTTTTTGGGTTTTTTTACTGGGAGATTCAGATTTGGATTCCAAAACATTAGAGAAAGGAAGAGCAAGGACTAAATCTGACTGCTTCTTTTTCCGCCCTTTCTCATGACCTTTTCCATCCGAAAGAGATTTATAGAGACCATCGTCTTTCGTATCGAAAGATGGTTCAGATCCAGCATCCTCAAGATCATCCTTAGAATCTCTATGAACAGAGTCATTATCCGAGGATAATAATTCCTGTTCATTCGTGATTCGTATGGGTTCTTGGGGCGGGCCACTGTGGGTATTGGAGCCCCCACTAGTGGCCGATGGACCCGAGAAAGATGACAAACCATCAAATTCTAAAATAACTCCAGGATAAATAGGAGCGGGGGGGGGGGGGGGGGGGGAAGGCCCATTACCAATATGGTCATTGGAGTTCGCCTTCTTTTTACTTGACGTCGAATGAGTCATTTTATTTTTCTTACTGGCCGATAGTTTCTCTAAGATTTGTTGTTCAATTTGGTCAACGTCTTCAGCGTTCTGTAGGGCAGCAAACATGTTGTCTATCGGAATATCATCATCGTCTTTGCTTTTTCCTGTGTCATCCTCAACAATACACACGTTAGAAGGGGGGGGGGGGAACGGGAAGGTCTGGGATAACTCCAGACACTTGCCCCTTATCAATTATGGTCGTGAGATTTTTGTGATTTCCAGCACGAATCGGCACCCATTCTTCTTTATTCTTGCCTTTTTTAGCGTTGTTCGTGTTTTCGAACTTGTTAACAAACAATTTAGGTTTTAGCTCAGGATTTTTAACATAGCACTCGGAAATATCGTGACCAATGTGGTGACAATGGTATCAAAGTTTAGGTAATTTTTCATATTCGACCTCCAGTTTAGTAAATACATCACTACAACGAATCGCGACAGTTTCCGGTGGCCTATTTTTCAAATTTATTTCCACACATATCCTAGCGAAATTAAGATGGGAACGGTTTAGAGTAAGGTTGTCCGCTTTAATATAATTGCCGACTAGGGATCCGACCGTTTGTAATGCCCTCGGATCAAACCATTGAATGGGAAGAGCAAATTTTTTTATCCAAATTGGGGCAGAGGCCGGTTCATGTTTGAAGTTGAAAAAGGGGTCCCATTTAAATAGTCTCATCGGGTAGCCGAGCAGATTAAATTCACGTTTCAGCCACAATTTGGCATACAAATCTTCATTTTGCATAGATATCAAAAACATGTTTAAAGTTTAAGAATTGAACTTTGCACAAACCAAAACCGGAATTTTGTAAAAATTTTGCAATAGAAATATTATCCGGTTTGTCAAAAGAGAATTTTCCAATAAGGGCATTTTTGTAAACGTCCGATACCTGAGCACATTCATCCGGCGAGAATACGGTCGTCGGCATAACACCAGAGAGATCTATAGTGCCCAATTTTTCCGCCCTGGGGGTATTTTTGTGGACTATGTCCGCGAATGAAAGTGGAGGGTCCACCACCAGACCGCTACCAACGCCGGACACCGGGGGGGGGGGGGGGGGGAGATTTTTGCCTTGGCCGCTCTTAGGAGTTTCAAGAATATATTCCTCCAGATCCGGGCTCTCCCCGTCTTCCAGAATCGTGGCACCGACTTTAACATTAATTTCTTCCGAAAAATACCCTTCCTCAGACCGATCCAGAGGCGTATCTGAAACTTTATGTGAAGGATGATGTTCATTCGTGTTGTAAAGATCCCGATTAAACTGCATCGAAGTAGTTTGGGTGAAATTCTTCTCCTTCCTCCCATCAAACGCCGTCGATTTGGTTGAGAAGGAGGGTGATTTGTAGTTAAGGAAGTTAGTTGTCAGATTTTTTGGGAGATTAAAGGAGGAAAAGTGCGGAATCTCCTCCGCACCTTGTTTGTTGGGCGATTCCATGGAGGAAATCGGCCTGAGCGGAGAAAAAACGAGGAGAACCGCCGCTCAGAGGCGGCGGTGGAAGGATGGGAAGAAGACGTTATCAATGGAAATGTGCTGATAACGGGTCGCTAGGGTAAGAAATAAGCAACAGGCGGCGGAAAAATCTAGAGAGAAGGCAGAGAAAAAAAATTAAGAGAGAGAAAGCCGAGAATTAGTTCATACTTTTTTTTTTTTTTAAAAAAAAACACCACATATATTAGACGGACCAAAAGGAATGTGGGGGGACGAGCCCCACTACACGCCCAAACAAAAATTGAGGGCGGACGAACCCCTCTACACGTCCAAAATTAAATCAAAAAGCGATGGCCACGAAGACGCCAACTAAGAAGAAAACAATTTTTTACATCTTAAGTAAGGATAACACATTTTATCTAACCGAATAAGACCAAGGATCCTCCCCTTGAGATCATGGCCATCCGAACAAAAATAATCACGATGGTGGCATCCTTGGTTAGCAAAATAATCGGCCACCGCGTTCCCTTCCCTATAGATATGAGAAAAGCGAACATTAATGCAAGTAGAAAGTTTGTGAATTTTGCAAATTAAGCTTTGAACATTCCAAGGAGATGAAGAGTTCTCCTTGAGTAATTTGAGAGATATGGAGGAATCCACTTCAACCCAAACATTAGTAAAACCTTTCTCCACACAAAGGAGAAGCCCTCTCCAAATGGCATGAAGCTCCGCGAATGTGTTAGTTTGCGAACCAACAAATTCCCAAAAATAAAAAATGGCCGACCCGAGATGATCCCTAAGTACCCCGCCGGCGGCCGCCGGACCCGGGTTCCCCTTGGCCGCCCCGTCCGTGTTGAGTTTAACCCACCCGGGCGTCGGTTTCATCCAACGAACACTAACCACTTTGCGAGTGAAATTGAACTTAGAATTGTGGCCGAGAAAGGACGCCAAAATGTCGGCCCCTTTCCAAAAATAGATCCGATTCTTCCCCTCGACTTTGATGGATTTTAAGTACGCCCAAATCCGGGAACACACACGATCAACCGTAAATGGAATTTGCTTCATTCTTTTATCATTCCTACAACACCATAAAAACCAACATATAAGCACGGGAATGATATGAAATATATGAGTCTTACCAAAAGTTTTGTTGAACCAAGAAGGAAAGATAAGATTGAGATCCTTGGTGATGAGTTTCGGTCATCCCACCAAAGAATGGAAATAGTCCCACACTTTGCTAGCCACGGGCCCATCCCACAACAAGTGGATGAGAGTTTCGTCTCCGTTACAACAATAACAACGAGCGTCGGCAACCACCCCCCTACGAATTAAACAATCGGGCGTGGGGATCCAATTATTAAAAACCCGGACCATAAACACCGAGATGGTTGGAGTGATAGCAAAATTCCAACACCTCTTAAGAATCAAATGGGAGGGTTTTTTTTGGCGGACTTTCTCCCAAGTATTATTAAACGAGAAATCCCCGTTAGAGGAAAGCTTCCAACTCGGTTTGCAATTGGTTACATTACATGGAAGAGAGCAAATATAATCACAATAGCCTTGGGGAAGGATCTCCTTAAGCTTGGAGTAGTTCCACTCCCCGTTATTCCAAAATTTATTAAGACACTCTTTAGATTTCGTGGGAAACAAATTCGAAAGGGGACTAAAGTCGCACCAATTATCATGCCAAAAAGATGCATTAGCATTGCCACTATTCTAAAAAATGAATTTATCAACCTCCCCACGAATGGCACATAACCTTTTCCAATTGGGGGAATCAAAAGGATTAGGTTTGACCACCATGGGGTGGAGCCTTTTGCAATATTTAGCCATAAGAAAGTTAGACCAAATATTCTTATTGGTCCTAAATCTCCACCACATTTTAAACTCCGCCGCTTGGATTAAATCATTTAAATCACGGCACCCTATCCCACCTTCATGAGTAGGGTAACAAAGTCTTTTCCAAGCGGCCCAATGCATTTTTTTCTTACGCTCGTTAGAACCCCAAAGGAATTTATTAAAAAGCCTCTCAAAGAATAAGATAACATTAGCCGGGGGTTTGATAACTTGAAGATTATAAAAGAGGATGGAATTGAGAACCGACTTGATAAGCTCGATCCTCCCTCCTAAAGAAAGGAGGTGATGATTCCAAGTGCAAATTTTGTTTTGGATTTTAAGGATGGCGTTACTAAACATATTGAAAGTGGGGTTGCCTTTCCAAATAGGGACACCAGGGTAGATCATGGGGAGTTCCGAAAAAGAAAAGCCCATGATATCCTTAACACGAGCGACATCGCCGGCGGTCGGATTATGCATAAGAAAAGTACTTTTAGCATTATTAATTTTTTGCCCCGAAACCGCTTCAAAATGGTGGAGGCACCGTCTAAGCAAAATTAGGTTATTTTGAGACGCATTAACAAAAAGGAGCATGTCATCGGCAAACGCAAGATGAGTAATATGAACGTTTTTGCGAATAGTGAAAAACATGGTCGGGTTTTTTTTGAAAGTATGATCAATGTTCCTCGAAAGGTAATCCTCGGCCAAAATAAATAGAAGAGGGGATAAAGGATCCCCTTGTCTAAGACCCCTCTCACTTTTAAAAAAACCCACGGATGAGCCATTAATAATAATAGAAAACCAAGCATTGCAAACACATTGTTGAAATAATTTAATAAGATTAGGGGCGAAACCAAACTAGTAAGCACTTTGAAGAGAAAACCCCAATTAATCCTATCATTCATAATTTTTTTTTTTTTTTTCTAAGAGAGAGAAAGCATAGAATTTTTCTTTAGTTCATACTTTTTTTTTTTTTTTTTTAAGCGAAATATATAAATCAGAACAGAAATGTGGGGGGACGAGGCCCACTACACGCCCAAAGAGATCGAGGGAGGACGAGCCCCTCTACACGCCCAAACTTAAAACATAAGCAATTTAACGAAACGGCCCAAACAAAGAAAGGCCACAATCAAATCTTTTTACTCCTAATATAGGGAAAGCTCATTTTATCAAGCCTAATCAGCCCCACAATTTTGCCTTTAAGATCACGGCCATCTGAACAAAAAAAATCCCGACGATGGCATCCTTGATTAGCCAAGATGTCGGCAACACCATTGGCTTCTCTATAAATGTGGGAGATGCGAATATTGGCCTTGGACAGAAATTTCCGAATTTTGACAATCAAACTCTGGAGTTTCCAATGGCAATTGGCATTGTCATGAATGAGACGAACAGCAACTTTAGAATCCGTTTCCACCCAAATGTTGTCCCAATTTTTATCCAAACAAAGGTCGATTCCCCTCCAAATCGCATAAAGTTCCGCATAAGTGTTAGTTTGGTCCCCTAAAAATTCCGAGAAATAAAGCAATGGGACCCCTAAATGGTTACGAATAATGCCACCCGACCCCGCACAACCCGGATTGCCCTTGGCCGCACCATCCGTATTAAGTTTAACCCACCCCAAACACGGTTTAGCCCATCTAACCGCAAAGAAATGTAATGATTTGTTTGGGGCGATTTCGCTCAAGGCGAATCGCATAGTTGGCCCCCTTCCAAAAGGATCCATTGATTTTTTCGGGAATTTTAAGAGCCCGGAGATAGTTCCAAATCCGACCGCACACCCTCTCGGCCGTGAATGGTATGGCTTTCATCCTTTTGTCATTCCTACAACACCACAAAAACCAAGCAATAAGGATTGGGATGATGTGGAAAATATGAATTTTACCTCTCGAATTGTTGAACCACGGAGCCAAGGCCATGGCAATATTGTTGGTGTTCGGCCTCTTGAAACCGGCAATATTGTGGAACACATCCCAAACTTTTGTTGCCACGGGGCCACTAAGAAGAAGATGAGATAATGTTTCCGGCTCGGGACAACAAAAACAAGTGATATCAATGATCATCCCTCTCCGAGCAAGACAGTCCGACGTCGGAATCCAGCCATTAAAAACACGAACCATAAAAAAGGAAATGGTAGGTGTAATCAAAGGATTCCAACATTTCTTAAGAAAATTATGTTCATTTTTACATTGTCTAGTACTTTCCCAAGCACTTTTAAAAGAGAAATTACCATTAGAAGAGAGTTTCCAGCATGGTTTAGTAAAGTTATAACAAGTTGGGAAAGCACTAATGTAATCGCACAAATGGCTAGGGAGAACCGATAAAAGTTTCTCCCTATCCCAATTCGAACCCTCCCAAAAAGAGGCAAGACACAATTTTGATTTAGTCGTGAAAATAGTGGATAGTGGGCTAAACTCACACCATCTATCATGCCAAAACGATACATTACCATCCCCACTACTCCACCAAATATTATCATCGGCATTGGTTCGTATAGAACAAAGTCTTTTCCAAATAGAAGAATCATACGGATTACTTTTAACAATCATCGGGTGGAGTCTTTTACAATACTTGGCATTAATAAAATTCGACCAAATATTTTTAGTAGTGCGGAACCGCCACCACATTTTCAGTTCAGCCGCACGAATGGTGTCATTAAGATCCCGACAGCCAATGCCACCTTCATTAGTGGGAAAGCACAATTTATTCCAAGAAGCCCAATGAATTTTATGCCTATGCTCATTAGATCCCCACAAAAATTTGTTAAAAAGTCTCTCAATAAACAATATAACATTACCGGGCGGTTTTATCACTTGTAAACAATAAAAGATGATCGAGTTCAAAACCGATTTGATCAGCTCAATTCTGCCCCCTAAAGAAAGGAGGTGGTGATTCCACATAGCAATTTTATTTTGGATTTTAAGGATCACGTTGTGGAACATAGCAAAAGTCGGGTTACCTTTCCAAAGGGGAACCCCGAGATATTGGATAGGTAAGCAAGAAGATTCAAAACCCGTAATCGCCTTAACCAAAAGACTGTCTTCTACACCCGGGCTATGTATCACAAAAAGACTTTTGGACTTATTAATTTTCTGACCCGAAGTCCCTTCGTAATGATAAAGACAGTGGTTAAGAATCTGAAGATTAGTCTTGTTGGCTTTAATAAAGAGTAACATATCATCCGCATACGCCAAGTGAGTAATCCTGATATTTTTCCGAATAATAAAAAACATAAATGTGTCCTCAATGAGTCTAGAAAAATAATCGGCCGCAAGGACAAATAAAAGAGGAGAGATCGGGTCCCCTTGGCGAAGGCCTCTACCACTTTTGAAATACCCCACCGGGGAGCCATTAATAATAATTGAAAACCAAGGTGAGCAAACACATTGTTTAATAAGTGATATAGCACAAGGCGAGAAACCAAATAGCTCCAAAATTTTAAACAAAAAATCCCAATTCAACCTATCGTAGGCTTTCTCCATATCTAATTTAATAATGGTGTTAAGTTTAGACCGAGATATATCATGAGTCACCTCCAATGCCGTAAGAATGTTGTCCGTAATGAGGCGATCTTTGATAAAAGCCGATTGAGAGGGGCTAATGATGCGAGGAAGAAGCCCACTTAGCCTTTTGCTCAAAAGTTTAGAAAGAATCTTGTAAGAAGTATTGCAAAGGCTAATTGGCCTAAAATCTTTCCAAGAATGAGGGGACGGAATTTTAGGAATTAATGATAGCGTCGTAGAAGAATACGCTTGAGTTAATTCCGCCCCTTTAAAGAAATCAATAACCGCATCAAGAACATCAAATTGAATGATATCCCAACACACTTGAAAAAATTTAGCATTAAAACCGTCTGGCCCGGCAACACTCCCACTATCCATGTCAAAAATCGCACCTCTAACCTCTTCCAACGACGGAATACCACAAATCATATTATTATCTACGAGGTCAATATTTTTAGGAATGATGTCAAGCCTCACATTCTCCCACTCGGTGTTCTCTTTGGTAAAGCAATTATCAAAATAATGGACCGCCGAGTTGGCAATATCCGTAGGGTCCGAGAGATTAGTACCATTATGAACAATATTATGGATGAAGTTCATTTTTCTTTTCTTATTAACAAGATCATGAAAGAATTTGCTATTTCTCTCCCCTTCCAAAATCCACTTCGTTTGAGTTTTCTGTTTCCAAAACATTTCTTCAAGAGAAAGAGTCCAGATTAGATTCTCATTCATTTTAAGAAGATATTCCTTATTGGCATCAGAAGGATCATTGTCAAAATTGTACTCCGCTTCGGCCGCACGGTTTTGAGCCTCGGCCACTTTAACAAAAACATTCCCAAACACACTCCTATTCCATTCTTTAAGAGCAAGTTTAAGACGGGAAAGTTTTTTAGAAAGTTTGGAAAGACCCGTATATGGAATCGGAATGGACCAAGAATCTCTAACCACCTCCAAAAACTCGTGGTGTTTAGTCCACATATTTTGGAATCGGAAGGAAGATGGGTGTTTAATACGAGAGGAGGAGAATTCACAAAGTAGAGCATGATGGTCTGAAGTGTGTCTAGGAATGTGCCTAACAACACAATTATTGAATTTATTGTACCATTCCGAAGAGAAAAAAATACGATCCAACCTTTGCCAAATAGAATTACTATACCAAGTGAAAGGAGAACCCACATACCCTCCATCGGTGAGGTCGCATTCAAGGATAGCATCCCTAAATTCTTCCATCTCGGACGGGATAGGTGGGTTTTCCCCTCTTTTTTCACAAGGATGGAGGACGATATTGAAATCACCGCCCACCATCCACGGAGTGTGGACTTGACTAACTGAAATTAAATCCTCCCACAAATCCCGCCTCTCAACTTTCGTGTTCTTACCATACACAACTGAAAACAAGAAAGGGTCTGGGGAAGAATTATGCAGTACAGTCGTATGGAGCATTTGGTCGGTGTTCTTAATTACAGAAATATTAGTGTTGATATCCGAAAAAATCCAAATATGATTATTCCGATTAGCAACAACTTTATCAAAGCCAAATAATCTACAGAAATACGAAGCATTAAGATCAACTTTTGGCTCAATAAGTGCCAAAATATTAACTCGATAATCTTTTTTGAATAGTTTAACAATTTTTTGGGCAGACTCGTTCCCAACACCTCTCACATTCCAGATAATAGAATTAACCATTATTACGGGTTCGACGGGTGGATACTTGAGATTTTTTAGTGTCATTGCTCGTTGACTTAGATTTTTTAGATTTATTAGTCGGTTTAGGTTCTTCCGGTTCTATCTCTACTCTAACCGGAAGTGCAAGCACAAGTTTATTTATAGTTTCCGTTTGATTAGATTCATTCCCTTCCGACAAGGATTGTTCAAACATATCCTCCTTAGAGTCGAAAGAAGGTTCCGAGGTGCCCTCGTCAACATCGTCCTTAAACTCCCCAGGTTCAGATTCCTCATCCGAGGATAAATGATTCTGAATCGAGGGGAGTTTTTGGGGATCTTGAGTGATGCCCCTACTGGTCCCAATAACCTGTGCGGATTGGGTTCCCGAACTGTTAGATGACTCATCACATACATTATCCATCACATCATCACGCATATTATCACGTAAAATGAGGGTAGCGACATTCAAAGGTGATTGGTTAAGAGAAATACCTGTCCCAGTAGAATGATCCAGCTTAACGGCCGAAGGAGAAGAAGGCCTAGCAGCAGGAGCCTCAACTAGAGAGTCATTCAACGAATCATCACAAATATCCAAAATGACTGGAGGGTAGTCTGGGGTGGGATTAACAGAACATTCACCAGTCATTTTGAAGGGGAGGGAATCAACCACGATAACATCCACTCCTATAGGCGGGGAGGGTTTATTACAATCAATATTTATTTTTTGGGGAGGAGATAAAACATGAACATTAATGTTTTGATTATCTACTATCTCCTTATTTTTGGCTTTCAATTCCTCCTCAATTTGTAGCAACTCGAACATATTGCTTGTCTCAATCTGAGACCTCTTGCCTTTGTCAGCAGCATTGAAACCCTGTTCGGCCATAGGATCTATTTCTTTCGATCTGTCCGACGCGTCACGACCTTCCGCTTCACCTGCCAATTTATTAACTACATTTTGGGGGAGGGACAAGTTATTAATAAATGGTCCCCTGACCTCCTGCTCCTCCAAGTTTTGGAGCGCTTTGAAAGCATTTTTCTTTTTGATTGGCTGCCACGCTTGTTGAATTTTAGAGGGCCCTGTAACATTCTCCAAGCACAAATTAGCAGCACTAACTGTTTCTTTTGCAACAATAGGAACCGGTTCTTTCAATATAATAGATTTAGCATTATCAATATTAATAGTAGCTGTTTGACGCGATTGTTTGAATTTAGGGAACTCTTTTGGTTTCAGTGATGGATTTTTAAAATAACACATATCTATATCATGCCCGATATGATGACAATGCGAACAATATTTTGGTAGTTTTTCGTACTCCACCGAATGGATTGACGAAACTCCATCGCATTTTATAGCAATCTGGTCGGGAAGGTTATTTTGCAAATTAACTTCAACACACACCCGAGCATAATTCAATCTAGTCCGATTAATAGTTTGTGGATCCGGTTTAAGAAAATTTCCAATTAACTCCGACACAGTTTGTAAAGCACGTACATCAAACCATTGAATTGGTAAAGCCAAGATTTTAACCCAAACAGGGACAATAGCCGGTTCATGTTTGAAGTTAAAAAATGGCGACCATTTAAATAATCTCATCGGAAAACCCAACACATGCGATTCACGACTAAGCCAAAGTTTAGTGTAGGCAGCTTCACTCCCTAACGAAATAAGTACATGTTTAGCGTTTAGAAACTGAACCTTACACACACCAAATCCAGAATTTTTCAAATGATTAGCTATCGATTCGTTCGGGGGTTTGCCAAATGAAAATTTTCCTATCAACGCAAATTTATACACAACAGAAACCTCGTCACATTCAAGTTTAGTAAACACCGCCGTCGGAATCTCCGCCGACGAATCAATAGACCCCAAACGGGATCCGGATGCAGAATTATTAGCAACAATAGAAGCAAAAGACTGAATCTTACCGCCGGGATTAACCGGAGCACCATCAGGAGTACCGTTAGAGGTACCAGATGTGTTTTTCGTAACCACCGGGTTAACAAAATCAGCGTCCTGATGCTTAGCCCCAGCGGAGGGAACAGGAAGCATAGGCACGTGATATTTTAATACACCGTCGGCGACGGCCGACGCAATAGAGTGGTCGCAAAAAACAGTAGAGGACTTACCTAGGACTGGCCGGAGCTGGGACGGAGCAAGAAGGCGACCCGGAGGCAAAGACCCGGCCGAACCACCAACCGGAACCGCACCCTCAACAACCGAAGCCACAACCGGAACCGAGATCTCGCCCTCCTCAAGCTGCTCCGGAGACCCACCAACCAGCGCGGGATAGACGACTGCATCGCGACCAGCACTGCCGCGGGAGGATGAGGGGCTGGCCGAACCGACCTGACCGATCTGGAGAGCAGGAACAGATGAAACCCGATTTCCGGACGGCGCCATCAGGATATTATTCTGGGTGAGCGAGACTCCATTTCCGGCGGATATGTCTGAATCAGCACCGGGTAGATTACGGAGGGTAGGAGATGAATTAACCGTTAATCCGCTGGATTTCTCCAAGGTTATTTCTGCATCTTCCACAAAGGGATTAGAGTATTTCGTCCCATTACCGAGGGATGAAGTATTATTTTTAGGATGTTCAGTGGATGGATCTTGAAAATTATGAGGAGGTGGGTTTGATGGGGCCGATTCAATAATAGGACAACCAGATGAAAGATAAGCCGCCCCATGTGGCTTTAGGGCAGCATGTGCTGTTTCAACAGACAGATTCGTTTTTAATGAGTTTTTAATTAAGGAAAATGTAGCTGCTGCCCCATGTGTAATAGTGCCATCTGGAGATAATGCTTTATTTTTTCCAGTGCAAGTGGCGTTTGTGCTTCCAAGAGGATGAGCTGTATTCTGATGGGATGCATGTTGCTCGTTTTTTGCAGTTTCAGATGCAGATCCGAAATTTGAGGGGTTTGACCGGGGATGCTCCCCAAGCGAAATTAATAAATCTGCCATCGGGCAGATAATTTTAAAAGAGAAATCCGCCGCTCAAGGCGGCGGAAAAAGCAAAAACTGAAAAATTTATCAGAAGAATAAACCGGTAACGGATGGAAAATTCAAAAAAGGTGAAGAACAAGGATGAAGAATGTAGAGAGAAGGCAGAGAAAAAAAACATAGAGAGAGAAAAAGTTTTTTGTGAATTATGAATTAGTTCTTTGTCCTATCATTCATACTTACACATGCATCGCTTAATCTTTGAGACAAGCATATGACTAATGGCAGGATCAACCAGGTAGCATTCCTTAAAGACGCCGACAACGCATGAACTAAGCCACAAGGGCTCATTCAAAACGTGCACGATCGTTGTTCGCACGAAGCGCCGAACGCATGATTCGAGGTAAGCGGCGATTGAACACCTCTGACCTACTAAATATTCCGTATCCAAGAGATCGTATACCGCGTCATGGGCCAACATCTAAGGCACACAAATTGGGGCATTAAACGTGGAACACAACAGGTGGTTTGTGGTTCACCCAACACCGCATCCACAAAAGGCAGCACAAGGCGAAAAACTTGACACTTCAATCATTCAAATGCCTTAAAGATAGGTACTCAACACAGGAAACCAACAACAGCCAAGACATGCTTGAGCCAATAACTGAAGAGGCATATATGAGACGGCGTCGTTGCTCGAGCAAGGATCCAACGTACTCATATAAACCAATCACCACTCACGCACCATACGTATACAATGCCCGAACACAAGGAATTATAAGCCATCACGAAACATAATATGTGCATCATGACAGCAAACAACAACTCACACCCAAGCATTGCCCCGATAGGCATGTAGGAAACAAATCACTAGCAGGACACATGATCATACCAAAACATGGTTTCGAATTCAAAAGAATTTCCAAAAACCAATGATGCTCATTCTTAACCAACATTCGACTTTGCCGAATGCACCCATTACCGATACCCACAAGGAGCTGACAACAAAACATAGCATCCAATCGAGCTCACAATCAAGAAACTTGATTTTTATTTCACCGAAGCAACACCAACCGTCCGATAGGAACACACCATCTTTAAATATTAGGGACAAGGGACCAACAAACTTGAATATTCCACTGAAGCAACACCAACCATCCGATAGGAACACGCCATCTTTAAATATTAGGGACAAGGGATCAATCAACCGACCGAGCATTTCAAGAGCAATGCTTCGAATCAAGAACATAACACTCCACTCCGATGTCTTACCCAAACAAACGACCGCCTCACCGTGCTCGCCCGACCACCAATTAGGTTATCGAACTCCCATGTACCGGTACGTCATTTGCAAAGGCTACCCACCAAAGTAGCTCAATGAAATCTTGTTCGCAACATTGCCAAAAAAAGCCCACGAGCAAAAAGGGACCACACTACCGAACCGACGGAGCATTTCAAGAGCAATGCTTCGACTCAAGAACATAGCACTCCACTCCGATGTCTTACCCAAACAAACGACCGCCTCACCATGCTCGCTGATAAGTGGTAATTTTACCACATTTTTCTAGGATTTTATACTAGGTTTTTATCTCGTTTCGTGATTAATGTGCTCGTATTTGGCTTATTTATGATTAGTCGAGCCGTATTACGCGTTTGGGTTGGTTTTAGTGTGTTTGCAGGTTTTTAGAGCCAAAAGGACCCAAAACGAGACAAAGGACCGAGAGTCGAGTCACGGACGGAAAAGACGGAATTTTGCGAGAGACAGACCACCCTATCGGCCCAGCCTATCGGCCGATAGGTGCGCCCGAAAGGAGTCCCTGCCCTATCGAGTGAAGAGATCGACGAACCATCTATCGTCCAGCCTATCGGCCGATAGGCCAGTCCGATAGGCTGCCCAGCGGACTCTCGTGTTTTGACGGATTTTGACTCTTTTGGATAGTTTTTGTTTCCTAGATTAGGGCTAATCGGGATTATAACCCCCTTTAGGCTATATAAACCTCTTTTTAGACCTAGTTTCAGCATCTTCGATCATCTTTGATCAGCCCTTTTCATTCTTTTTCATTCTTTTATCATCTCTAGCAGATTTTTATATTTTAGCAAGATTTATTCCTTTGATGCAAGAACTTCTTGGAGGAAGCAATTATTATTGTTTTTCGGAGATTGAAGACTCGGAGTTCTTCCGTAAGGGTTGTAATCTCTCTTTTTATATTAATAATATGCGTTCTTCATCAATTTCTTGTTTAATTTCAAGTATGTCTGGCTAATTCATTGATTGATTCTAGGGTTAGTAATTTTAATTGATGTTCACATGATGTTCCTTTGATTACCTTTTGACCTTTCATCCTAGGCTTGTGTTCAAGTTGTGTTAAATCTCATGTTAGATTAAAGGGCCCTTAATCGATGCATGTTAGCTAATTGATTTTGTCTGGAAGGAGTAATTGATTAGTGGAAATACTTGATGCACAATATGATTTTATCTTGAGACCTGACGGAGAAAGATAAACCATAGATAAATAAGTTGGCGCTTTTTAAGTGATTTAAATTCTTTGAGCCACAGCGAAAAGGGTTTAGATTAACTATCTTTCTAGGTTGCCTTGATCGGAATTCTAGATTGATTGAGTGATTATTTCTAGGATTGAAGTAAAATTTGGGGAAAAGGAATCAAGTGAATGGATTGTGTGAACTCAATTAGATGATACTACCCTAGGATCAATTACCTTTCGACTTGTGATTTTATCTTGCTAATTTGCTTAATTTGCTTAATTTAGATATTTATCTTTTATTTAATTTTTATTTTTCGATTTTTAAATTTAGATAATTAGAAACAAACCAATATTTCGAATTCCTAAATAACAGTCAAATTTTGAGTAGAGTTACTTCCTTTATTTTCGACACATCAATTCCCTTGGGTTCGACACATTGGAAATACTCCGAGGTTTTACAAATTTTAAAATTGATCGGATTTGAAAACCATACTACGCGAATCCCAATGATCAATTTTTGGCGCCGTTCTTGGGAATTGATAGAAAACTTAAGGGGATAATTCGAAAAAGAAGAGATTGTTACTTTAGGTAGTTTACTTTTATTATTAATATTCGATCTCGTTTCCTCACATCTTGTTTTCTCTTCTTTGTAGGCGGTGCATGATCACAAGATCCCAAGGAAAGGACTTATTTCCTTTGAATCCGGAAATCGAGAAGTCTTTGAGGAGGAAGAAGCAAGAAGCAAGAATCGAGACTCTTTCTATACCTTTCGTTGATACCATGGCCGGCATTGTTGACCCACCACGAGAACTCGCTCGTCCCGAGAAGATCCCTTTGAATGCCCGCTTTCGACCTAAGCTGGACGATTATCAAGAAGGAGGTTGGGGAAAGATTGATGCCAACAACTTCGAGCTGAAGCCGTCCCTCATCGCTACGGTGAAGTCTCAAACATACGGAGGAGGAGTTAATGAAGATCCAAACGCTCACCTTGAGTCGTTTTTGGACATATGTGCCACCATCAAGCAAAACGGAGTGCCTCCGGATGTCATTAAGCTCCGCCTATTCCGGTTCTCTTTAGAAGATGATGCGCTAGATTGGTACAAGAGCCTCGATCGGAAGGAAATTGGTACTTGGAGAGAGATGACTACTGTTCTTAAGCAGCTTCTATCCTCCCTCGAAGGTGCAAAAACAAATCAACGATATCTTGCAATTCGAGCAATATGAGGATGAATACTTATACGAGGCATGGATCCGGTTTAAGAAGCTACTTCGCAAATGCCCACAGCATGGAATTGACAAGGAGGAAATCTATATTCGTTTTTATCGGGGTTTGACGAGGAAGGCTAGAAGAGAGCTGGACTATTCATCGAAAGGGGGATTTCTTGCTAACGATTATGAAGAGGCCAAGAATCTCATTGAGCTAGCGGTCAACAATGATTACGAGGAGGTGACCGATAGGAAGATGACGAGAAGAAAGGTTCCATCCGGTGACGAGGACGCCTACGGTGATTTGAAGGCGAAATTTGAAAGACAACAAAAAGAACTTGAGATGCTAAGAAAGAATACTTTGGGAGTCAATTCGGTTTTGAGGAGCTAAACGAGCCTATTGCAGATAACGAGGAAGTGAATTACATGCAAGGAGGAAACTTCCGGCAAGGGTGAAAAATGGGGAACTATTATCCGAACAATCGAAACCACCCTAATTTCTCCTACGCCAACCCGAACAATGCTCTTCACCACCACCGGATTTAACGTGAAGAACGGGTTATTCAAGAGCCGATTGCTAAGACACCTATGGAAGAGATGTTGGAACGATTGGAGGCGAGCCAAAAGATTTTATTTATAAAGTAGACAAGAGGTTCGGGGCTCTCGAGCATAGTGTGACATCTATTGGAAACTCGGTGATAGCTTTGACAAAGCGGATGTCGATGGTGGAGACCCAAATGAGTCAAATGGCGAACGCCTGCCGGATTTCATAAGCGGGGCATTTTCCGAGCAAAGACCGAGACCAACCCGAAGACGCAACAATGCAACGCAATCGAGCTTCAGAGTGGGACAAGGTACATTAATCATGGGGCTGAAGTTGAGGAATCTGGAAACAAGGATGTACTAGAAACGGGAGCCGAGAACGAGAAGGCAGTTGAAACACAACAGAACCTATCGGCCAGCCTGTCGGCCGATAGGCCCAACCGATACCCAAACAGAATGCGTGATTAAGCTATCGACCCCCTATCTAGAAAGGCTCCTGGAAGTTCGAATGTGCAGGATTTTGAGGTAAAAGCTCCATTTCCACAGCGATTGGCCAAGTCGAGATATGATGAAAAGCTTCAACAATTTATCGACATGTTTCAAAAGGTAAAAAAAATTAATAAATAAATAAATCAAAATATGAATTAAAATTACGAAAGAATAATTTTTACTTTTCAAATTTATTTTGTTTATTTTATAATATTAAATAATTACTGAAATATTAATATTAATATAAAAATAACTAAATTACTTTTTAATTTAGTTAAAATTACGAAATAGTAGTTTCTATGTTTTAAATGTATTTTGTTTATCTTAAAATAATAATTAATTACTGCAAAATTATTCATA
>CM065813.1:115528714-115561214 GCA_033398695.1 Orobanche coerulescens
ATCCAAAAGTCTAGATAAATAGTCGGACGCTATCACAAAGAGAAGAGGCGACAGGGGGTCACCTTGTCTGATGCCCCTGTCGGATTTAAAAAAGCCCACCGGACTCCCATTAATGAGAATCGAAAACCAACAATTCGAAATGCAATGATAGATCATGGCAGCCCAATCATCCGAGAAACCGAAGGCTTTTTACAATTTTTAATAGAAAAACCCAGTTAAGCCTATCGTAGGCTTTCTCCATATCTAATTTAATCAAAACGTTTGAATCAGATGTAGATATGTCATGACAAACATCTTGGGCCGTTAAAATATTATCAGTAATGAGGCGGCCTTTAATGAAGCCAGATTGGGCTGGGCTGAGAATTTTCGGAAGAAGACGGCCCAATCTGGTACTGAGGATTTTCGCAATAATTTTATAAGAGGTATTACAAAATCTTATCGGCCTAAAATCCTTCCAAGCAAGGGGGAGCATTTGGGAATAAGAGAAATAGTAGTACACGAAAAAGATTTGGGCATGGAGTTTCCGGAGAAAAAATCCCACACTGCCTCACATACATCAGAAGCAATAATGTCCCAGCACTTATGAAAAAATAAGGCATTAAAACCATCCGGGCTGGCCACACTGCCTGGATCAATACTAAAAACAGCCTGTTTAATTTCATCCACATCCGGCATGGCACACAAATTGCGGTTGTCAACAGTATTAATGAGGCAGGGGATAATGTCAGGCCTAATATCAGCCGGAGTAAAATCAGAACATTTAAAAACAGTAGAAAAGTAATTAACTCCAGAATTTTGGATATCGACGGGGTCAGTGATTTAGATACCATCCATGATTTGAAAGATTTTGCCTTTGCTTCTTTTGGATTTGATAAGGTCATGAAAAAATTTGGTGTTCCGTCCCCCTTCAAGGCACCATTTTAAATTGTTTTTTTGTTTCCAAAAGTCATCTTCCATAGCCATAGTAAGATTGAGATGGGCTCTGGTTTTGTTTAAAAAATAAGATTGTTGTCGGAAGGGTTATTATCGAACTTGATCTCGGCATCCGACACAAGCTCCCTAGCTTCAAAAACTTTAGTGAAAATATCGCCAAAATGAGTTTTATTCCAATCTTTTAAAGAAAGTTTAATTCTCGAAAGTTTGTTCAAAAGTTTGAACATACTCGATGAATGAACCGGGATCTGCCATGAATCTCTAACAATCCCCAGAAAATCTTTATGCTTGATCCACATATTTTGAAAACGAAACGAGGGTTTAGGTTTGAACTTGTTGTTACCAAAACTACATAAAATCGCCGAATGGTCCGAGTGAAGGCGAGATAGGTGTTTTACACTCGAATCCGGGAAGGTATCAAACCAATCCGGAGAGTGTAAAACTCTATCGAGCCTTTGTCAAATTAAATTACTATACCACGTAAACGGCGAACCAATGAAGCCAAAGTCAATAAAATTACAGTCAAAAAGAGCGTCATGGAAGTCTTCCATCTCCGAAGGGATAGGAGAGGCACCACCTTTTTTTTCGTGGAAGTGTAAAATAATATTAAAATCGCCTCCCACAATCCACGGCCCCTGATGAGTGCTAACAGCAAGAAGGTCATCCCAAAGAGCCCTCCTTTCAACCCTAGTATTTTTCCCATACACAATGGTTAAATAATAGGGGACAGGAGAAGCATTTGAACTGACTTCCATGTGGAGCAAGTGAGCAGTGTTTTTCAAGATTTGAAAAGAAAAATTGTGATCAAAGAACACCCGAATGTGGTTACTTTGGTTCGCAAAAACTTTGTCGAAACCAAGATATTTACAAAAATAGGCCGAATCAAGTGAAATTTTAGGCTCAATTAGAGCCAAAATATTCACGTGGTGGTCTCTACTCAGAATTTTAACATTCTGTTTAGCATCTTTCTTACATATCCCCCAAACGTTCCAAATAAGGGTGTTATTCATTAGACACATTAGGGGGTTTTTGGATCCTGGCGCTACTCCTGAGCTCCGTGTTACAATTGTCTAGAGAACCCAAACCCTCTTTAGTACCGCGACTTTGGGCCTCCCTTTCAATTTGTCGCCCGAGTTCAATGTGACGGCGCCGTCTTTCCTCTCTCTTCAGGCCCTGAGGAGATCGAAGAGATTGAGGATATTGATGGCGGGGAGGGGGCAGCGCCAACACAATTCCACTATTATCTGCACAAATGCCATCAAAATCAGCCAATGGGGTTTCCAAATCTGACTCGGTATCTCCGCAAGAGCCAGAGGAAGCTGAGTTAGTATCCCCGAAAGAGTAACTATGCTCATCTTCCTTCCGTTTCTTGTAGGAGCACTCGGGGTCATCTTTGGGAGATCCCTTTGTCTGGGGGAGGGGAGGTGAGATTAATTTGGGTACCTCCGGCTGGGCCAGAACAATGTCAGGGGAGTAGCGGGAGTTTCCTGAGCCTTGTCCACATGATCCAAAACAATGAGTTCAACACCATCTTGCAACGAGGATGAAGGTGCTTGGGGTTCCACATCATCTATCAACACATGAAACGAATTGTTAGACAAAATTTCATCAATTTTAGGTGGGGTAATTTTTTTCTGGGGTGAATTTTCTTTAGAACCACGCTGTTAAACCTGTTCCCAGCCAACTTTAGGTTTTTCAGCCTTTTTGTTATCTTTGGCAATATAGCTCATTTTTGGATTTTTTTTTCAGCAAGGAGTTTGTTTTTTTCAGCAAAATTAGGTCGAAGTTTATGATTCTTTATATAACAGTCCATTTCCTCGTGGCCAATATGATTACAGAAATGACAATATCTTGGTAATCGTTCAAACTGAACATTTATATCCACGGATTTACCATTACAGGAGAGCGAATTTTTGGACAGGTGGTGTTTCAAGATTGATTTCGACACAGAACCGAGCATAGTTTAATCGAGATTTAGATAAGGTGGCTTCGTCAGCCATAACAAATTCACCAAAAACACTAGCAATCGTTTTAAGACTTCGAACATCATACCATTGAATCGGTAGTGCAAAGGCTTTGAGCCAAACCGGAACCACCGGCGGTTCATTTTTAAAGTTAAAATCGGGCGTCCATTTTAAAATCCTCATCGGGAGCCCAGCAATCGGAATTTCTCGTTGAATACGAAGTTTTACAAATTGTTCCTCATTAAAACAAGTAATTAAAACATGACGAAGATTTAGATATTGCACTTTGCACGGTTTATACCCAAGATTATAGATTACCTCGTTTGCTGGTTTTCCATAGGAAAACTTACCAACCACCGATAGACGGAAGGCTTCTGATGCCTTATCACATTTAGGTTTAGAAAAACGAACCGTTGGAACATCTCCAGATCGGTCAACGTGGCCAAAAACTCCATGGGAAGGTCCTTCACCACCAGAAATAACCGCAGCATAGGATTTTACCACCGGATTTGGGGCAGCAGCCGACAGGAAGCCATTACCGAGAGATCCTTCACCGGGATTCAGCAGGGAGTCAACGGGAAATCCATCGCCTTTGACATTGGGGTTAGGTATCTCCTCAGAAGATCCTTCAAGGACCGAAAAGCCCTTGACCGACGCATTTGTAGGCTCCTTCTCACGAACAAAGGTTTTTGTCCCGAGATCCGCCGCCACATCCAGAATATTACCGATGATCAAGGATGACGGGGATGGGGAATCCTCAAGAGAAATACCTGTATTTTTTTGGATCTTACCGCTCGCAATTTCATCAGATCCGCGATTGATAGGGCCTATTTTCAGGTTTACAACGATATTTGGGTTCCGATTTACAGATGGGGGGTTAGAAACAATAGTTTTAGAAGTGTTTTGGGGGAGAGTATGATTATTAGTGATTGGAAAGTTCCCAAAAACTGGTGAGGTTGTCGGTGAAGAAGGGAGAGAAGATGAGAGACGGGATTCTCCAGAGGGGAAATGACCAGTTTTTGGGGAGGTAGGGAGTAAAATATGGAGAAGAGCAGGGGGATTGATAGCCTTATCACGTGAGTTTGGAGGAAAAGCGGAGTCATTGTTGGGGCTAACAATTGCCTTTTGGTCCACGTGAATTGATGGGAGAGGAGCCGCCCCAGTTGGTATTAATGAATCTGCCATAAGGACAGATAATATTAAATAGATGGACCGCCGCACTAGGCGGTGGTAGGGAGAAATAAAATAACCGTTATCAGATAAGTTTGCAGGTAACGTTCAGAAAACTCAAGAACAGATGGAGATGAGATGAAGATTGTAGAGAGAAGGGAGAGAAAAAAAATTTTAGAGAGAGAAGCATGAATTTTTTTTTTTCGAATTTGAATTCTTTGAATTAGTTCATATTTTTAAAAAAAAAAAAAAACGAAATATTATAAAACAAACCCGCAAATTGAGGGTGGACGAGTCCCTCTACATGCCCAAAAGGAATGAGGGAGGACGAGCCCCTCTACACGCCCTAATGATAACAAAAATTAACGAGGACAAAGTTTTTTAATTCTAACATATGGAAAAGTAATTTTATCTAAACGAATAAGGCCCAAGATTTTTCCCTTAAGATCATGCCCATTCGAACGAAAAAAATCCGACGAATACACCCTTGATTCGCAAGCAAGTCGGCAATGCCATTTCCTTCCCTATAGATGTGGGAGAAACGAGCAGTCACTTTATTCAAGAGTTTGAGAATTTTTGAAACCAAATTTTGAAGAGGCCGTTTGGGGTGGTTGCGAGTTTTTGGTTTTTGGTTTTAAAAGTCAATTTCAAAACCAAAAATGTTTGGGTAAAATGGTGCTGAATTGGTTTTTTCATTATTTTCGAAACGGTTTTCCATCAAAACACAAAACCAGAAAAAGAGGTTTTATAATTTCAGTTTTTGTTTTAACACCAACACGTCATCACAAACCATCACTTCAACAAACCACTGACCACCAATCTGACCGCTGCCGACCACCACTCCGGCCACCGCCAACCACCACTCTGCTACCACCGACCATCACTCCGGCCACCACCGACCACTACTTTGACCACCGTCAACTACCACTTTGACCACCATTGACCACCGTTTCGACCACTGACCACCACTCTGACCACCGTTCACCACCACCAACCACCACTCCGACTACCACCGACTATCACTCCGGCCACCACCGACCACCACTCTAGCGACCGACGACCACCACTTTGTCCACCTTTAGCTACCACTTTCACCACCACTAGCCACCATTTCAGACATCACCTGACCACCACCCTGGCCACCACCGACCACTGTCAACTACCACTTTGACCAACATTTCGACCATCGATCACCACTCTGACCACCACACTGGTCACTGACGACCACCGCTCCGACTACCGTCAACTACCACTTTGACCAAGGACCACCATTTCGACGGCCGACCTCCGACCATCGCTCTGACAACCTCTCTGACCATCGCCAATAACCTCTTTAAGCACCACTGGCGATCCCTAACCACCACTCTACCACCGTCAACCACTACTTTGATCACCACCATCCACCGTCAACTTCCACTTTGATATCACTTTTATGTTCTTGTTTTAAACTATAGTTTTGATTTTTGAAAAGTTCTTAACTCAAAACTCAATCTGGTTTTGGTTTCTGAGATTTTTAAAACTCAAAACAAAAACTGGTTTTAGTTTTTAAAAATTTCAAAACAGAAAACAGAAAACCACCCCAAACAGGGCCGAAGGTTCCAATGGCAAGTTGTCTTCCTTTGAATTAATTTCAAGGCTACAACCGAGTCAATTTCAACCCAAATATAATTAAGATTCTTGTCGATGCAAAGATCGATCCCACGCCAAATCGCATAGAGCTCCGCAAAAGTGTTGGTTTGAACCCCAATATGTTCGGAAAAACAAAAAATGGGGCTGCCCAAATGGTCCCAAACAATACCGCCCGCCCCCGCATAACCCGGGTTACCTTTGGCCGCACCATCCATGTTAAGTTTGACCCAACCGAAACTCGGCTTTGCCCATCTCACGGCCATAATTTTACGAAGCCTACTAGGCACGACCTCCACTCCAAGCGAACCGCAAATGCATCCGCACCCTTCCAAAAAGTAGGACGATATTTATCGGCAATTTTAATAGAACGGAGGTACTTCCAAATCCGGGAGCAAACACGCTCGGCCGTAAAAGGGATAGTCTTCATTCTTTTATCATTCCTACAACACCATAAAAACCACAAAATAAGGATGGGGATTATATGAAATAGATGAACTTTACCTTTAGCTTTGGAGAACCAAGAAGCGAAGATAAAATTGAGGTCATCGGTTATAGGGATGGTAAAACCCGCTAAGTTATAAAAAACACTCCACACCTTATTAGCAATAGGGCCAGTGATAAATAGGTGGGCCAAAGTTTCAATATTATTACAACAAAAACACGGGATATCGACGATCATCCCTCTCTTGATAAGACCATCCGATGTGGGGATCCATTTATTGAAAGCACGAAGCATAAAAACCGAAATTGTGGGAGTGATCATTGGGTTCCAACAATACTTTAGAAAATTGTGCTCAATCCTTTTTTTACGAAAACAATCCCAAGTATTTTTGAATGAGAAATTGCCATGGGAAGAAAGTTTCCAACAAGGTTGGGTGCTATTTAGATGTGAGGGGAGAGCACAAATATAATCGCAATATTGTTGGGGCAAAACTGAAAGAAGCTTAGGTTTATCCCAATCCGTCTCCCCCCAAAATTATTTAATAAGAGCTTTGGATTTAGTCGGGAAAATATTAGAAAGGGGGCTAAAGTCACACCACGTATCGTGCCAAAAGGAAGCATTGCCATCCCCACTATTCCACCAAATATTACCATCCACTAGGGCACGGATGTTACAAAGTCTTTTCCAAATTGATGAATCATAAGGATTAACTTTCACAATCATGGGATGGAGTCTCTTACAATATTTAGCATTAAGAAATTGAGACCAAATATTATTGTTGGTACGGAAACGCCACCACATTTTAATTTCGGATGCATGAATAATATCGTTTAGATCACGGCACCCAATCCCTCCTTCATTAGTTGGGTAACATAATTTATCCCAAGACGCCCAATGAATTTTATTTTTCTGCTCATTAGAACCCCATAAAAATTTGTTAAAAAGCCCCTCCATAAAAGTAATAACGTTGCCCGGAGGCTTAATAACTTGTAAACAATAGAAGGAAGTGGAATTAAGAACCGATTTAATAAGTTCAATTCTACCTCCTAAAGAAAGGAGGTGGTGGTTCCAAGTACAAATTTTATTTTGGATTTTAAGGATCAAATCATTAAACATTGCAAAGGTTGGGTTACCTTTCCATAACGGGACACCAAGATATTGAATCGGAAATTTGGTGGATTCAAAACCCGTGATATTATGAATCGTAATATTGTCCCCGTTAGACGGGTTGTGCATCACAAAACGGCTCTTTTGGTTATTAATTTTTTGTCCCGAAATATCCTCGTAATGACTAAGACAGTGACGAAGAATTTGCAAATTAGTCTTGCTAGCTTTCAAAAAGAGAAGAGTGTCATCCGCGTAAGCTAAATGAGTGATTCTCACGTTCTTACGAATATTATAAAATATACCGGGATTTTTAGCGAAAGTATCATCAATGAGCTTAGAGAAGTAGTCCGCCGCAATAACAAAAAGAAGAGGAGAAATGGGATCACCTTGACGAAGACCCCTCTCACTTTTGAAGAACCCCACCGACATACCATTGATAAGAATAGAAAACCAAGGTGAGCACACACATTGTTTAACAAGCGAAATAAAGCGGTGAGAGAAACCAAATTGATCCAAAACATTAAATAGGAAATCCCAATTCATTCTATCATAAGCTTTTTCCATATCCAGTTTAATAATAGTATTTAAATTGGATCTAGAAATATCATGAGTGACTTCTAAGGCTAAAAGAATATTATCCGTTATAAGGCGGCCTTTAATTAATCCGGATTGAGAAGGATTAATAATATGAGGCAGGAAACAACTAAGTCTTTTGCTCAAAATTTTAGAAAATTTTTTATAAGAAGTATTGCAAAGACTAATGGACCTCAAGTCCTTCCAAGAGTTAGGGGACTAGATTTTTGGGATAAGGGACAGAGTAGTAGATGAATAAGCTTTAGTCAAAGCCGAGCCCTTAAAGAAATCAATTACCGCATCAAGAACATCAAGGCCAATTATATCCCAGCAAACCTGATAAAATTTCGCATTAAATCCATCAGGCCCTGCAACACTATCACTATCCATATCAAAAACAACTTCGCGAATTTCCTCCAACGAGGGGAGATCGCAAAGGAAATTATTATCCATATCATCAATCAACTTAAGGATAAGGTCACGTCTAACATTATCAATCTCAACATTCTCTTTGGTGAAACACTTTTTATAGTATTGAATAGTAGAATTGTGGATATCATTTGGATCCGTGAGGGTGGATCCATTATCCGAAATGGAGTGGATGAAATTCTTCTGCCTTTTCTTTTTAACCAAGTCATGGAAAAATTTACTGTTTCTCTCCCCTTCCATAGTCCATTTAATTTGCGTTTTTTGTTTCCAAAAAATTTCTTCAAGAGATAAAGTCATATTGAGGTTGTTATTCATTTTATTAAAATATTCCTTGTTGGCAATGGTAGGATCCCTATCAAAAGTCTCTTCCGCAATGGCAACAAGATTCTGATTTTCTTTCACTTTTTCAAAAATGTTACCAAAAACACTCTTATTCCAATCTTTGAGAGAAAGTTTAAGACGAGCAAGTTTATTAGATAATTTGGAAATTCCCGCAAAGGGGACTGGGATGGACCAAGAATCTCTGACCACATCCAAGAAAGCATGATGCTTCGTCCACATGTTTTGAAATCGAAAGGAGTAAGAGAGTTTTTTGGACTGATTATTAAATTCACAAAGAAGAGCATGATGATCAGACGTGTGCCGCGGTATGTGCCTAACCGAGCAATTAGGAAACGAGTTAAGCCATTCGGCATATAAAAGGATGCGGTCCAACCTTTGCCAAATAAAATTACTGTACCAAGTAAACGGGGACCCAACATATCCTCTATCGGTAAGATCACAATCAAAAATGGCATCTCTAAATTCTTCCATTTCCGATGGGATATGTGGGTTGTCCCCTTTTTTCTCACAAGAATGGAGGACGATATTAAAGTCACCACCCACCATCCAAGGGACTTGAAATTGACGCACCGAAATAAGATCATCCCAAAGTAAGCGTCTCTCAATTTTAGTATTTTTACCATACACAATAGTGAGATAAAAAGGAGAAGGAAGACAATTAGTAACCACACTAGTGTGAAGCATTTGGTCGGTGTTACGAATAATATTAATTTTGGTATCAACATCTGAGAATAGCCAAATGTGATTATTATTATTATCCAGAACTTTATCAAAACCCAAAAGCCTACAAAAATATTGAGAGTTTAATTGGACTTTGGGTTCGATAAGAGCCAAAATATTAAGCTTATGATCTCTTTTGAGTAATTTAACAATTTTTTGGGCCGATTCATTGCCGATACCCCTAATATTCCAAATAATGATACTAATCATGTTGGCGGGTTCGTCTCGTCGGCCTTTTAGCAGTGCTTGTTTTGACTCTATCTTTTTTCGATTTAACTGTTGGATCGGGGCCCTCCGTTTTGTTATCTAAATCTGATGGAACTGGTAACGCAACAACAAGTTTGGAGTTTTCTCCATCGGAGAGAGATTTTTCAAAAAATTCTTCTTTCGAGACAAAAGACGGTTCAGATCCCACTTCATCTAGTTCATCTCTAATATCCCCAGGTTCAGATTCTTCCCCCGAAGAGGGAATTAACTGATCTATAGGGAGATTAGAGGGATCTTGACAAAGTCCCACATGTGGTTCCGAGAAATCGCACAATGATTGGGTGCCTGAACTGTTAGAAGATTCTTCATATTCAAAAACCATCACGTCATCATTCAAATTATCAGATAAAACAGGGGGAGGGATAGAAGTAGAGGTGGGTGTCTACCTGAAGGCATCCCGAGCCTCCTTTTTAGCATTTTGTCCCGCCTCGCATACCTGTTTCTGCGGGTCAGTGATAACCTTATCATCTAAATTATTATTCACACTAGTTTCCGCAGCCTGTGTATGAGTTGGCTGCCCAGTTTTAGGGGCAAACTCCCTTTTCTTGTTGCCCTTATTTTCCCCATTGAGGGCAGCCGCGTTCTCAAGGCCTGGGGGTTCATTCTTTTCACTTTCCTGCAAAATAATATCATTAGAAGAATCATGCTCTTCTAAATTTTGGAGCAAGGCAAATCTATTGTCAATTTGAACCCCCTGATCTTCTTCGATTGCTTCAAGTTTTTTGTTCCCTGTCATATCTTTCACCACATCTCCATTAGTACTCGGGGGAGGGGAGTTGTTAGAAATACATGCATTGTTGACCACAATCACTTGCCCCTGATTCATAAGAATTAAATCATTATTGTCCGAGGTCGCCTTTTCTTTAATCATTTTGGAAGTCGAAGCCACCTCTGTCTTCCTTACTGGAATACATTCTTCCACATTTTTCCCTTTGTCTATATTATTCTTGTTTTGAAATTTATTCACAAAGGTTTTAGGTTTAAGATATGGGTTTTTAACATAGCATACTTCAAGATCGTGGCCAACGTGATGACAATTCTGACAATATTTTGGCAATCTTTCATACTCTATGTCCAATTCAGTTAGAACACCATCACAACTAATGCTAACCGAATTGGGAGGAGCATTTTTCAAATTAACTTCAACACAAATTCTAGCATAACTTAATCTGGTCCTATTTATCGTGTTTGGGTCAGCTTTAATAAATGTTCCAACCAGAGATCCCATCGTATGAAGTGCTCTAACGTCAAACCATTGAATCGGCAGGTTTAAAACTTTTAACCAAACAGGAACCACTGCCGGTTCTTGTTTGAAATTGAAAAAAGGATCCCATTTGAAAACACTCATCGGAAATCCAGTGATGTTTATTTCACGTTGCAACCACATTTTAGCATATTGTTCTTCATTTTGTAAAGAGATAAGCACATGCTTAAAATTAAGAAATTGGACCCTGCAAGAACCAAAGCCTAGAGTCTGCAGGTTCCTAACAATTACTTCATTCGCCGGCTTACCGAAGGAGAATTTACCAATTAAAGCATTTTTAAACACCCCACATACTTGTTCACATTCCTCTCTGGAAAAAATTGCAGTGGGGATAGATCCAGAAAAATCAGTCTTACCAAGGGGAATATTTGAGATCTGACCTTTGTTTATTGCATCTTGAAAAGACGGACGTTTTACCTCCTATTGTGGAATAAGGGCCTGAGGGACGGGGATGACCGGGTCTTGGGATACTTCAATGGCTGCCGGGATTTCACCCTCCTCCAGCCGGTCACACAAACCACTCGAAAAGGCTCCTGAATCCGCCAATCGAGCAGACACCGCAGCTGGTTTAAGCAAACCCTCCATTTTGTTCCCGAATTTAGAGCTCGGCGATTTGTATATTTGGAAGTTCGCCGTGAGATTGAACGGGAACTTTGAGGAGAGAGAGACACCATTTCCACCTGTGTTGGATTTCGCCTTAGAGATAATTGCATCTTTCACAAGGGTGTTAGAGGAAGGGATCCCGATTCCCAGGGACGGAGCATCATTTTTTGGTTTTTCTATCGGTGGAGCTTGAGAAGTATGAGGAGGTGGGTTTGAAAGAGATGGGGCCGACTCATCGGGAGGAAAACTAGATGTACGGTTTGTATTATCAAGAAGAGAAGCTGACCCATGTGGTTTAAAGACAGCATGTGCTGTTTCAATAGACTGAATCGTTTTTTTAGAGTTTTTAATTAAGGAAAATGAATCTGCCGCCCCATGTGTAATAGGGCCATCTGGAGATAATGTTTTTTTTCCCGTTGCAAGTGGCGTTTCTGTTTCCAAGAGGATGAGCTGTATTTTGATGGGATGGAGGTTGCTCATTTTTTGAAGATTCAGATGTAGATCTGTAATTTAGGGGGGTTGAATGGGGATTCTCCCCATGCGTAATTAATATATCTGCCATCGGGCAGATTAATTTTAAAAGAAAAGTCCACCGCTCGGCGGAAAAAGCAAAAACTGGAAAAGATATCAGATGAATGAGCCGGTAACGGATGGAAAATTCAAAAAAGGTGAAGAACAAGGATGAAGAATGTAGAGAGAAGGCAGAGAAAAAAATCATAGAGAGAGAAAGTTGTGTGAATTAGTTCATACTTTTTTTTTAGTTCATACTTTTTTTTAAAAAAAAAAGGGATCACATATATATATGGAAGAAAATGGTGGAGCCGACCCACCTACACGGCAGCTAGCTCATCGGCGGAGCATAAGACTGAACGACAACAAAAATGGGTTATCTAGATATAGTATACGGGATACCAAGCCTATCGAGTCTAAGATAGCCCCGTAGGAGCCCTCCAATATTACAAACATCATACATTTCAAAATTGCACTTCTCGCACCCTTTGTTGGCCAAGTAATCCGCAACGATGTTCCCTTCCCGGTAGATGTGTGTTAGCCTAACATCCATGAAGTTAATAAGGGAATGGATACATTGGAAAATGTGATTGGTGTGCCATGGCCCTTTCATTTTTTTGGAAATTAAATGAAGGACGATTTGGGAGTCAAGTTCGACCCAAACAATCCGGATGTTCGTGTCATGACAAAATTCAAACCCCCTCCAAACCGCGTATGCTTCGGAGAATGTGTTAGTTTGATGCCCAAGAAACTCGTGAAAGGCAAATATGGGATGACCAAAGTGGTCACGGCCCCCCCCCAGATTGCCTTTAGAGGCCCCATCAGTGTTCAATTTTACAATACCAGGGGAGGGTTTAATCCATGAAACCAAAATAATTTTAGGGGTTTTTCTAATATTACAACAATTGATCCCCAAAAGATCACAAAAGGGGCGCCTTTCCAATTAATCTTGTCAACTTTTTTGATAGAGGCAAGGTACTTCCACACCCGGTTGATGACCCGCTAAGCAGTAAAGGGGATATTTTTGACACATTTGTCATTCCTGGAACACCACAAAAACCACAAAATAAGAACCGGAATGATAAAAAAATGTGACAAGAACCATAACCTTTGTTAAACCAATTAGATAAAACAATGCCAATACTGTCTGAATTAAGAAGGTCAATTCCTGCCAAAAATGAGAAATTAGCCCAAACGGACTTAGCAACCGGGCCTGTGATAAATAGGTGAGGAATGTCCGCCGAGCCCTGACAACAAAAACACTCATCATTAGAAACAGTGATACCCCTGTTACGAAGACCATCAGGGGTAGGGATCCAATTATGCAATAACCGAACAATAAAAAGGGAGATAGAAGGGGTAATAACAGTGTTCCAGATTTTAGATAAAATAGAGGAGGAATTTTGGGATTTCCTGATGGCCTGCCAAGCAGACTTGAAGGAGAAGTTGCCATTAGAACTTAATTTCCAAAAGGGTATACAATCCTGGCCATGGGTGGGGAGAGCACATATAAGGTCACAAAAATCATTAGGAATCAAGGCTTATAATTTTATAACATCCCACACATTATCATTCCACACATTTTTAATCAACAAATTGGATTTAATGCCAAGTTTAAAATGAGACAGGGGGCTAAGGGAACACCAATTATCATGCCAAAATGAAATCTCCCCATTTTCAATCCCCCAAAAGATCCAGGCCTCAGCCTGGTTCCTTATTTCACACATTCTTTTCCAAATTGTAGAATCATAAGGGTTGGTTTTAATGATTGTAGGGTGAAGACGTTTACAGTATTTAGCTTTGAGAAAGTTAGACCAAATATTAGGATTGGTCCTGAAACGCCACCACAATTTGATCTCAGCAGCCCTTATGATATCATTAAGATTTCTAAACCCCAAGCCACTCTCCTGGAAGGGAAAACATAAACGGTTCCAAGCACACCAGTGGAGTTTTTCTTATTCTCCCTAGACCCCCACAGAAATCTATTGAACAACCTCTCTAAGTGAATAAGGGTCTAAGAACCTGAAGCACATAAAATGACATAGAGTTCAGAGTAGTTTTAATGAGTTCCATTCTCCCTCCAGTGGTCAGATAAAAATGATTCCAGCTTTGATTTTTTTTTTTTTGAATTTTAGAGATAAGGTCTCTGAACATTTCAAAAGTTTGATTCCCCTTCCAGAGAGGGGCACCCAGATAAGAGATGGGGAGAGCAGTGGGCTTAAAGCCAGTATAAGATTGAACAAGATCATTCAGGGCAATACTAGGGTTGTGTAAAATAAACTGGCTTTTGTGGGTGTTGATGAGCTGCCCAGAAAGATCCACATACTTACGTAAACAATTTTTCAGAAGCATGATGTTGTTTCTCTTGGATTTGAGGAAAATAAGGACATCATCAGCAAAGGCTAAATGGGAAACATTAACATCAACTTTTTTCTTGATTGTGAAATACGATCAGGGTTCCTTTTGAAAGTTTTATCCAGACTCCTAGAAAGGTAATCAGCAGCTAAAACAAAAAGCATGGGAGATAAATGATCTCCTTGTCTGATGCCTCTTTGGGATTTAAAGTAACCAACAGGAGATCCATTAATCAGAACAGAAAACCAGCAATTAGTAATGTTATTCTTGATTAAATCAATCCAAACCTTAGAAAACCCAAAACCAGAAAGAACCTGGTAAAGAAAATTCCAATTCAACCTGTCATAAGCTTTTTCCATATCCAATTTAACAATAAGGTTTTCAGGGCTTCTAGAAATATCATGAACAATCTCCTGAACAGCCAAAATGTTATCAGTAATGATTCTATTCTTAATGAAACCAGATTGGAAAGGGGAAACAAGTTTAGGGAGAAGTTTGCTCAATCTCAGCCCCATAATTCTAGAAATAATCTTTTGAATATTATTGCACAAGCTGATGGGTCTGAAGTCCTTCCAGGAAGATGGAGAATCAATTTTGGGAATTAAAGTTAAGGTGGTGGAAGTATAAGACTTGGTTAGGGGGGTGCCTCTAAAAAAATCTATAGTAGCTTCAAAGACATCCTCAGAGATGATATCCCATCAAGTTTGAAAGAAAAAGGCATTAAAGCCATCAGGGCCAGCCACCCCAATTAGAGTTCAAATAAAAAACAGCCACTTTAACCTCATTTAAATCAGGAGTAGCACAAAGCATATCATTATCATTATCAAAAATGATTTTGGGGATGATTTCCTGATCAATGTTATCCAGTAGGGGGTTATTATCAGCAAACAAGCTAGAGAAGTAATCAATGGCAGATTGTTCTATAAGGCAAGGATCAGAAACAAGAATACCATTGCAGGTAATCTGTCTAATACTACCCTTGCTTCTTTTAATTTTGACTAGATTATGGAAGAATTTAGTGTTTCTCTCCCCTTCAAGAGTCCATTTAATATTGGCTTTTTGCTTCCAAAAATCTTCTTCCATAGAAAGAATTTTATTCAGATAAGCTTTCTCATTTTTCAGGTTTAAAGAATTGGAGGGGGAGGGGTCATTATCAAAATTGAGCTCCCTCGTGTTTCTATATCTTCCTTTTCGTAATATTTGCCGTGTTTCTATATCTTCCTTTTCGTAATATTTGCCGTGTTTCTATATCTTCCTTTTCGAAAAATAAGAAAATAAAATAATAGGCGGAGGAAACTCCGTCACATGTTTCTATATCTTCCTTTTCGTAATATTTGCCGTGTTTGGGATTTGGCACCCCCGAATAATAGTAGTTTTCTACTTCATCATTGGTAAAATTGGCTTTGTAAGGGAATAGGCCCCCCTAACCTTGTTTGATTTATGCAGTTATTAAAAAAAAAAGTATGAACTAATTCAATCACTAAAAAATTTCAATTCACTTACAACGACAAAGAGCTAGGGTTTGTCAATCACTATCCACGCAGCCGGAAAAAATGAGCTCTAACGCAGCGGCGTCGACCAAAGGCGGCAGAGGCAAGCCTAAGTCCTCCAAATCCGTATCCCGTTCATCCAAGGCTGGATTGCAATTTCCGGTCGGTAGAATTGCACATTTTTTGAAGGCTGGGAAATATGCAGAACGAGTTGGTGCCGGTGCTCTGGTTTACCTATCTGCCGTCCTCGAGTACTTGGCCGCTGAGGTTTTGGAGCTTGCTGGTAATGCCGCAAGAGACAACAAGAAGAATAGGATTGTGCCGAGACACATTCAACTGGCTGTGAGGAACGATGAGGAATTGAGCCAGTTGTTGGGTCATGTAACAATTGCAAATGGTGGTGTTTTGCCTAATATTCACCAGACATTGTTACCGAAGAAAATCGGTGGGACGGATAAAGAGATTAACTGTGCTTCACAAGAGTTTTAGGCATGTATTGTGAATTATATGAAATGTTTGATGATGATGATGATGATTTGCGAGTGGTTTTAATCAACTTTGTTTTTCATGGTGTTTTGGAACAAAGTACCCCCAATTTTTGGTTGGTATTAGTATATGTAATATTATTTTGATATAAAAATCTTTAATTTCCTCAAAAAAAAAAGTATGAACTAATTCACCCTTCTCTCTACACCCTTCATACGTTCTTCAGTCTTTTTTGAATTTTCTGGACGTTACCAGCTCTTTAATCTGATAACGTCTATTTTATTTTGTTTTTCCGCCGCCTAGGGCGGTGGTCCTCTCTATTTTTTATTTCCTGCCTTTGAATGGCAGATAAAATAATTACTCATGGGGATACTCCCGAAACTTCAAATCGGATTCCCACGACAAATGGTCAGAATAAAATAGATCCCATTGCATTTTCTTACGTGAAATTCGGATCTGATAATATCTCATGTGAGGCGTTACCCCACTTCACAGATCCAGAATCGTCCTTAATAAATCCAGTCAACATCCTCTCTCCGAAGACCGGTCCTTCATCTGAGTCTCCAAATATCGCTCCGTCCTCATCTCTCTCAAAAATTTCATCCCTCCCGTCTGTTGGAGGAGAAAAATCGTCGGTGGCTTCTCTCTCGGTTTCTTCTGTGTCGCCGACGGTTGTCTCTTCTGGTGGTTTCGCCGCGTCGGAGTCGCGCCTTGGTGCGGCCTCGTTCGTTTATTCTAGTCTTCCTCCGGTCGGCGCGTCTTGGTCAGCTTCAGGGGTCGTCGGGTCCCTTTTTCCTCCGGAGGTTGGCGGTGCGGAAGCTGCTCGGGGTTTTCCTTCTGCGGCTGGTGTCTCCTCCCCTTCGGCCGCCGCTGTTGGTCTTGTTTCGGTCGTTCCTATTGGTGGCCCTGTTGCTGATGCAGTCGGGGGTGGCTCGTTGGTTGCTCCTGCACAGGTAAGTTCTCCGGTTTCTCTTTCTTATTGCTCTGTTCCCCCTTCTCCCAACCCGGTTAATTTATGCCCGGAGGCCCTGGATAAGGCGGCGGCCATCGCCGGTGGAATTTTAAAATATCATGTTCAGGATGTTCCAGTCCCCCCTCCCCCTGTGGCTAAACCTGTTTATATAAATATTGATGGACTGGAAGAGGGGGAAATACCGGCTGTTCCGGTCAATCCGCCTATCTGTGCTTTTAAATCTTTTGCTAATATTGTTGCCAATTGTTCTTCATCAGGAGCCCGTTTGGGCTCCATTGATTCCGCTGCCGAGATCCCGACAGCTGTTTTCACTAAACAAGAATGTGATGATGTTTCTGCTATTTATAAACATGCATTAATAGGTAAATTTTCATATGGCAAACCTCCGAACGAATCTATAGCTAATCATTTGAAAATTGCAGGATTTGGTATGTGTAAGGTTCAGTTTCTTAATGCTAAACACGTGCTGATTACTCTAGGTAGCGAAGCTGCCTACACCAAATTGTGGCTCGGCCGCGAATCTCATGTTTTAGGGTTCCCGATGAGACTGTTTAAATGGTCTCCTTCTTTCAATTTTAAACACGAACCGGCTACTGTCCCGATTTGGGTGAAAATTTTAGCTTTACCGATTCAATGGTTTGATTTACATGCATTACAAACGGTGTCTGATTTGATTGGTAACTTTTTAAAACCGGATCCGCAAACCCTTAACCGGACTAGATTAAATTACGCTTGGGTATGTGTTGAAGTTAATTTACAAAATCGTCTTCCTGATCCGATTGCTATTAAATGTGATGGAGTTTCGTCAATCCACTCGGTTGAATACGAAAAACTCCCAAAATATTGTTCTCACTGTCATCATATTGGTCATGATATAGATATGTGCTATTTCTAAAATCTAACTCTGAAACCGAAAGAATTCCCTAAATATAATCAAGCTAGTACAACAGCTTCAATCCATAAAGAAAATGTTAAATCTATAAAATTGAAAGAACCGGTTCCTATTGGTGAAATAGGACGGGTTTTTGTGCTTGGAGAATGTTACAGGTCCCTCTAAAATTCAACAAGTGTGGCAGCCAATCAAGACAAAAAATGCATTTAAAGCTCTCCATAACTTGGAGGAGCAGGAGGTCAGGGAACCATTTATTAATAACTCTTCCCTCCCCCAAAATGTAGTTAATAAATTGGCAGGAGTTGTGAAAGGTCGTGATGAGTCGGACAAATCGGAGGAAATAGATCTATTGGCCGAACAGGGTATCTCTGTTGTTGTCAAGGGCAAGGGGCCCCAGATTGAGACAAGCAATATGTTCGAGTTGTTAGATTTTGAGGAAGAAACGAAAGGCAATAATTTGGAGATAGTAGATAATCAGAACATTCATGTTCATGTTTTACCCCCTCCCCAAAAAAATATTGATTGTACTAAACCCTCCCCGCCTATAGAAGTAGATATTATCGTGGTTGATTCCCCCCCTCCAAAATGACTGGTGAATGTTCTGTTAATCCCACCCCATCTTCCCCTCCAGTCATTTTGGATATTTGTGATATTCCCCCGTGTAATTCCCTATCGAATGAGCAAAATGGCGCCGATCTAATCCGACCTCCGTCCGCCCATGACAAGCTGGATCCTACTGCTGGGTAAGGTAAGTCGTCTGACCCCATTTTCCCCCTTATGGGTTCTGTGGATATTCCTGATGTGGATGGTTCTTTGGATGTTGATCAGGGATCAGGGGAAAGCTCCGGCAATTCTCTAAGTCCCCCTTTACTTCCAAAAAATTTTAAACTATCATCCTCGGATGATGATTCAGATCATGGGACCAGTAAGGAAGACTTTGAGGTTGCTAGATCTGAACCCTCCCTTGATTCATTTAAAATAGATCTGGATGGTTATTTATCTGATAGCGAAAATACTAACAAAATTGGGGCGTCTAAAGCCCGCAATAAAGAGATGGTTTTTGCCCTTCCAGTTACCTCGGAAGTTAGTGTTAAACCGGATCATTCGAAATCTCGGGCTAAAAAAGTTAAAGGAAATAAAAAGAAGACTCCTCCAAAAGTGTCCAATAAACGAAAACAATCTAGATGATTAATACAATTAATACAATTGTCTGGAATGTTAGAGGTATTGGCAATGATTCTGCCCAAAAAATTGTTAAACTCCTTAAAAAAGAGCATAACCTTAATATCTTGGCTCTCATTGAACCTAAAGTAGATTTAAAAGATAACTACTACTGTAGGTTATTTGGGTTTGATAAGGTTGTTGCTAATTCTAATAATCATATTTGGATATTTTCGGATATCAACACTAAAATTTCGATCTTGAAAAGCACTGATCAATTGCTGCACACATCCATTTTATCTGCTTCTCTTTCTAAACCTTTCTTGTTAATGGTTGTGTATGGGAAGAATATCAAAATTGAGCGTAGAGGCTTGTGGGAAGACCTCACTAGTGTGTGTCAATCCCAAATTCCTTTGATGGTAGGCGGTGATTTTAATATTGTTCTTCATCCTTGTGAGAAAAAAGGGGATAATCCTCCCATCCCGTCGGAAATGGAAGAATTTAGGGATGCTATCCTTGAATGTGACCTTACCGATGGGGGATTTGAAGGTTCTCCCTATACTTGGTACAGTAACTTCATTTGGCAATGGTTGGATAGGATTTTTTTCTCTTCGGAATGGTTTAATTCTTTTCCTTCTACTTCTATCAATCACATTCCGAGGCACACTTCCGACCACCACTCTCTTCTTTGCAAATTTAGTACGTTGAAGAATATCCCTGCCTCCTCTTTTCGGTTCCAAAATATGTGGACTAACCACCATAATTTTTTGAACACCGTTAAGGAATCGTGGGATATCCCTCTTCCTTTTGCTGGTCTTAAGAAACTTTCTTTTAAACTTACCCGGCTTAAGCTTACTCTTAAGGAGTGGAACCATATTCATTTTGGTAATGTTTTCGATAAAGTTGCTAAAGCCCAGGATTGTGTGAAACATGCTGAGGAGAATTTTGACTCCAATCCAACCAATGCCAACATGGAAAATCTTAAGTCATCTAATATGGCCCTCAACCTTGCTTTGGCCATTGAAGAGACTTTTTGGAAACAAAAAGTCCGTATGAAATGGACTATGGAAGGGGAAAGAAATACTAAATTCTTTCATGATCTAGTTAAGAAGAATAGGAGTAAGAATTTTATTCATAATATTCATGACGACGGTAACATCCTGGAGAATCCCAATGATATTAATGACTCTGCTGTTAGATTTTTTAACAACGGTTTTCAAAATATGGACACGGATCTCTCTCAAGTTAAAGATAACCTCATCCCTTCTCTTATTCCTGAGATTGAAAATGATGAGCTTTGCAAAAACCCCTCTTTTGAAGAGGTGCGTGAGGTTGTCTTTGATATGGAGGGTGATAGTGTTGCGGGGCCTGATGGGTTTAATGCTAAATTTTTTTAAGAGTGTTGGGAAATTATTGCTTCTGATATTCTTGAAGTGTGATTTCTTTGGAGGAACGGATCTTTCACAAGCTTATTCCTCCACCACTTTATCTTTGATTCCTAAAATTTCGGCGCCAAACTCTTGGAAAGATTTCAGACCTATTAGCCTTTGCAATACGTCTTACAAAATTATTTCTAAAATCCTTAGTAAGAGGCTGAGTCGTATTATTCCTCGCATTATTGTCCCTTCTCAGTCGGGTTTCATCAAGGATCGGCTCATCACGGATAACATCCTCACGACTTTGGATGTTGTCCATGACATTTCTAGATCTAAGATGAACACCATTATTAAGCTTGACATGGAGAAAGCATATGATAGAGTCAATTGGGATCTTCTGTTCAAAATTTTAGCTCAATTTGGGTTTTCTAATCGATTGATCAATTTGATATCATACTACACCAATCGATGTATCAAAATCGGATTAGAAACGAAATCAAGAACAATTTCTCCAAAAAGTCAACTTGAAGGAAAATCAAGAATATACCTTGATTCGACGAAGAACACGGATTGGATGATGATATAATCAACAAGGATCTTCCAAAATGCCTTGGAAATGATTAGAATCGTCCAAGAACTCCATTTCCCGTCGCACCCGTCGCCAGTCGCCGAAAGAAGGAAAAAATCGGGTAAAAATGAAGTCTGGCCGAGTCCAGGCTATATATAGCCTAGAGGTTACTGGCCGTACGGCAGGCCTTATGGCCGTAACTCAGCCCTTACGGCCAGATTTTGGCAGTGCCTTACGGCCGTAACCAAGATTCGTCAAAAAGTTCGCAAGACTGCGGACACTTACTACGTAATCGCACACATTACGGCCAGAATCGGCCTTCGTCAAAAATCGCCTGGGCCAGACGGCCGTACCCGATCACGCTTACGGCCGTAACTCGCACACATTACGGCCGTAACCGGCACCTTACGGCCGTAACTCCGCCAGGCCAGGCCCTGCTCCGGCCGAGACTCGGTCGTGGCCACTCCGACGGCCCGGACGACCCCGAAACCCGAACTTGAGTAAAAATTGAAGATACGGTTACGAAGTACTCGCAAAGACGAATCCAAGCGCTAAGAGAACACACGATTCCGACCACCCGAAGTGTCGGAAATCGACAACGGAAGTAATTACCCCAAACTTTGGGAAATTACAAAAATGGCCCAAAATGTCCGAAATACACGATACATGATCGAAACACCGAACCAAAGATCGCAACACGTATAAAAAAGTTAAACGAACTTACGGGAAACTCGAAACAGCAGTCTCGACCGAGATTCGCAAGAATCAAACTCAAGTGCGGAAAAGTCGCTAAAAAGCACGGAACTCAACAAATCGACACCGAAACGAACTCGGACGTCGAAAAGTGCAGAATTAAATATTCTCAGAATGACGAAACGGTCACAAGAGAGTCGACAAAACAGACTTCCGCCGAAAAAAGAAAATTACCGGAAATCGAAATTTACGGGTATTACAGCAGGTACCATCAAACAAACTATAACTAATTTAATGAGCCATTCGCAGTTTCACAGTCTGAATTAGTTCATATTTTTTTAAAAAAAAAATGAATTTTATTCAACAAATCAGAAACGTAGGGGAACGAGACCCACTACACGCCCAAACATTTGGGGGAGGACGAGTCCCTCTACACGCTCCACACTAAATTAAAACAAATAAAAAACAGCCAACGAGCGCGCTACTTGAGTCTAACATAAGGGAAACCGCTTTTGTCCAGTCTAATCATACCACAAATCTGCCCGGATAAATCCAACGGGCTGTAAAGGCGAAAATTTCTGGACTTGTATCCTTCATTGGCTAAGTGGTCCGCAATGGCATTCCCTTCCTGATAGATATGGGAAGACGAGATATCCATGTAACGACGAAACGACAAGATTTTGTGCCGAATGCTTTGAAGCTGCCAATTTCCGATGTTAGGCGAGGTAATAAAAGAAAGAGCAAAAGCTGAATCCACCTCAACCCAAACCTTCTGAATGTTCCTCTCATAGAAAAGGTCCAACGCTCTCCAAATGGCAAAAAGCTCGGCAAATTCATTGGTGTGATTGCCGATAAATTCGTGAAATGCAAAAATCGAATCACCCGAACAGTTTCTGGCTATGCCGCCCGCGGCCGACTCCCCAGGATTACCCTTCGATGCCCCATCCGTGTTGATTTTGGTAATCCCGAGGACTGGTTTAACCCATCTAACAATGGTAATTTTGTTTTTCTTTTTGTTATTACAGTTACAATGGCAGCTGCTAATGAAATTACACGGGCAGATATTCAAACCCAAAATATCCACAAGAACCGGGGCACCAAACCAGGCCTGCGGATTAAGGGCCCGGTGCCCTTTGATCAAATCCAAGTAGCCCCAAATACGATCGCACACTCTTTGGGCCGTGAAAGGGATCTTCTTGACCCGCATGTCATTCCTAGAACACCAAATAAACCAAAGGATAAGAGTGGGGATAATACGCAAAATGTGGATATCTCCCGAGGATTTATTAAATCAATTGGTAATAACCAAGTTAATATTATTAGTTTGAAAAATGGGAATCCCAACTAGAGCGCAGAAGTTAGCCCAAATCGCCGACGCAACCGGCCTGTTAAGAAAAAGATGAGGAAAATCCTCAACGCCATCACAACAAAAACAAGCATTGTCGGCAATGATACCCCTGGTTCTAAGACCATCCGGGGTGGGGAGCCATTTTTTTAAAATCCTAACCATAAAAAAGGGCATAGTGGGAGTAATAATTTGATTCCAGCAAAATTTTAAAATATTGTGATTGTCTTGGCGTTGCCGAACAGCCTCCCATGCACTTTTAAAAGAAAAACCACCGTGAGAAGTTAGTTTCCAGAATACTTTCCGACCGACAATATCCCCATCCCCATGGGTGGGAAAGGCCATAATGTAGTCTCCAAGATCCAAGGGGATAACGGAGAGTAGTTTTGACCGATCCCAGCCATAAGAAGACCAAAATTGATTAATACTAGCATTCGAACGGGTATTATAGACCCATTGGGACAGCGGACTAAAATCGCACCAATTGTCTTGCCAAAAAGAAATAGCACCATCACCGATATCCCAAAAAATCCATTTGTCCGCTAAATACCGGATGGCACAGAGATTTTTCCACGTAGGAGAATCATAAGGGTTTGTTTTAACAATCATGGGGTGGAGGCGTTTACAATACTTAGCACTCATAAAATTGGACCAAATGTTCGAAGAAGTCCGAAAACGCCACCAAAGTTTGATTTCAGCCGCTTTGAATTAGTTCGTACTTTTTTTTTAAAAGAAAGAGGTAATTTGATAAATCAGACAAGGTTAGGGGGGCCTATTCCCTTACAAAGCCAATTATACAAACGAGAAAGTAGAAAACTACTATTATTCTGGGGTGCCAAATCCCTAACACGGCTACTATTATCAAAGGAAAAAGTAGGAAATGCAAACAAATCCCGATTACAATAGAAATACACAAGAAACCCATTAGGTCTTTTTTTTCTCCTTTATTTTTGTCTTTTTCTTTTTTAGGATGGCTTTGATAAAGCCCTCAACATCTTTGGACGAGCTACTTTCTTCTTTATGTGGTTCTGGTAATGGATTATTAGCCTCGAACCATTCCTCAACGATCTTGGAATTTATGCCTTCATTATTCGTTGCAACCGTTTTTCCATTTGCCAGATCCCTTTTTTTGGGTGGTAAGATAATCGGAGCTGAATACCGATTATTATCTCCATCCGAAAAATATTTCTTTTCCACATATTCGCTCGGCATGTAGCGATAATTTTCAATGGATATGCACACCGATGCCTGTTCGGAAACATCTTCGAAAAGTTCATATGATTTAAAGATATCCTCTTTAATCTTTTTTTCACTCACTCGATTTATTGTAGGATTATTACTTCCATTCGACCCGGGCTTGGTCTCCAAAACTGAGCCGGAGGGCTGTTGGGCCGCGGCATTAACCTCCGGATGAGTTGGGCTGCTCAAAAATGTACCAACTTGGGCTGATGCAGTTGGTGTTTTCAAAGATTTGCATACCGTCATAACATGACCGAGGTGCTTACAAGATGAACAATATTTTGGGATGTTCTCATACTCCACAAGTTGAATTAATGTTTTCCCATCAAGATTGATTTCCACTTCATGCAACAAGGAGTGAGACAAATTAATTTCAACACAAACCCGTGGAGTAGAAGCTCTAGATAAATCAGCCGTGGCGCTATCAATCCTAAGAGGTTTTCCAAGCGTTGAAGCAATAGTAAGAAGACTTCTTTTGTCAAATAAATGAACCGGTAGGTAAGGAAAATTCACCCAAACCGGGGCATACGGGGCTTCAACTTGTGGACAAAAATCTGGAGTCCATTTGAAGACTCGCATCTGGAACCCAGCTATGAACCAAACTTGACGACACCATAGACGTGTGTAGTCTTCCTCACAACAAAGACGTATAAGCACATGCCTCTCTTCAAGAAGTGAGACTGAGAAATCGTCTTTAAGATTGAGATTTCCCATTATCAACCTAAGAGTCTTCATCGTAGGAAAATCGTGAGAAAATTTCCCGACCAATGCATACTTGAAAGGAGCTACAAGTTCCTCGAGTTCTAGTGCAGAAAAGGATACAATTCTCCTACCATCCCTATTCAAAATCTGACCAAATGCAGTAGGTTCACCACCATCATAGAAACTCCTGATGAAGTTATTTTTTGGGCCATTGAAATTATTGTTCTTCATGGCAGATTTGTTATCAAGATGAGTTGCAACAAATTTATTTTTAAGAACATCAGCAAAGCTGCGACCCTGACCTGCTCCTATGGGCTGTGGACTTGGTTTAGGAGGATCAGAACAGGGCAGGTCAGCAAAAAATGGGCTGGACCCAGGCTTCACAGCAGGAATTTTTCTGCTAGGACTTTCATCGGACATCTTTAGTGCAGCTTTAGGCTGACTTTGACAAACATCAACCTGTTCAGGATTATCACCCAAATCCGAATACAACAATGGCGTAGGGTCCTCATCCCTGCAAGTGGATGATCCACCCTCGCCCAATTTCTGAAAAGGAACAACCATCATACCTTGGTTAGGAATTGAAATTTTTGGACCTGTAGAGAGAACGAGATTCAAATCCTGACCGATTTCCAGCGACTTCCCCGCCGTACAGGCAACCATAGGTGGATGGAACACTAACGCAGTGAGGAGGTAATTATTTAGCCGGCTGGTCGGAGTTGGAAAATCACGGGCAGCAATTTTGGGTCCCAGCTTGACTAATGCGAACCGGAACTATGAATGAATGGAGGAGGCCCACCGCACAAGGCGGCGGACTGAAGATAACCGAACGTATCAATCAATTTAAGAGAGGAATTCCACCGTCGGTTGAATTTGGAAGGAACCCTTAGCAGTAGTCGCCTTTTCTAGAGAGAAGGCAGAGGTTTTTCCTTAGAGAGAGTCTGAATTTGAATTTGAATTAGTTCATACTTTTGAATTAGTTCATACTTTTTTTTTTCGCATTGCTTTGTTTTAATTAAACGGACCAGAAATGTGGAGGGACGAGACCCACTACACGCCCAAAGAACCGAGGGTGGCTAGATCCTCACCAAGCCAAATGATTGGAGACCCATCAAAAAAGCTAAAAAGAAGACATATTACATGTCAAGGATCAAAGTATTTTCTACTCCTAATATAAGGGAATCCCATTTTGTCGAGACGAATCAGTCTAAGGATCTTCCCTACGAGATCTTGACAATCCGAGTAGGAGTATTCTCTATGAAGGCAGCCTTGATTCGCAAGGTGATCGGCAACGACATTTCCTTCTCTACAAATGTGGGAGTAACGAATATTAATATCGCTGGCCATTTTTTTAATTTTAGAAATTAATCCCTGAAGTTGCCATTGACAAGCAGACTCTAAAGAAACCAAATTAATGGCAGCGGTCGAATCAGCTTCCACCCAAATATTTTGGAACCCTCTCTCCGCACAAAGGTCAATTCCCCGCCAGATCGCAAAGAGCTCCGCATAAGAGTTAGATTGTTCGCCAATAAATTCATAGAAGCAGAATATAGGAGTACCCCGATGATCCCGAAGGATCCCCCCAACTGCCGCTAGACCTGGATTATTTTTGGCCGCCCCATCCGTATTCAATTTAAACCACCCAACGGGAGGCGGAGCCCAACTAACGGTCGTGAGTTTAATTTTGGGAGGTGGGGGTATAGAATTACACAACCTATCCGCAAAGCCATTCCCCCGATGCCAAAAGTGTCTAGCCTTCCTAGGCACCTTAATGTAGCGAAGGTAGTTCCAAACTCTAGCACAAACCTGCTTGGCCGTGAAGGGAATCTTTTTAACTCTTTTATCATTCCTACAACACCAAAGAAACCAACAAATAAGCACGGAAATGATATGGAAGATATGTATTTTACCTTGCGCTTTGCTGAACCAACTCCTCAAAAATTGGTTAACACTAATAATGTTCGGGCGAGCAAGGCCAGCTATCGAGTAAAAGACATCCCACACTTTAGAGGCCACTGGCCCGACCACAAGGAGATGAAGCAGACTTTCTTGACCACCACAACAAAAACAAGGGGTGTTAGACATTATGCCTCTAAGAGCCAGGCAATCCGGAGTAGGGATCCATTTATTAAACACACGAACCATAAAAATGGAAATCGTAGGAGTAATAATTGCATTCCAGCAAAGTTTAAGACATTTGTTAACCTCCTTACGTTGTCTAATTTGATCCCAAGTATTATTAAAGGAAAAGTCCCCATTAGAGGAAAGTTTCCAACAAGTTTTAGGATTCGCCACATCAGCGGGAAGAGCACAAATATAATCACAATAATCAGGCGGAATAGAGGCCTGTAACTTAGTTTTATCCCAAACCCCATTAGACCAAAAATCTTTAAGACGAGATTTGGACTTAGATGGGTGTAAACTAGTTTGAGGGCTAAAATCACACCACATCTCATGCCAAAAATAAGCATCCGCTGTACCGCTATTCCAAAAAATCAGCTTATCCGCAAGAAGCCTAATATTGCACAAACGCTTCCAAATGACCGAATCAAATGGATTAATTTTCACCACCATTGGGTGAAGCCTCTTACAATATTTATCCATAATAAATTGAGACCATATATTATTAGAAGTGCGAAACCTCCACCACAATTTATACTCTGCTGTTTTAATGATATCATTAATATCCCGAAAACCCAAACCACCCTCACTCGTAGGGTAACAAAGTTTAGACCAAGATGCCCAGTGCATTTTCTTTTTAGCATCATTATATCCCCAAAGGAATTTATTGAAAAGCCTCTCAATGAATGTGATTACATTAGCTGGAGGTTTCATCACTTGAAGACAATAAAATGCAATGGAGTTGAGTACCGATTTAATAAGCTCGATCCGACCACCTAACGAGAGAAGATGGTGGTTCCACGAGCAAATCTTAAGTTGAATTTTACGAATAGTCTCATGGAACATAGCAAATGTGGGATTCCCCTTCCACAGAGGAACTCCCAAGTAGGTGATCGGTAAGCTAGACATTTGGAACCCCGTAATGGTGTGCACAAGATTAGCCAAATTAGAGGGAGGGTGCTGCATAATATATAGACTTTTAGCATTATTAATTTTTTGCCCCGAAACACTCTCGTAGTGGTTAAGAAGATTGTTAAGAATATGAAAATTACTCTCCGACGCCTTGAGGAAAAGAAGAGTATCATCCGCATAAGCTAAATGGGAAATTTTCACATTTTTGCGAATGATATAAGCCATTTGAGGATGATGAGCAAACATGTCATCAATGCAACGGGAAAAGTAATCAGACGCCATGACAAACAATAATGGAGAAATCGGGTCCCCTTGACGCAGCCCTCTCCCAGATTTAAAATAGCCGACCGAGCAACCATTAATTAAAATGGAGAACCAAGCCGAACTCACACACTGTTTAATCAAATTGATCAAACGATTAGAAAACCCAAATTGAGCTAAAATTTTTAACAGAAAATCCCAATTGACTCTATCCATGTCAAGCTTAATAATGGTATTCATCTTGGATCTAGAAATGTCATGCACAACATCCAAATCCGTGAGGATGTTATCCGTGATGAGCCGATCCTTGATGAAACCCGACTGAGAAGGGACAATAATGCGAGGAATAATACGACTCAGCCTCTTACTAAGGATTTTAGAAATAATTTTGTAAGACGTATTGCAAAGGCTAATAGGTCTGAAATCTTTCCAAGAGCTTGGCGCCGAGATTTTGGGAATCAAAGATAAAGTGGTCGAGGAATAAGCTTTTGAAAGAGCCGTTCCTCCAAAAAAATCACACGTCGCTTCAAGAACATCCAAGGCAATAATGTCCCAACACTCTTGAAAAAATTTCGCATTAAAACCATCAGGCCCCGCAACACTATCGCCCTCCATATCAAAGACAACCTCACGCACCTCTTCTAAAGAGGGGTTTTTGCAAAGCTCATCATTATCAATCTCAGTAATAAGAGATGGGATGAGGTTATCTTTAACTTGAGAGAGATCCGTATCCATGTTTTGAAAACCGTTGTTAAAAAATCTAACAGCAGAGTCATTAATATCATTGGGATTATCCAAGATGTTACCGTCGTCATGAATATATGAATAAAATTCTTACTCCTATTCTTCTTGACTAGATCATGAAAGAATTTAGTATTTCTTTCCCCTTCCATAGTCCATTTCATACGAACTTTTTGTTTCCAAAAAGTTTCTTCAATGGCCAAAGCAAGGTTGAGGGCTATATTAGCCAACTTAAGATTGTCCATATTGGCATTGGTTGGATTGGAGTCAAAATTCTCCTCAGCATGTTTCACACAATCCTGGGCTTTAGCAACTTTCTCGAAAACATTACCAAAATGAATATTGTTCCACTCCTTAAGAGTAAGCTTAAGCCGGGTAAGTTTAAAAGAATGTTTTTTAAGACCAAAAAATGGAAGAGGAATATCCCACGATTCCTTAACGGTGTTCAAAAAATTATGGTGTTTAGTCCACATATTTTGGAACCGAAATGAGGAAGCGGGAATATTCTTCAATGTACTAAATTTACAAAGAAGAGAGTGGTGGTCGGAAGTGTGCCTCGGGATGTGTTTGACCGAAGAAGAAGGAAAACAATTAAACCATTCCGAAGAGAATAAAATCCGATCCAACCGTTGCCAAATGAAATTGCTGTACCAAGTATAGGGAGAACCTTCAAATCCCCCACCGGTAAGGTCACATTCAAGGATGGTATCCCTAAATTCTTCCATTTCCGAAGGGATTGGAGGATTATCCCCTTTTTTCTCACAAGGATGCAGAACGATATTAAAGTCACCCCCTACCATCTAAGGAATTTGGGATTGACACACACTAGTGAGGTCTTCCCACAGGCCTCTACGCTCAATTTTGGTATTATTCCCGTACACAACCGTTAACAAGAAAGGTTTAGCAAGGGAAGCAGATAAAACGGACGTGTGCAGCAATTGATCCGTGCTTTTTAAGACCGAAATTTTAGTGCTAATATCCGAGAATATCCAAATATGGTTATTATAATTCGCAACCACCTTATCAAAGCCAAATAACCTACAATAGTAATTAGCATTCAAGAATACCTTAGGTTCAATGAGCGCCAAGATATTAAGATTATGCTCTTTTTTTAGTAGTTTAACAATTTTTTGGGCAGAATCATTGCCAATACCTCTAACGTTCCAGATAAGCGTATTAATCATTTATACTGGTTTAGTTTAGTGACCACTTTTGGAGGAGCCTTCTTTTTATTAGCCTTCTGGAAGAGCAACCACCGTCTCTTTATCACGGGCTTTAGGAGCCCCTATTTTGTTAGTATTTTCCCAATCAGATAAATAACCATCCACATTATTTTTAGATGAATCAAGGGAGGGTTCAGATCTGCAAGCCTCAAAGTCTCCCTTAATGGTCCCATGATCCGAATCATCATCTCAAGATGATAGTTTAAAATTTTTTTGGAGTAAGGGGGGACTTTGGGAGTTCCCAGAACTTTCCCCTGATCCACAATCAACAATCAAAGCACAATCGATAACAGCTGTATCAACAGAACCCATTGTGGGAAAAAGGGGGTCAAACGACATACCTTCCCCAGTAGTAGGATCCAGCTTATTAGGAGCCGAAGATGGCCCGATTAGTTTGGCGTCCGCGAGCCCATTCGAGGAATTACACGGGGTCGTACGACAAATATCCAAAATGACTGTAAAGTTGGGGTGGGATTAACAGAACAATCACCAGTCATTTTGGAGGGGAGGGGATCAACCAAGAAATCAACTACAACTATAGGGGTGGGTTTAATACAATCTTAATTTTTTTGGGGAGGGGGGAAAACATTAACAGAAATGTTCTGATTATCAACAAACCACTTATTTTTGTCTACCATTTCTTCCTCAATTTGTAACAGGTCGAACATATTAGTAGTCTCAATTTGCGGCCTCTTGCCCTTGTCCACAACAATGATCCCCTGATCGGTCATAGGTTCAATATCCTCCGGTTCATCCTCCTCTAAAAGACCTTCAACATCACCTGCCCAATCAGTAACAACTTTTTTGGGGAGGGTAGCGTTATTAATAAGAAGTGTTCCCCTGGTCTTTGGCTCCTTTGGGTTCGGGAGAGCCTTAAAAGCATTTTTCGTCTTGCTCACCTGCCATACTTGTTGCATTTATGAGGAACCTGCAACATTCTCCAAACACAAATTCGTAATACTAGTCGGTCCTTTATCACCAATAGGGACCGGTTCTTTCACTATAGTAGATTTAGCAATTTCTTTAATGATTGAAGTTGTTTTACTCGCCTGATTAAATTTAGGGAACTCTTTCGGTTTCAGCGATGGATTTTTAAAGTAACACATATCTATATCATGCCCAATATGATGACAGTGAGAACAATATTTTGGAAGTTTTTCATATTCAACAATATGTGTTGAAAAAACACCATCACATTGAATAGCAATCTTATCAGGAAGATGATTTTGTAAATTAACTTCAACACAAACCCTAACATAATTCAATCTAGTCCGATTAAGGGTTTGCGGATCCGGTTTTAAAAAGTTACCTATCAAATCAGATACTGTAAAGCACGTAAATCAAACCATTGAATCGGTAAAGCTAAAATTTTAACCCAAATAGGGACAGTTGCCGGTTCGTGTTTAAAATTGAAAAACGGTGACCATTTAAAAAGTCTCATCGGAAACCCTAAAACATGAGATTCGCGGCCTACCCACAGTTTAGTGTAGGCAGCTTCATTACCCAGAGAAATCAGCACATGTTTAGCATTAAGAAACTGAACCTTACAAATACCAAATCCAGAATTTTTCAAATGATTAGCTATTGCTTCATTCGGAGGTTTGCAATATGAAAATTTACCAATTAATGCAAATTTATAAACAGCAGAAACAACCTCACATTCTTGTTTATTGAAAACAGCTGTCGGAATTTCCGCGGAGGAATCAATGGAGCCCAAACGGGCTCCTGTTGAAGAACCATTAGACACAATATTGGCAAAAGACATAACTTGGGGGTTGCCCGGAATAGCCGGAATTTTCCCCTGAATAGGCCCAATAAGAACTGAAGAAACAGGGTCAGATTGGGGAGGGGAGACCGAAATAAGAGGAACACGAGATTTAACAATACGTCTGCGATAGCCGCCGCAATAGAAGCCACGGGAGGAACCGCCGCAGGAGGAGCACCGCCAACTTCCGCACTCAGAGGAGAGCCCTCTAAGCCCACCGGAATTTCACCCTCTTCAAGAGCTA
>CM065813.1:115563714-115566214 GCA_033398695.1 Orobanche coerulescens
CAACTCAAATAACATAACTCTCCACTACAATGATCTGCCCAAAGAAACGACCGCCTCACCGTGCTTGCCCGACCACCTAGGTTATCGAACACTCACGTACCGGTACGTCGCTCCCTCAGGCTACCCACCAAAGCAGCTAACTGAAATCTCAGTCGAATAATTACTAGGAAATGCCCACAAGCGATGGGGCACTGCTTTACCGAACCCACCGAGCAATTTCCGAACATGCATCTAATCGCAGAACATGGCAGCCCACTACGACGTTTCGCCCCAATAAGCGACCGCCTCACCATGCTCGTACGACGACCTAATAGGTTATCAAACGCTCACGTACCGGTACGTCGCTCATTGAGACTGCCCACCTAAGCAGCTTACCAAAATCTCGGTCGAGACAATGCCAGAAAAATCCCACGAGCGGCGGAGGTGACCGCTCGACCGAACCAACCAACTCACGAACAACATCTCAAATACAAAATCTAGCTTCTCTACTGCGATGTTTGCACAAGCAAGCAACACCCGCACCATGATCGCCCGACTACCAGGTTGGTTATCGAACGCCCACGTTATATAATGCCGCTCGCTCACACTACCCACCGGAGCAAGTCGCCAGAATCTTGTTCTCGACACTGCCGGAAAACTTTCTTGTGTGTTTCTTTAGAGGGTGACTACTGGACTCGGCCCTTGGAAGTTACTCACAAGTAAGCAGCCAGCTCGCTGACACCCTCTCACACACCCTCCCCCCTATAATAGGCTTAGAAGAATAATCCCTTGTGAGTGCAGTAGACATTGAAAGGCTGGAGAACCCACTCCGAATTTAAAGCCAATATAAGTTATTATAAATTAATTATTATATAAGTTTATATTGATAAAAAATATAAAACAATATATTTACACTATAATAAGTTATTTATAATTTTATAAATATTAAATAAATAAAAAAACCAATAATTATTGAAAATATAAAAAAAATTAATAAATCAATCAAAATACGAATTAAAAATTACGAAAGAATAATTTTTACTTTTCAAATTTATTTTGTTTATTTTATAATATTAAATAATTATTGAAATATTATTATTAATATAAAAATAACTAAATTACTTTTTAATTTAGTTAAAATTACGAAATAGTAGCTTCTATGTTTTAAATGTATTTTCTTTATCTTAAAATAATAATTAATTGCTGCAAAATTATTAATAATATATAAAAATAAATTATTTATTTTTAATTTAGTTAAAATTACGAAATAAGAGTATTTATTTTTTAAAATATATCTTTATTTAATAATTGTTGTAAAATTATTTAATAATATATAAAAAATAAACAATTTTTTTTAGTTTAGTTAAAATTACGAGTGCAGTAGATATTGAAAGGCCGGAGAACCCACTGCGAGTTTGTTTGGGCAATTGCGTTGCGGGAATGCTGTAATACCCGAGATTTCGGATATGTATTTGGAACTTGTGATATTGTAATTATTGTACTTTTGTCTGAGTATTATTCTCCGTATTTCATAATCCGATGTTGTCGAGCGTATGATTTCGTGTATGTGATTTAAAGATTGTAATTCTGCGCATGTAGCGCACGCTATCGGCTATGTGTAGCGTACGCTAACATGGATTTATAGCGCACGCTACAAAGGAGCATTAGCGCACGCTATGCGTGGTCATTTTGATTGGGACGTGCGGTAGGTGAGATCTGGCCGGGGGACCCCTGTCGGATTGTGTCGGGATGAACCTGGACGGCTTTCGGGAAAAGCCGAGTCAACGCCTTAGCGCACGCTACAGGCATGTGCATAGCGCGCGCTAAGTGCCGAGTACAGTATAGTCAGTGAGCCGTTAGCGCACGCTACGAGCAGGGACTAGCGCGCGCTAATGGCCATTTCTTATAAATAGGACAGCATCCTATTCGTGATTTCAGTTCCTTTTTCTCCCATACCCGAATTCTTACACTTAGAACATAACTTCCTTCATCCTAAACACTTCATATCAACATCCTAGCTCGTGATTGAAGATCGTATATCATTGGAGATTGGTGTTCAAGCCTTCGGTGTGGATTGCTTCGATTTCCTCCGTGTTCTTCACTACTTTGAGGTAGGTGATTCTTCACCGATATTAGTAATGTTCTTAAGGACGTTGATCATGTTTCGATAGCCAGTTATTTCGTTTATTAACGGTCATCACATGTTAGAAGGATACTTTTGACGTATCGGCACTATATATCGTAGGAACCCTTGAACCGTTTTTAGTATTTGGACTCCTAAGTATTTTCAAACCGATTTGTGATCAGTAGACGGATACTACCCAGTTGTTACGTTTTACACATTGTAATCATGCGTAGGACGAACGGAACTTAGAATATTTTCTTGAGGATCGAAGATGAAGTATGATGTTGAGATGATTATCCGTGTATTTGTATCTTATAATCATAGAACTTCCACAAACCTTATTAGCATGATATGCTTGAGGATGACTTGTTTTATCGCCATAGAATTTATGAGTTC
>CM065813.1:115576214-115813857 GCA_033398695.1 Orobanche coerulescens
AGTTGGCCCAAACCGAAGAGGCGATCGGCCCATTAAGGAAAAGGTGAGGAAGGTCCTCGGCGCTATCACAACAAAAACAAGAATTATCAGCAATAATACCCCTCGATCTAAGATCGTCCGGCATGGGAATCCATTTTCTCAAAAGTCTAACCAAGAAAAATGACATTGTAGGAGTAAGAATTTGGTTCCAGCAAAATTTTAAGATAAGGTGAGTATCATGGCGTTGACGAATCTCCTCCCACGCGCTTTTAAAAGAGAAACCGCCGTGGGAGGTAAGTTTCCAAACGGCCTTACGACCATTTAGCCCCAACTCAACATGAGTGGGGAAGGTCATAACATAGTCCCCAAGATCCGAAGGAATGACGGAGAGAAGTTTTGACCGATTCCACTCGTGAGGAGTCCAAAACTGATTAATGGTGGTGTTTAATCGGGGTTTTGAAGCCCATTTGGACAGCGGGCTAAAATCACACCAATTGTCAGGCCAAAATGAGATATCGCCATCCCTAATATACCAAAAAATCCATTTATCCGCTAAAAACCGAATATCACAAAGATTTTTCCAGGTAGGAGAGTCGTAAGAGTTGGGTTTCACCACCATGGGGTGGAGACGTTTACAATATTTGTCCTTCATAAATTGGGTCCAAATGTTAGAGGAGGTACGAAACCGCCACCAAAGTTTAATTTGGGCAGCTTTAATAATGTCCGCCAAACTCCTACAACCAAGACCACCTTCTTCCTTAGGGTAACAAAGCTTAAGCCATGCCCCCCAATGAAGTCTCTTTCTATTGTCGTTAGAACCCCATAGAAATTTGTTGAAAAGCCGTTCAAGGAAGATAATAACATTTTTAGGGGGTTTAAGAACTTGGAGACAGTAGAAAGGGATAGAGCTCAGGGTAGTTTTAATAAGTTCAAGCCTACCACCCGAGGTAAGTAAAAGGTGATTCCACGACTGGAATTTGGAGCAGGTTTTAGCAATAAGATCACCATACATGTCAAAAGTTTGGCTCCCTTTCCACAAGGGGGCACCCAAATAATTAATAGGTAGATACATCCAGTCGTTTGTTTCACCATACGAACCAACGAATTATTAGGCTTGGCAAAAATAAAAGAGCTCTTGGAGTTGTTAATTTTTTGGCCTGAGCTCGTGGTGTAGTGATCGAGGCAATTTTTTAGAATGAGGAGATTGTTGTAGGAAGCATTGGTAAAGATTAACACGTCATCAGCATAAGCAAGATGTGAAATCCAGACCCTCTTCCCGATTTTGAAAAACATATCGGGGTGGGTAAGAAAAGTTTTATCCAAAAGTCTAGATAAATAATCGGACGCTATAACAAAGAGAAGAGGCGACAGGGTGTCACCTTGTCTGATGCCCCTGTCAGATTTAAAAAAACCCACTGGGCTCCCATTAATGAGAATCGAGAACCAACAATTGGAAATGCAACGATAAATCATGTCAGCCCAAGCATCCGAGAAACCGAAGGCTTTTAAAATTTTTAAAAGGAAAGCCCAGTTAAGCCTATCGTAGGCTTTCTCCATATCTAATTTAATCATAACGTTCGATTCAGATGTAGATATGTCATGACAAACTTCTTGGGTCATTAAAATATTATCAGTAATGAGTCGGCCTTTAATGAAGCTAGATTGGGCTGGGCTGAGAATTTTCGGAAGAAGACGACCCAATCTGGTACTGAGGATTTTCGCAATAATTTTATAAGAGGTATTACAAAGGCTTATCGGCCTAAAATCCTTCCAAGCAAGGGGGAGCATTTGGGAATAAGAGAAATAGTAGTACACGAAAAAGATTTGGGCATGGGGTTTCTGGAGAAAAAGTCCCACACTGCCTTACAAACATCAGTAGCAATAATGTCCCAGCACTTATGAAAGAATAAGGCATTAAAACCATATGGGCCGGCCACACTGCCTGGATCAATACTAAAAACAGCCTGTTTAATTTTATCCACATCTGGCATGGCACACAAATTACAGTTGCCAACAGTATTAATAAGGCACGGGATAATGTCAGGCCTAATATCAGCCGGAGTAAAATCAAAACATTTAAAAACATTAGTAAAGTAACTAACTCCAGAATTTTGGATATCGACGGGGTCAGTGATTTGGATACCATCCATGATTTGAAAGATTTTGCCTTTACTTCTTTTGGATTTAATGAGGTCATGAAAAAATTTGGTGTTCCGTTCCCCTTCAAGGCACCATTTTAAATTAGTTTTTTGTTTCCAAAAATCCTCTTCCATAGCCATCGTAAGATTAAGATTGGCTCTGGTTTTGTTTAAAAGAATAAGATTGTTGTCGGAATGGTTATTATCAAACTTGATCTCGGCATCCGACACAAGCTCCCTAACTTCAAACACTTTAGTGAAAATATCACCAAAATGAGTTTTATTCCAATCTTTTAAAGAAAGTTTAATTCTCGAAAGTTTGGTCAAAAGTTTAAACATGCCCGACGAATGAACCGGGATCAGCCATGAATCTCTAATAATCCCCAGAAAATCTTTATGCTTGATCCACATATTTTGAAAACGAAACGTGGGTTTAGGTTTGAACTTGTTGTTACCAGAACTACATAAAATCACCGAATGGTCCGAGTGAAGGCGAGATAGGTGTTTTACACACGAATCTGGGAAGGTATCAAACCAAGCTGGAGAGTGTAAAACTCTATCGAGCCTTTGCCAAATTAAATTGATATACCAGGTAAAAGGCGAACCAATGAAGGCAAAGTCAATAAGATTACAATCAAAAAGAGCATCATGGAAGTCTTCCATCTCCGAAGGGATAGGAGAGGCACCACCTTTTTTTTCGTGAGAGTGTAAAATAATATTAAAATCGCCTCCCACAATCCACGACCCCTGATTATTGCTAATAGCAAGAAGGTCGTCCCAAAGAGCCCTCCTTGCGACCCTAATATTTTTTCCATAAACAATGGTTAAATAATAGGGGACAGGAGAAGCATTTGAACTGACTTCCATGTGGAGCAAGTGAGCAGTGTTTTTCAAGATTTAAAAAGAAAAATTGTGATCAAAGAACACCCAAATGTGGTTGCTTTGGTTCACAACAACTTTGTCGAAACCGAGGTATTTACAAAATTAGGCCGAATCAAGTGAAATTTTAGGCTCAATAAGAGCCAAAATATTCACGTGGTGGTCTCTACTCAAATTTTTAACATTCCGTTTAGCATCTTTCTTACCCATCCCCCTAACGTTCCAAATAAGGGTGTTATTCATTGGACACATTAGGGGGTTTTTAGATCCTGGCACTCCTCCTGAGCTTCGTGTTAGTAATGTCCAGAGAACCCAAACCCTCTTTATTACCGCGGCTTTGGGCCTCCCTTTCAATTTGTCGCCCGAGTTCAATGTGACGACGCTTTCTTTCGTCTCTCTTCAGACTCCTAGGAGAATGAGGAGATTGATGCTGGGGAGGGGGCAGCGCCAACACAATCCCGCTAGAATCTGCACTAATTCCATCCAAATCAGACAAAGGGGTTTCCAAATCTGACTCAGTATCTCCGCAAGAGACAGAGGAAGCTGAATTAGTATCCCCAAAAGAGTAACTTTGTTCATCTTCCTTCTGTTTCTTGTGGGAGCACTCAGGGTCGTCTTTAGGAGATCCCTTTGTCTTGGGGAGGGGAGGAGAAATAAATTGGGGGACCTCCGACTGGGACAGAACAAGGTCAGGGGAGAGTAACTCTCTCCCAGGCATGTCTAGCTTATCAGCCGGGGGTAGGGAAGTGGCGAGAGTACCCGGGGCCCTGTCCACAAAATCCAAAACAATGAGTTCAGTACCATCTTTCAAAGAGGATGAAGGTACTAGAGGTTCCACATCATCTATCAAAACATGAAACGAGTTATGAGATAAAGTTTCATCAATTTTAGGGGCTGTAATTTTTTTCCGAGGGGAATTTTCTTTAGATCCATGCTGTTCAACCTGAACCCAGATATCATTAGGTTTTTCGGCCTTTTTGTTATCTTTGGCAACGAGTTCAGTTTTGAATTTCTTTCAGCAAGGAGTTTGCTTTTTTCAGCAAAATTAGGCCTGAGTTTATGATTTTTAATATAACAGTCCGTTTCCTCGTGGCCAATATGATGACAGAAATGACAATATCTTGGCAATCGTTCAAACTGAACATTTATATCAACAGATTTACCATTACAAGAAATGGCGAATTTTTGAACAGGGGGTGTTTCGAGATTGATTTCGACACAGAAACGAGCATAGTTTAACCGAGATTTAGATTGGGTTGCTTCGTCAGCCATAACGAATTCACCAAAAACACTAGCAATCGTTTTAAGACTTCGAATATCATACCATTGAATTGGTAGTGCGAAAGCTTTGAGCCAGACCGGAACCACCGGTGGTTCATTTTTAAAATCAAAATCGGGCGTCCATTTTAAAATTCTCATTGGAAGTCCAGCAATCGGAATCTCGCGTTGAATACGAAGTTTACCAAATTGTTCCTCATTAAAACAAGTAATTAAAACATGGCGGAGATTTAGATATTGAACTTTACGCAGTTTATACCCAAGATTATTAAGGGCAGTTCAGATTACCTCATTTGTCGGTTTTCCATAGGAAAACTTACCAACAACCGAGAGACGGAAAGCTTCAGAAGCTTTCTCACATTCCAGTTTAGAGAAAATAACAGTAGGCACATTACCAGACCGTTCAACCGAACCGAAAACGTCGTGCAAGTGATCTGCGCCGCCATAGGTCGCCGCCGCATAGGATTTTAAAATCGGTACAGGGGGAGGATCGGAAACACTTTTGTTCTTGAAACTGGAAGTTCCGGCCGGAGGGGCATCCGCGGCCGCTTTACCTTTATCAGATTTTTCAGGAAACGAGGAAGAGCCCTTCAAATCTAGGGGGTTCCTTGTATGGCGAAGCGTGTCTAGGGTAAACTCGCCCGCCGCCGCTTCAGGAAAAGCATTTGCAATGAGGTCTGGTGACGATGGAGTAGGGAAATCGTCCAAGGTGACCGAGATACCTCTTTTTTTTGGTCGCGACTGATCTGTATGGAGGAGGATGTTATTATCATCCAGAAGATGATGCTCGCGGGATTCAACTCCCAAAGATTTCGATGCTGGATTTGTTGGATTTCTAATCGGGTTTACAGAAGAGTCCGACGTCTTGTTGATGATGACAGAAGGAATATTGAAAAAACTTGGCTGGGAAGATGGAGAAGAACGTAAGGAACAAGATTCTCCAGATTGTTGTTTTTTTATTTTTTTGACTGAGTTTTGGTGAGGTAGATGGAGGAATATGAAGTTGGGCGGTGTTATCTTGGTCCACAGGAGAAATGCCAGGATTCACGGGAGTTGTAGGGCAGGAATTATTTTTAAATGAACTGAGATCTGGTTTTGAGGAGATGGAGAGTTGACGGGCGGGGATATTCAAGAAATGGGGCGCCCCCACATGATGATTGTCTGCCATGAGGCAGAATATTAAATGAGGGACCGCCGCTCAAGGCGGCGGAAATGCGAAACAAACGAACGTTATCAGATGAATAACGCCCGGAAAACTCAAAAGTGTATGAATTAGTTCATACTTTTTTTTTTTAAAAAAAAAAGGATGCCATATTATAAAACAAACAAGATAAGGGAGGCCTATTCCCTTACATAGCCGATATATAATGGGGGGCAATCCCAAACATAGCCACAAAATAAAAAGGTAACTAAATACCACAAAGCAAATTAGGGGTGCTAAATCCCCAACACAGCTGCAAATAAAACACATAAAAGGCAAAAAACAAATAAGAAATAAACACAAGCTACGCACCCGTAGCTTGCTTCTTCTTAGATTTTTCTTCCTTTTTCTTTTTCTTGTTAACTACCTTTTGAAAATCCAAATCCATATCTTCCACCGCTTCGACTCCGGACTTAATCAATTCTTGACTTGACTCCGCAATCTTGGTCCGAATCTTAACTTGAACATTATCGGACGAACAAGGATCGATCTTTTGAAGTGACTTAAGGCTCTCTTGAATTTGTTCCGGCATTTGGTTCTGCTCGTCGAACCATTCCTCAACATTATTTGGGTTAGCGGAATTAATCTTAGATTTTTTCTTTACTTTTTTCTTTGGAGGAGGTAAAATAGGCGCCGAATCCGAATTGCTATCACCATCTGAGTAATAGTTCTTGTCAATAAGAATGTCAGCAAAAGTGTCAGGCAAGGAATGAGCATCAGGTTGGATAGTGATACACACCGACTCGACTTCTGAGACGTTATCAAACAAATCATAAGATTTGAGGATATCATCTTTAATTTTAGGAAAATTCACTGGTTTTGTCGTAGGATTATTGTGTCCAGACTTAAATGTAATAATTCCTTTCGAGTCCATAGAAATCGAGTCATCTAAATCAGAGCAAAAAGGAAGCGGCACACCTGGGTTAGGTAGGCCATTATGTGGATCGAAAGAGGCACCAGCGGGCTGCTGCGAAGACTGGACCGGGCTGGAGGGCTGTAGGGCTGAATCATTAACCTCCTGTTGAGGTGGTCTGCTCAAAGAGGAATAATCATGGGCTGATGCAGGTAGGTTTTTCACGGATTTGCATTCCGGCACAACATGACCGAGATGTTTACAATTTGAGCAAAATTTTGGGATATTTTCGTACTCAACCAGTTGAAATAATGTTTTCCCATCAAGATTGATTTCCACTTCTTGCAACAAGGGTTGAGACACATTCATTTCAACACAAACCCGAGGAGTAGAATCTCTAGATAAATTAGATGTGGCACTGTCAATCCTAAGAGGTTTTCCAAGCGTTGAAGCAATGATGAAAAGACTTCTTTTGTCAAATAGATGAACCGGGAGGTAAGGAAAATTAACCCAAACCGGGGCATAAGGTGCTTCAACTTGAGGACAAAAATCTGGAGTCCATTTGGATTCGCATTTGGAACCCAGCCATGAACCAACATTGACGACACCATAACCGGGTGTAATCTTCCTCACAACAAAGACGTATAAGCACATGCCTTTCTTCAAGAAGTGAGACCGAGAAATCGCCTTTAAGATTGAGATTTCTCATTATCGACCTAAGAGTCTTCATCGAGGGAAAACCAAGGGAAAATTTCCCGACCAATGTATACTTGAAAGGAGCTACAACTTCGGCGAGTTCTTGGGCAGAAAATGATATCATTTTCCTGCCATTTCGTTCCAAAATCTGCCCAAAGGCAGTAGGTTCCCCAAAATCATAGAAACTCCTATCAACATTTATCGAGCTCTGATGTCCCGCTGGACTATTTGCTTTAGAATTCACATATGATGCCGGCATTTTTCTAACAGCAGCCGCATAGGATAAGTTTGGAGGCTGCTGCAAGTTTTCTACTTGATTGGGCAGCTGCAAGTGTTCAATTCCAGCGTGATCATGACCTGTTTGAGTATTCTTCGGGTCAGAAATGAAGCAAGTTTTCTCCAGCACCAACTGATATTCTTGACCTCTCACAAGAAATTTGTCGGACACCTTATGTGCAGTGAAATGTGCAGGCAAATTACAGCACCCCTGTAAAGGTTTCCCACCCATAACCCGGAGAAAAGGAGGCTGAGGGTCCTCGTTCCTGCAAGTGGACGATCCACCCTCAACCGAAATCTGAAACGGAGCAGGCAAATTAGGAGCATCCATAGTACCTTGATTATTTGGGATAGCAGATTTCGGACCTGCCATGGCTACGGGATTTGGTTTGCCATCCCCTCCCAGCAAATTCCTATTCTTTCCAGCGACCATAGTAGCAACTGCAATTGCGGGAGGAGCTATATTACCTATGGCCGGAAGCGAGATCTCCATCGCGATTGCAGGACCGGAACACACAGACAGCGAGCGAAGAAAAAAAAATAGGGAAGAGGTTTCGAGATGTCAGCAATAACGAAGCCCAGCCAAAAAATTCTGAAATTGATGAAAGCCCGCCGCACAAGGCGGCGGACGGGATAATAATTATGAAGATTATCTGAGATTTGGGGAGAAAAATCGCCGCGAAGGCATAAGGATTGGGAGCAGACGGCGTTTTCCTAGAGAGAAGGCAGAGAAAATTTTTGAGAGAGAGAGAGCGTGATAGAATTAGTTTATGAATTAGTTCATACTTTTTTTTTTAAAAAAAAAAACCGAAATTTATTCGACGGATCAGAAATGTGGGGGGACGAGGCCCACTACAAGCCCAAAGAGTTTGAGGGAGGACGAGCCCCTCTACATGCCCAATATAAATCTAGAACGACATGGAACTCGGCCCAACAAGCGGCCTATTTGAATCTAACGTGCGGAAACTCATTTTTGTCCATCCTAATCATACCACGAATCTGCCCGGACAGATCCGACGGGCTATAAAGATTAAAGTTTCTGGACTTGTATCCTTCATTAGCCAAGTGGTCCGCAATGGAATTCCCTTCCCGATAAATATGGGAGAACGAAACGTCCATAGAACGACGAAGAGCCGAGATTTTGTGACGGATGCTTTGCACTTGCCAATTACCAATGTTAGGCGAAGTAATAAGAGAGCAAAAGCCGAGTCTATCTCCACCCAAACCTTAAGAATCTTCCTCTCAAAACAAAGATCCAATGCTCTCCAAATAGCAAACAGTTCAGCAAAATTATTCGTGTGGGTGCCAATAAATTCATGAAATGCGAAAAGAGGGTCGCCCGTGTCGTTCCTAGCGATCCCCCCAACAGCCGATTCGCCCGGGTTGCCTTTCGAGGCTCCATCCGTGTTGATTTTGGTAACCCCGGGGATAGGTTTGGCCCATTTGACCAACGTAAGTTTTTTTTTTCCTTTTTTTGACCACAATTACAAACAAAATTATCAATAAAATTGCAAGGGCATATAAAGAGGCCCAAGATATCGATAAGCGCCGGAGTGCCGAGCCACGCCCGAGGTTTAAGGCTCCTATGGTCTTTGATCATGAACAAGAAAGACCAAATGCGATCACATACGTGTTGAGCCGTGAACGGAATCTTCTTAACCCGCATATCGTTCCTAGAACACCAAATAAACCATAAGATGAGAACCGGGATGATACACAAAATGTGGACGTCACCGGACGCCTTATTAAACCAATTAGAAAGGACTAAATTAATAGAGTTGGTTTGTAAATAGGGGATCCCCACAACGGTGCAAAAATTGGCCCAGACCGACGAAGCAACCGGCCCACTGAGAAACAAGTGGGGGAGGTTTTCCACACCTCCACAACAAAAACAACACATGTCGGTAACAATACCCCTGGATCTAAGGCCATCCGGGGTAGGGATCCATTTTTTGAGAAGCCTAACCATAAACAAAGACATAGTCGGCGTAAGAATAGGATTCCAACAAAATTTTAAAATATTATGAGTATCGATGCGTTGCCGAATCGCCTCCCACGCGCTTTTAAAAGAGAAACCCCCGTGGGAGGTGAGTTTCCAATAAGCTTTACGGTTATTAGGGGCAGCCTCCCCATGGGTGGGAAAGGACATAATATAGTCTCCAAGTTTGGGAGAAACCGCGGAGAGTAATTTTGTTCGATTCCACCCGTGAGGAGTCCAAAATTGGGAGATGGAGGCCTTCGATCGGGGATTGGAGGCCCATTAGGATAACGGACTGAAATCGCACCAATTATCATGCCAAAATGAAATATCACCATTCCCGATTGTCCAAAAAATCCATTTATCAGCAACATGACGTATGTCACAAATATTTTTCCATCCGGGCCTGCCACACTGCCCGGGTCGATATTAAACACAGCACATTTAATTTCATCAACATCGAGCATCGCACATAAAATATCGTTATCATCAAAATTAATAAGGCAAGGGATAATGTCCGGTCTAAAAGTGGCTGGATTACCAGTATGACTTTTAAAAATATTAGAGAAATAATTAACAGCAGAATTATTAATACTAACGGGATCGGTGATTTGACCGTTATCCATGATTTGAAATATGCGACTTTTGCTTCTTTTAGATTTGACCAGATCGTGAAAAAATTTGGTATTTCTCTCCCCTTCAAGACACCATTTTAAATTAGTTTTTTGTTTCCAAAACTCTTCTTCCATAGCCATCGTGAGATTAAGATTAGCTCTAGTTTTTTTTAATAGAATATGATTGCTATCGGAAGGGTTGTTATCAAAATTGAGTTCGGCCTCCGAAACGAGATTCCTGGCTTCGAAAACTTTAGAAAAAATGTCACCGAAATGAAATTTATTCCAGTCTTTGAGAGTGAGTTTAATCCTAGTGAGTTTATTAAGGTGTTTAAACATCCCGGACGAATGCACCGGGATCTCCTAAGACTCCTTGATAACTTTAAAGAAATCATTGTGCTTGACCCACATATTTTGAAAACGGAAAGAAGGTCTAGGTTTAAAAATGTTGTTACCAACACTACACAAAATCGCAATATGATCCGAATGAAGGCGAGATAGATGTTTCACACTCGAATCCGGGAAGGTATCAAACCAATCTGGAGAGTGTAAAATTCTATCTAGCCTTTGCCAAATGAGGTTACTGTACCAAGTAAAGGGCATCCCAACAAAGCCAAAATCAACAAGATTATAATCCAAAAGCGCGTCATAGAAGTCTTCCATCTCCGAAAGGATAGGTGAAGCTCCACCTTTTTTTTCATAAGGGTGTAAGACAATATTAAAATCGCCCCCCACCATCCAAGGGCCCTGATTATTACTAACCGCAAGAAGGTCACCCCAAAGTGCCCTCCTATCAACCCTAGTGTTTCTCCCATAAAAAATGGTTAAATAATAGGGGATACGAGCAACATTTGAAATGACTTTAATGTGGAGCAAGTTATCAGTGTTTTTCAAAATTTGGAAATTATGCTGATTGTCGAAAAAAACCCAAATGTGGTTACTATGGTTGGCCGCAGCTGTTTCAAAGCCAAGGTATCTACAAAAATATGCCGAATCAAGTGAAATTTTTGCCTCGATGAGGGCTAAAATATTCACTTGATGGTCTCGGCTAAGGTTTTTAACATTACGTTTAGCATCTTTCTTACCCATCCCCCTAACATTCCAAATAAAGGTGTTGATCATTAGAAACGTTAGGGGGTTTTTGAATCCGAGCACTCCTCCGGAGCTCCGTGTTGGAGATATCAGCTGGGATAGGAACTCCCGACCGAGCTTGGGCCTCCCTTTCCAGCTGGCGCCCATATTCAATATCTCGCTGACGACGAAGATCTCTCTTCAAGCTGCGAGGAGATGTGGGGTCGTTTGGTGGGACGTGAGGCGGCGGGGCGGCCTGACAGTCGGAGACCTTCTGTACCTGGACCATCATCAGAACAAACATTAGGGACAACTTCCGGGGTGTCCAAGTCAGACTCAGTGTCTCCCCAAGAATCCAACGAAGCCGAGTTAGTGTCCCTGGAAAGGTCACCGTACTCGACTTCCATTTGTTTCTTGTAAGAGCACTCAGGAATGTCCTTGTTCACTCCTTCAATCTCGGGGAGGGGATTACAATTAATTTCCGACGGGGCTTCCTCCGGCTGGACCAGTCCAAGATCAGGGGATTGTAAATCTATCCCAGGCATGTCTGGTTTATCAGCCAGAGGTGTCAGAGGGCCATCATCTTTCAAAATAGAGGCAGTCACAGGTTCAACATTATCTAATAAAATGAGTTCTTCACCCTCAATCCGATTTAAAGCCTGAAATGGGTTAATAGATATAACATCAGCATTATTAGCCTTCTTTTCCTGCACAGAATGAGAGGAATCGGTTTTGTGGGATGTCAAAATAGTAGTATCATCACCCTTTTGTTGGACCGAAGGATCATCAATCACAACTAAGTTTTTTGATAAGTGTTTATTATTCTTCGGGGAAGGGCAGCCACGAGGGGATGCAGTGCCCGTGGTTATTGAAAAATTATTAGTTGGTTGCTCACCAGTTTTATTGTCCTTCACCACATAATTTATTTTAGAATTTTTTTTCCAAAAACCGTTTATTTCTCTCCATAAAGTTCGGACGAAGTTTATGGTTTTTAATGTAACAGTCCACTTCCACATGACCAATATGGTAACAAAAATGACAGTATTTCGGCAGCCGCTCAAATTGCACATTAACATCCACAGATTTCCCATCACACGTAATATTAAATTTTTCAACAGGGGTTGTTTCAAGATTCATATCAACACAGAAACGGGCATAATTAAGACGCGATTTAGATAACGTAGCTTCATCCGCCATAACAAATTCACCAAAAATACTCGCAATAGTTTTCAGACTAGGAATATCAAACCACTGGATGGGGAGGGCGAAGGCTTTGAGCCAAACCGGAGCCACCGGTGGTTCGTTTTTAAAATCGAAATCCGGAGTCCATTTTAGGACTCTCATCGGTAAACCAGCGATAGGAATTTCATGTTGGATACGAAGTTTAGCAAAGTGTTCTTCGTTAAAACAGGTTATTAAAACATGTCGTAGGCTTAAGTATTGAACTTTGCACGGTTTATAACTGAGGTTGTTAAGATTCGTTCGGATTACCTCGTTCGTCGGTTTCCCGTAAGAAAACTTACCCACCACCGACCACCTAAAAGCTTCGGAAGCCTTTTCACATTCCAATTTTGAGAAATGAACCGTTGGGATTTCTCCAGATCGGTCCACCGAACCGAAAACACCTTGAAGGGGTCCAGAGTCACCGGAAATTGCCGCGGCATAGGATTTCACCGCCAGATTTGGGACTGCATCCGACGGGCGTTCAATATTGAGAGACCCGGCGCCCGATTTTTGTTGGAAGTCGACGTTAAAAACATCTCCTTTGGCACCAGATTTCGCAAGGCCGTCGGAAACTCCACCCGCTGCACCGAGATTCGCCGCCACTGCCGAATCCGAGAGAGGGGGGATGGGAAATCATCGAGAGATATAGCTTTCTGTTTAGAGATCTAACTTTTTGATGTAGCAGGGTCTAAATTTACAAGAGACGAGGTACTTTCCACTGCTGAGTTTTTGGAGATCCGATTCGGATTAGGGGGATTAGAGATGGGTTTTACAGAAGATGAAGGTTGGGTGTTTATGGCAGAAGGTTTATTAATAAAAATCGGCTGGGTAGTTGGAGAAGATGGGACTGAACGGGATTCTCCAGATTTTTTAGGATTAAGTTTTGGGGAGGAAGATATATTAATGTGAGGAGGGGCGGTAATACCTTGGTGAGATGAATTCACGGGACTGGCGGTGATATCTTGGTCAAAGTGATTGTTATCGCATGTTGATGTTGGGTGAGAGTTATCACGTGAAGATGGGGCCGACTCATCTAGAGGATAATCAGATGTAGATCTGAGACTATTAAATGCCAGCTGCGGGTCTGCATTGCTAGAAGTTGACTGGGTATTATCCCCATGCGGGATTATTTTATTTGCGATACAGCCAGATTTTTTATCAATTGGATCGAGATCTGTTTTTGAAGGGGTTGATTGCTGACGGGCGGGGATATTGATGGAGTTATCACATGTCTCCACCCCAGCTTTCTTATTTTTGTCTGCCATGAGGCAGTATTTTAATGATGGGCCGCCGCCCTAGGCGGCGGAAATTGAAAGGAAAGAGACGTTACCAGTTGAAGCTCGCCCGGAACACTCAAAAATGGAAGAAAAGTGTATGAAGATTGTAGAGAGAAGGAGGAGAAAAAATTCTAGAGAGAGAGCATTCAGATTTTTTTTGTTATGAATTAGTTCATACTTTTTTTTTTTTAAACAAACACCACATATATTAGACGGACCAAAAGGAATGTGGGGGGACGAGCCCCACTACACGCCCAAACAAAAATTGAGGGCGGACGAACCCCTCTACACGTCCAAAATTAAATCAAAAAGCGATGGCCACGAAGACGCCAACTAAGAAGAGAACAATTTTTTACATCTTAAGTAAGGATAACACATTTTATCTAACCGAATAAGACCAAGGATCCTCCCCTTGAGATCATGGCCATCCGAACAAAAATAATCTCGATGGTGGCATCCTTGGTTAGCAAAATAATCGGCCACCGCGTTCCCTTCCCTATAGATATGAGAGAAGCGAACATTAATGCAAGTAGAAAGTTTGTGAATTTTGCAAATTAAGCTTTGAACATTCCAAGGAGATGAAGAGTTCTCCTTGAGTAATTTGAGAGATATGGAGGAATCCACTTCAACCCAAACATTAGTAAAACCTTTCTCCACACAAAGGAGAAGCCCTCTCCAAATGGCATGAAGCTCCGCGAATGTGTTAGTTTGCGAACCAAAAAATTCCCAAAAATAAAAAATGGCCGACCCGAGATGATCCCTAAGAACCCCGCCGGCGGCCGCGGGACCCGGGTTCCCCTTGGCCGCCCCGTCCGTGTTGAGTTTAACCCACCCGGGCGTCGGTTTCATCCAACGAACACTAACCACTTTGCGAGTGAAATTGAACTTAGCACTGTGGCCGAGAAAGGCCGCCAAAATGTCGGCCCCTTTCCAAAAATAGATCCGATTCTTCCCCTCGACTTTGATGGATTTTAAGTACGCCCAAATACGGGAACACACACGATCAACCGTAAATGGAATTTGCTTCATTCTTTTATCATTCCTACAACACCATAAAACCAACATATAAGCATGGGAATGATATGAAATATATGAGTCTTACCAAAAGTTTTGTTGAACCAAGAAGGAAAGATAAGATTGAGATCCTTGGTGATGAGTTTCGGCCATCCCACCAAAGAATGGAAATAGTCCCACACTTTGCTAGCCACGGGCCCATCCCACAACAAGTGGATGAGAGTTTCGTCCCCGTTACAACAATAACAACGAGCGTCGGCAACCATCCCCCTACGAATTAAACAATCGGGCGTGGGGATCCAATTATTAAAAACCCGGACCATAAACACCGAGATGGTTGGAGTGATATCAAAATTCCAACACCTCTTAAGAATCAAATGGGAGGGTTTTTTTTGGCGGACTTTCTCCCAAGTATTATTAAACGAGAAATCCCCATTAGGGGAGAGCTTCCAACTCGGTTTGCAATTGGCTACATTACATGGAAGAGAGCAAATATAATCACAATAGCCTTGGGGAAGGATCTCCTTAAGCTTGGAGTAGTTCCACTCCCCGTTATTCCAAAATTTATTAAGACACTCTTTAGATTTCGTGGGAAATAAATTCGAAAGGGGACTAAAGTCGCACTAATTATCATGCCAAAAAGATGAATTAGCATTGCCACTATTCCAAAAAATGAATTTATCAACCTCCCCACGAATGGCACATAACCTTTTCCAATTGGGGGAATCAAAAGGATTAGGTTTGACCACCATGGGGTGGAGCCTTTTGCAATATTTAGCCATAAGAAAGTTAGACCAAATATTCTTATTGGTCCTAAATCTCCACCACATTTTAAACTCCGCCGCTTGGATTAAATCATTTAAATCACGGCACCCTATCCCACCTTCATGAGTAGGGTAACAAAGTCTTTTCCAAGCGGCCCAATGCATTTTTTTCTTACGCTCGTTAGAACCCCAAAGGGATTTATTAAAAAGCCTCTCAAAGAATAAGATAACATTAGCCGGGGGTTTGATAACTTGAAGATTATAAAAGAGGATGGAATTGAGAACCGACTTGATAAGCTCGATCCTCCCTCCTAAAGAAAGGAGGTGATGATTCCAAGTGCAAATTTTGTTTTGGATTTTAAGGATGGCGTTACTAAACATATTGAAAGTGGGGTTGCCTTTCCAGATAGGGACACCAAGGTAGTTCATGGGGAGTTCCGAAAAAGAAAAGCCCATGATATCCTTAACACGAGCGACATCGCCGGCGGTCGGGTTATGCATAAGAAAAGTACTTTTAGCATTATTAATTTTTTGCCCCGAAACCGCTTCAAAATGGTGGAGGCACCGTCTAAGCAAAATTAGGTTATTTTGAAACGCATTAACAAAAAGGAGCATGTCATCGGCAAACGCAAGATGAGTAATATGAACGTTTTTGCGAATAGTGAAAAACATGGTCGGGTTTTTATTGAAAGTATGATCAATGTTCCTCGAAAGGTAATCCTCGGCCAAAATAAATAGAAGAGGGGATAAAGGATCCCCTTGTCTAAGACCCCTCTCACTTTTAAAAAAACCCACGGATGAGCCATTAATAATAATAGAAAACCAAGCATTACAAACACATTGTTGAAATAATTTAATAAGATTAGGGGAGAAACCAAAACTAGTAAGCACTTTGAAGAGAAAACCCCAATTAATCCTATCATAAGCTTTTTCCATATCAAGTTTAATAACCGAGTTATCCTTATAACGAGATATGTCATGGACGTCTTCTAAGGCCGTGAGAATATTATCCGTGATTAATCGGTCCTTTATGAAACCCGATTGAGCGGGATTGATGATCCTCGGAAGGATAGAGCTCAACCGTTTGCTAAGAATTTTGGAAAGGATTTTATAAGTAGTATTGCACAAACTAATCGGTCTAAAATCTTTCCAAGAGTTGGGGGAGGGGATTTTGGGAATGAGCGTTATAGACGTAGAGCAAAACGCTTGCGAGAGATCGGCCCCCCCAAAAAAATCTAACACCGCCTCCAAAACATCACCTTTAATAATATCCCAACACGATTAAAAAAATTTCGCATTAAAGCCATTGGGACCAGCCACACTATCCCCCTCCATATCAAAAACAATTTTCTTAATCTCATCAAGGGTAGGGGGACAACACATAAAAAGATTGTCACAATCAAGAATATCATTGGTAATAAGATCTTTGTCAAATTGGTCAATGTCAACCGGTTCGTTTTTGGATAAATTCGAAAAAAACCCAACGGCCGATTGATGAATACCAACCTCATCCGTGATGATGGACCCATTATCATGAATACTATGAATGTGGTTGTTGTGCCTTTTTTTCTTAACCAAGTCATGGAAAAATTTACTATTTCTTTCCCCTTCCATTGTCCATTTCATACGGGCCTTTTGTTTCCAAAAGGACTCTTCCATAGACAATGTGCGAATAAGGGAAGCATTGAGTTTTTTAAGATTGACCATGTTGGCAATGGTAGGATCGGAGTCAAAAATCTCTTCGGCCTCGGCAACCTCCGTTTGAATTCTATCAACATTTTTAAAAATGTTGCCGAAAGTAAACTTGTTCCATTCTTTGAGAGTGAGTTTGAGGCGTAAAAGCTTGTTCGACAATTTAAGAAGGCCCGAGAAGGGCGAGGGAATATCCCAAGAGTCTTTAACCGTTTGTAAAAAAAGATGGTGTTGAACCCACATGTTTTGAAAACGAAAAGACGCTTTGGGCCGATTAAAATCAGGGCTAAAATTGCACAAAAGTGAATTATGATCAGAGGTATGCCTCGGGATATGTCTAACACAACAATGAGGAAATTTGTTCACCCATTCCGAAGAAAAGAAAATCCGATCCAATCTTTGCCACACTGAATTACTATACCAAGTGAAAGGGGATCCCACATATCCTCTGTCCATGAGGTCGCATTCAAGGACCGCGTCCCTAAATTCCTCCATTTCGGAAAGGATAGGAGGGGTGTCCCCTTTTTTTCCCTGTGGATATAGGACGATATTGAAATCACCGCCTACCATCCAAGGGATATGATTTTGACTAACCGAGATAAGATCCTCCCAAAGAGAACGTTTCTCAATTTTGGTATTTTTGCCGTAAACAACAGTGAGTAAAAACGGATGAGTCAAATCCTTATAATTAATTTGAGTATGGAGCATTTGATCCGCACTATGTAAAACACGAATGTTAGTGGCATGGTCCGAAAAAATCCAAATATGATTATTAGCATTCGCCACGACATTATCAAAACCAAACAACCTACAAAAAAAAGACGCGTTTAAAGCAACTTTAGGCTCAATAAGGGCCAAAATATTAGGACGATGATCCTTCTTAAGCAATTTAACAATTTTTTGGGCGGATTCATTCCCGATGCCTCTCACATTCCAAATAATGACACTAATCATTGATTACGAGATCGTCTAGTTTCCCTTTTAGATGAAATAGCCGCTTGTTTAGTAGAATTATTTTTCTTATTTTTTTCCAGTTTTTTACCGGGAGATTCAGATTTGCGGTCCAAGACATAAGAAAAAGGAAGGGCAATGACTATCTTTTTCCGCCCTTTACCCTCTCCTTTACTATCCGAGAGAGATTTAGAAAGATCATCATCTTTCGGTTCAAAAGATGGTTCGGATCCCGCATCCTCAAGATCGTCCTTCGAATCTCTATGTACGGAGTCACTATCCGAGGATAGTAATTCCTGTTCATTCGTGATTCGTAGGGGTTCTTGGGGCGAGCCACTATGGGTATTTGATCCCCCACTAGCGGCCGAGGGGCCCGAACTCGAAGTCGAGCCAACCGATTTTAAAACAGCATCAGGAGCAAAAGGAGCAGATTTAATAAGCTCAGGTTTTGAGCCCGGCCCATTATGACAAATGTCATGCGGCCCTGTACTAATCTGGTCAGTGGAGAATTCCTTTTTGTTATACTACCCTGAATCATTTTGGACAGAGGGGATCTTTATTTTGTTACCTGATGTTGAAGGTGACAGTTTATTTTTCTTACTGGAGGAGTGAGTCTCACGGATTTGTTGTTCAATTTGCTCCAAATCTTCCGCATTCTGGAGGGCAGCAAACATGTTGTCGACTGGAATATCATCATCCTCTTTTGTTTCCCCTGTGTCATCCTCAACAATACACACGTTAGAGGCGGGAGCAGGGGAGTGCAGGTTAACTCCAGACCCTTGCCCCTTGATATTTTCGGTCGTTATATTTTTATGATTTCCAGCACGAACCTGCACCCATTCTTCTTTATTCTTTCCTTTTTTCGCATTGTTCGTGTTTTCAAACTTATTAACAAACAATTTGGGTTTTAGTTCCGGATTTTTAACATAGCACGCATCAATATCGTGACCAATGTGGTGACAATGGTGACAAAATTTAGGTAATTTTTCATATTCGACTTCGAGTTTAGTAAAAACATCACCACAACGAATAGCAACCGTTTCCGGAGGCTTAATTTTCAAATTTACTTCCACACAAATCCTCGCAAAATTTAATCGGGAACGGTTAAGAGTAAGGTTATCCGCCTTAATATAATTACCAACAATAGACCCGACCGTTTGTAAAGCCCTCGGATCAAACCATTGAATGGGCAGCGCAAAATTTTTTATCCAAATTGGGGCCGAGGCTGGTTCATGTTTGAAGTTGAAAAAGGGATCCCATTTAAAAAGCCGCATAGGGTATCCGAGCAGATTAAATTCGCGTTTTAACCATAATTTTGCATACAACTCTTCATTTTGCATAGAGATTAAAACATGTTTAAAATTCAAGAACTGAACTTTGCATAAACCAAAACTGGAATTTTGTAAAAATCTAGCAATGGAGATATTATCTGGTTTTCCAAACGAGAATTTTCCAATAAGTGCATTTTTTTAAACATCCGATACCTGGGCACACTCCTCCGGCGAGAAAACGGCCGTCGGCATGTCACCAGAAAAATCCAAAGTGTAATACCCGTAATTTTGTTCCCCGGAAATTTTCTATTTTTGGCGGAAGTCTATTTTGACGACTTTCTTGGGACCTTTTAGTCATCTTAAGAATGATTAATTCTACACTTTTTGTCATCCGAGTTCGTTTCGGTATCGTTCTGTTGAATTCCGTGTTCTTTAGCGACTTTTCCACGTATGAGTTCGACTTTGTTAAATCACCATAAATTCTTGGAAATTCCAAAAATTCTGATTCTTGGCAATATTATAATGCATCGAGTTATCTTTCCAATGGTTCAAACGGTGAGTCAATCGGAGTCCAGACGAGGGAGTTATGGTCGAAATAGCTAAGTCACTCTCATTTTCCAGATTCGGCCAAAACCGCCTGTACCCGGTGCCGCGGCACACCTGGACTGAGCCGCGGCACACTGCCGAGCCCTGGGAGCAAATTTTGGGCCTGTGCCGCGGCACACATATACTGAGCCGCGGCACACATGTCAGTTTACCCTATATCTGCGTTTTTTTGTGCGATTCAACCGATACTTCTTCATTTCTTCACCTTCACACGGGAGAGAAGGCTTGAGAGAGGGAAGTTTCTTCATCTATCACTTGAGTGGGTGACTTCCTTCATCTATTTTCGATTGTGAAGCCCGGATCATCGTTCTATCACGTGCTCTTCGAATCATAGTGCTTGGATCTTGAAGAGGTAATTTCTTCAACATCTTGGATTTCGATTTTGTATTGGGTAATGATGTTTTGGATGTTAAAATCATGGGGTATGAAGTGATATACGCATGATTATGGACATGTTTGAGTATTCATCGGATTATTGGAAGATTATTCAAGAACACTTCGAATTTTGTGTTGGAAATTGGGGATTTTGTTTGACTTCATCCTTTTAATCCGTAGTAATTTAGATTAGTGATGGATTGATGATGATTTAGGTGTATTCTATCATTTCCATTGTTATTCCACGGTTGGAGTGTATTGATTCGTCGTTTCGGTTGAGTTATTAGTCGACGCCTTGAAGGTGTCCGACAAAAGGTCTAAGAGGGGGGTTTTTGTGCGTTGTACGATTATTATTCATCGTACGATTGTTGATTTATCATTGATATGACTTAGGGACGAAATCCTTGTGAAGAACTCAAGTCGGAACCCTTCCGTTCGTTGTCTTATTCATGGTTCAAGCTTCCCGGTCGAACCGTGTTCTTCGGGATCTTCGGTAACGATTATTAAGGCAAGTATACATTTATGATTATACGTTCTCGACTTTGAAAGTAAGAAATATTGATGGCATATCATGAACGAACCGTTTTTACGGCATTCATAGATATATTGTTGGCATGTAATGAACGAACCGTTTGTGGCATTCCTACATGTATCGGCGTATGAGGTGAACGAACCGTTTTTACGGCATTCACATACGTAACGGCGTATGAGGTGAACGAACCGTTTCTACGGCATTCACATACGTCTTATGAGATTTTAGTTATTCCGGAATACTAGTCTTACATTGATGAATTGACGGATATTGATGAATTGACGGATTACATTTACTTTATTGTCGAGGAGTATTATGTTTCATATTGTTATACTTGCACTAGCTATTCGACGGCTAACCCCTTTATGGGGGAAATACGTTTCATGTATTTCAGGTTCCAGGAGAGCGGACGGGCAGATGCAGGTCGGCATGAAGATGATGGGCAAGTGTGATACTGTGTCTTGTCTCCGGTTATTTTCTTGGATTCCTCCATTCAGTGTTGTTGTAGTAGAATGGATTTTAAAATACTCGAGTATTGTATTTCAGTTTCCTTGATGTTCTGGCCTGTGTTGCCGAGGTATTGATTTGTGAAGTGATGTATATGTTTTCGTTGGTTATGGTTTTGAATACCATTTGTATCGTCTTCCTTTCTTTTGTATGTAGACCTTATCGGTCAAGTTTATAGTTCCGCGTATGTTTAGCCTTGTGGGTCCCACGGCGGGGCTCACGGCGCTGTAATATACCCTGAATAACTTGGGGGTGTTACAGAATATGGTATCAGAGCTTAGGTTTATGGATACCTAGGCTGTCGGTCTTTTGGGTCGATTGAGTTGTCATTTGCCCACAGTATCACTACTCTGCCATCATCACAGTGCGACCGGTACTTGTAAGTCCTCTCACTCTTCTCGTATTTTTCTTAATCGTTTCGTTTATAGCTTGGTATTCTTGGGAATTGGTCACTTCGAGAATGTGCGATTCGGATTATACTTACGCACGTGTGTGCCTTTCAGAATGTTGGCTGAAAGTAGGAAGAATCGTGGCCGTGGTCACGGACGTGAACTCTTCCTTGAGATTTTGTTAAGTTGCTAATGGCGATAATGGTGTGTATCGATATTATGTTGAGACTTTGTTTAGGAGTCGCATGCTAGTATCACGGGAGATCTTCGACTTCGCAGACCTGTAAGTATGTTGTTCGGATTATTCGATAATTCTTGGTTATCTTGGTGATTTTATATTTTCCGTTGAAATGTTGTTTGTACGAGTGATTGTAAGTTTCGAGGACGAAACTTATTTTTAAGGGGGGTAGAGTGTAATACCCCGATTTTTCGGATATATTTTTTTCGTTTATATATTGGATATCGTGGATGGTTAATTATGCTCGAGGACGTTGTGAACGTTTGAAAATGTTATTGAATTGAGTATATGTATTGATTTTGCCGTATGCTCGTATTTGGTATGTCATGACTTTGGGCAAGAATTGTTGAAATTGGCTAAGTATGGAATTATTACGTACGTTAATAAGGTGAGATTACGTACGTAAGATTGGCATGGTTACGTACGTTAAGGCTAAGGTATTACGTACGTAACGAAGGCATCGGACAGAACCGAGTCCTGGTCGGCAGGTGGGACCCTGTTTCGGCAACTTTCGGCGGAGGATGTTGACAGGCGAGTCAACGTACGTGTTACGTACGTTATACAGGACGTGTTACGTACGTTATACAGGACGTGTTACGTACGTAACACAACCATTGCACTATAGCAAGTCAACTGGTATATTACGTACGTTATATGGTATGGGTTACGTACGTAATGGACTGCACGGAATGAGATAGTGAGTTGGTTACGTACGTTATGGATATTGGATTACGTACGTTAAAGTTGTTACATACGTTAAGAAAGGACACTTACGTACGTAATGAGAGTGCAATTTATAAATTGAAGTGTTGCCTTTCATTTCTCTCACGATCCTTTGAGATATTTCTCTCCAAAACTCGTCCCTCTTCACTTTTAAGAGTGTTCTAAACACTTTTAACATGATTGTGAGCTTGGAATCATGGAATTAGAGCTTGGTTATGGAACTATTGTTGATTCTTGAAGTGATTTCTTGTGTTATCCATATTCTATGAGGTTTATGTTGAAAGGAGACAATGATATGCTTTGAATATGTTGATTTTTATTATGGAATCATAGAGATCTTGATGTTCTTGAGGCCATATGATGACCATGATGATTTAATGATTCTTGGAATGGAGTTCAATTATTCTTTCTTCGTGGTTCGTCCATTCAAGGTAATCCTCGTATCCCTTTGATAGTGGCTCATTTTTTTTCTTTTTGGATTACTACTTGGGAGGGAGTATGTTGGGAATCGTGTATTTTGATGTTCGTCTTATTTCAATGAAAATGCATAAATTGGACTGTAATTTTATCCGCTGCGTGAGTATTATTGAAATGGATTTTGGTATTTTGCCAACTGAAATTTTATTTTGTAAAACCGATTCCCTAAACTGAGTTTTTGGCATTTTAACCTTGATCGTTTTGACGGTATTTGGAAAATGATTTTTTTTAGTATTTGAAAAATATTACCGTCATCGGTCTTTTTGGCATTTTTGGAATGGCGTGGAAATTGTGCTTAGCCTGGTAAATCCTTGTGAGAAGGGTTTACGGCGTGTAATATTCCCAGTAGGATCTGGGGTGTTACAATTATGATATCATGTGATAATGTTATACGAGATTTTTTTTTGGAATTGTAATAAGAGATTTCGGATGTTGATATGATCATTGAGATCTTCTTCATATGGTGATAAGGGTTTTGTTGCGATTCTTGAGATTGTATGAATGACATGATGAAGAAAATGGTAACATGGAGATATATACCTCGGATATGTTGTTCTGAACGTGATTTCGGATATTTCATGTTCTTGAAGAACTCTTGAATTATACGAGGTGATGAAATTTTTTTTTAGAAGTGTTGATGTTTTGAAAATGAATATGGAATATTCATATCTAGAGCTAAACTATGTGTTGGAAATAATATTCGTATAGGAATACGAATGTGATTATGAGTTTGATGAGACTATTATTTATCTCTGAATTTGGAAGCCCATACGTATGGAGCAAATATTCAAATCGAATGATTGGATTGTTTGATAACCTTTTTAATATGATTATCTATTGTTTTGAACCAGTCGGATGATTCGAATTGATGACGGTCATAAGTAAATTTTAACGATGGATTTACGAGAAGGGAACCTTGTCAATTCGTATTTAAGAATTGAGTTTGGAACATTTAGACCCTTATTATTGGTACGAATTGGTTGCTGATATGATCATCATATTTCGACTCGTATTGTGGACAGGATTTGTAAGTGTCTGAGTTGGATTGTTCAGACTGTGATTAGTCGAGATATGGTGAAACGATTGAGTTCGTGGTTTGGTGGTATTGATATTGGTCGTCATCGAACCGGTTGATTATCAATCCTTCGTTTTACAATAAGGTATGATGTTTGATCGTGAATTATGACTGTTGTGTTGCGGTTAAGGTTGAATGGTTCGTAGATTAACTTGGTTGAGACTGGGGGAATTCGTAAGACGAAATCAACTGAATTGGTAACAGTACATTGTATTGATATCGAGACAAGTTTTATACACGTACTAATCAATGAGACTAATGTTATCGTGTAGGCGTACGATTGTGTGTATCATTCTGGGACTTGGACTCTTTATGATTGTATTGATATCAAGGGATTGGTTGACACGACGCCGTCGGCAAATCATGCCAAATGTTACTGTTGTTTGTAAATGGCCGGTTCAAGGCATTACGATACTTGTTGGTAAAGTTGCTATCGATAGCCGGTTCGCGGTATCGACGTATCGATTGTGATTGTGATGGATGTTCCATTGAGATATTGTGGTGACCGTCGTCATTGATATCGGTGTTTTTCTATTAATATTATATTAACCGATTAGAGACGTTTGATGTATCCTTTTATCATCTCCGTTTCGGTGGTCGGTTTAAGACACCGGGACATCTATTCTATCGTATCATTGTTTATCGATTGACCGTTCTAAGGTGATCGAGGTATTGAATCCGGATTATCGAAGATAATTCCCATCCGTTGTCAAAAATATTCTCATCCGTTGTATCGTTGTTATCGATTGGCCATTCTACGGTAATCGAAGTATTGAATTGGGACTGTCGAGGATAGTTCCCATCCGTTGAATTATTATTGTCGTGTTGGCCGACTCAAGGCAGCACACTATTATTCTTGTGAACTCGATAATTTTGTGATCGTTGAGGGTTGAGGATTTCCCGAATTGCGGTGTTGTGATTATTGCCATGTTAATCGGTCCTTAGGGAATTCTGATCCCAGGATGGTTGTTTTGAATATCGTTGGTCGTGTCGATCTTTCATTATTCGTGTGTCATCGTTCACTTGTTGAGCCGTATGATCCATATTGGATGTTTTATCCCTTGAGTTTTGTTGTCATGTTGTATCGTGGCATATCCGGAATCATGTCTGCGTGCCGATTGGTTATGTGTAGGATTTTTAGCCAGGCACTCGATGGTCATGCGTGGATATTTCCGCATTGGACCGTGCACACGAGACGTAGTTCTCGAGGCTAATTAGGTACATTGTCACACGTATATTCTGGATTCCGTATACGGGGTGGACATGTGCACGGACACATTTCCGGATCGGGCGTACTGTGATGTCCCTCTTGAGCTTTATTGATTGATCGTTCGTAGTCCATGTTGTATTGGATATGTCCGACGATTTGCGACTGGTTGTTCATACGCCGGGGGGGGGGGGGGGTATGTCCGACAGTCAGGTTTGCTTCTTTGAGATCTGAATTGTGATGAATTACAACTTTGGGCTGTTCGGCTTTCAGGCCATTGTGATGTATCGGTATTTCCGTTGAAGCCTTCGGGCATTGTGAATTCGTATCTTTTTCGGCATTGGTTTGGTTTGCCTTCGGGTAATGTATTGTGGTGTTCTATATTGATGATTCGCCGTTTGAGCGTAAGTTTCGGTTCTTGTGCATCTCGTTGAGTTTTTCCTGGCGAAATATTTCTTCTCCCTACCTGTTTTAAGTTTCGGGACGAAACTTCTTTTAAGGAGGGTAGAATGTAATACCCGTAATTTTGTTCCCCGGAAATTTTCTATTTTTGGCGGAAGTCTATTTTGACGACTTGATTGGGACCGTTTAGTCATCCTAAGAATGATTAATTCTACACTTTTTGTCATCCGAGTTCGTTTCGGTATCGTTCTGTTGAATTCCGTGTTCTTTAGCGACTTTTCCACGTATGAGTTCGACTTTGTTAAATCACCATAAATTCTTGGAAACTCCAAAAATTCTGATTCTTGGCAATATTATAATGCATCGAGTTAGCTTTCCAATGGTTCAAACGGTGAGTCAATCGGAGTCCAGACGAGGGAGTTATGTTCGAAATAGCTAAGTCAATCTCATTTTCCAGATTCGGCCAAAACCGCCTGTACCCGGTGCCGCGGCACACCTGGACTGAGCCGCGGCACACTGCCGAGCCCTGGGAGCAAATTTTGGGCCTCTGCCGCGGCACACATATACTGAGCCGCGGCACACATGTCAGTTTACCCTATATCTGCGTTTTTTTGTGCGATTCAACCGATACTTCTTCATTTCTTCACCTTCATACGGGAGAGAAGGCTTGAGAGAGGGAAGTTTCTTCATCTATCACTTGAGTGGGTGACTTCCTTCATCTATTTTCGATTGTGAAGCCCGGATCATCGTTCTATTGCGTGCTCTTCGAATCATAGTGCTTGGATCTTCAAGAGGTAATTTCTTCAACATCTTGGATTTCGATTTTGTATTGGGTAATGATGTTTTGGATGTTAAAATCATGGGGTATGAAGTGATATACGCATGATTATGGACATGTTTGAGTATTCATCGGATTATTGGAAGATTATTCAAGAACACTTCGAATTTTGTGTTGGAAATTGGTGATTTTGTTTGACTTCATCCTTTTAATCCGTAGTAATTTAGATTAGTGATGGATTGATGATGATTTAGGTGTATTCTATCATTTCCATTGTTATTCCACGGTTGGAGTGTATTGATTCGTCGTTTCGGTTGAGTTATTAGTCGACGCCTTGAAGGTGTCCGACAAAAGGTCTAAGAGCGGGGTTTTTGTGCGTTGTACGATTATTATTCATCGTACGATTGTTGATTTATCATTGATATGACTTAGGGACGAAATCCTTGTGAAGAACTCAAGTCGGAACCCTTCCGTTCGTTGTCTTCTTCATGGTTCAAGCTTCCCGGTCGAACCGTGTTCTTTGGGATCTTCGGTAACGATTATTAAGGCAAGTATACATTTATGATTGTACGTTCTCGACTTTGAAAGTAAGAAATATTGATGGCATATCATGAATGAACCGTTTTTACGGCATTCATAGATATATTGTTGGCATGTAATGAACGAACCGTTTTGACGGCATTCCTACATGTATCGGCGTATGAGGTGAACGAACCGTTTTTACGGCATTCATATACGTAACGGCGTATGAGGTGAACGAACCGTTTCTACGGCATTCACATACGTCTTATGAGATTTTAGTTATTCCGGAATACTAGTCTTACATTGATGAATTGACGGATATTGATGAATTGACGGATTACATTTACTTTATTGTCGAGGAGTATTATGTTTCATATTGTTATACTTGCACTAGCTATTCGACGGCTAACCCCTTTATGGGGGAAATACGTTTCATGTATTTCTGGTTCCAGGAGAGCGGACAGACGGGTACCGGGTCGGCATGAAGATGATGGGCAAGTGTGATACTGTGTCTTGTCTCCGGTTATTTTCTTGGATTCCTCCATTCAGTGTTGTTGTACTGGAATGGATTTTTAAATACTCGAGTATTGTATTTCAGTTTCCTTGATGTTCCGGCCTGTGTTGCCGAGGTATTGATTTGTGAAGTGATGTATATGTTTTCGTTGGTTATGGTTTTGAATACCATTTGTATCGTCTTCCTTTCTTTTGTATGAAGACCTTATCGGTCAAGTTTATAGTTCCGCGTATGTTTAGCCTTGTGGGTCCCACGACGGGGCTCACGGCGCTGTAATATACCCTGAATAACTTGGGGGTGTTACACACAGTGCCCAATGTTTCCGCCCTGTGCGACTAATTGTGAACGATATCCGCGAACGAAAACTTAGGCTTCTCGACCCGAGAATGAATGCCGGGAACTGGGAGAGGAACTTTTTTTCCTTGGTCACTCTTAGGAGTTTCCGGGATGAACTCCTCCACATCAGGGATTTCCCCTTCATCCATAGCCGGAGCTACCTCAAACCGCACCAGATCCGGGATCTCCCCGTCTTCCAGAAACGAGACATCTATTTTAGCATTAATTTCATCCGACAAAAACCCTTCCTTAGACCGAGCCCGCGGCGGGTCTGCAACCTTAAGTGAAGTATGGCGTTCAGTTGTGTTGTATAAATCCCGATTCGTCTGCATCGAGGTTGTTTGGGAGATAAGATTCACCTTCCTTCCGTCAATCGCCGTCGATTTGGGTGAGAAGGAGGGGGATTTGTAATTAAGAAAATTTGTGGTCAGATTTTTGGGGAGATTAAAAGAGGAGAAGTGCGGAATCTCCTCCGCACCTAGTTTGTTGGTCGATTCCATGGTGGAATACGGCCTGAGCAGGGAAAAACGAGAAGAACCGCCGCTCAGAGGCGGCGGTAGAAGGTTGAGGGGAAGACGTTATCAGTGAAAATGCTGATAACGTATCGCTAGGTTAAGAAAAAAAGGAGACAGCCGGTGGAGAATTCTAGAGAGAAGGCAGAGCGAAAAAATCTAGAGAGAAAGAGAATGCCCAGCGAACTGAATTTGAATTAGTTCATATTATTTTTTTTTTTAAAAATAAGCGAGATTTATTCAACGGAACAGAGATGTGGGTGGACGAGTCCCACTACACGCCCAAAAAGTTTGAGGGAGGACGAGCCCCTCTACACGCCCCCGAAAGAAGGAAGGCAAAGCCTACTTATTTCTTACATAAGGAAAAACACTTTTGTCGAGTCTGATTAGGCCTCTAATCTTTCCGGACAGCTCCGAAGGATTGTAGAGATGAAAATTTTTGGACCTATAGCCTTCATTGGCCAAAAGATCCGCAATGGCATTCCCTTCCCTATAAATGTGAGAGAAGGATATTTCCATAGAGTGACACAGCTTGAGAATTTTCTGACGGATGCTTTGGACTTGCCAGTTACCAATGTTGGACGAGGTGACGAGAGATAAGGTAAAAGCGGAATCTATCTCCACCCAAACCTTAGTAATGCTCCTATCATGACACAGATCGAGAGCTCTCCAAATTGCAAAAAGCTCGGCAAAATTATTAGTTTGGTTGCCGATGAATTCATGGAAAGCAAAGAGTGGGTCGCCTTCATGGTTCCTAGCAATCCCTCCTACGGCCGATTCTCCTGGATTTCCTTTGGACGCGCCATCCGTGTTGATTTTGATAATTCTGTAACTCGGTTTAATCCATTTCACTATGGTAGTTTTTCTATGTTTTTTGTTTTTACAGTTACAAGCAAAACGATTATTGAAATTGCAGGGGCATACAAAGATACCCAGAATGTCCGTAAGTGCTGGAATGCGAAGCCAAGACCGCGGTTTAAGGCTCCTATGACCTTTGATCATAAAAAGAAAATCCCAAATGCGATCACATACGCGCTGAGCCGTGAAAGGAATCCTTTTGACCCGCATGTCGTTCCTAGAACACCAAATAAAGCACAAAATAAGAACGGGGATGATATGAAAAATGTGGACGTCTCCCGACGCCTTATTAAACCAACTTGCAAGGACCAAGATAACAGATCTGGTTTCCAAAAAAGGAACCCCCACTAACTAACAAAAATTGGTCCAAACCGCCGAGGCAACCGGCCCCGTGATAAAAAGGTGAGGAAGGTCCTCCTCACCACCACAACAAAAACAAGTTATATCAGCGGATATTCCCCTCGACCTAAGGCCATCCGGAGTGGGAATCCATTTTTTTAAGAGCCTAACCGTAAAGAACGACATAGTTGGGGTAATAATCGGGTTCCAACAATATTTGAGAATAAAGTGAGTATCTTGACGTTGCCGAATCGCCTCCCACGCGCTTTTAAAAGAGAAACCACCGTGGGGGGTTAATTTCCAGACAGCTTTGCGGGCAATCGGGGCAGCCTCCCCATGGGTGGGGAAAGTCAAAACATAATCAACTAGGTCTGAAGGGATCGCGGTGAGGAGTTTTGACCTATCCCATCCGTTGGAGGACCAAAAGTGGTTGATATTGGCATTAGAGCGGGGGTTGGAGGCCCATTGAGAAAGCGGGCTGAAATCACACCAATGATCGTGCCAAAATGAAATATCCCCGTCCCCAATATTCAAAAATATATAATTATCCGCGAGAGACCGAATTATGCAAAGATTTTTCCAAGTAGGCGAATCGTAAGGGTTGGATTTAACCACCATCGGGTGAAGCCGCTTATAATATATCTTTTTCATGAATTGGGACCAAATATTATTAGAGGTACGGAACCGCCACCAAAGTTTAATTTCAGCCGCTTTAATGATGTCCCTCAAACTCCTACATCCTAGGCCACCTTCCTCCTTGGGGTAGCAGAGCCTAAGCCAAGCTGCCCAATGGAGTCTTTTTCTATTGTCGTTAGTACCCCACAGAAATTTGTTGAAAAGCCTTTCGAAAAAAATGATGACATTCTTGGGGGGTTTAAGTACTTGGAGACAATAGAACGGAATCGAGCTCAAGGTAGTTTTGATAAGCTCAAGCCTACCACCCGAGGTTAGTAAGAGATGGTTCAACGACTGGAATTTGGAACACGTTTTGGAAATAAGATCACCGTACATTTCAAAAGTTTGATTACCTTTCCACAAATGGACTCCCAAATAATTAAATGGGAGATTCGTTTGAGAAAATCCAGTCGTTTGGTTCACCATACGAACCAACGGGTTGTTAGGCTTGGAAAAAATAAAGGAACTTTTGGAATTGTTGATTTTTTGACCATAGCTCGATGTGTAGTGGTCCAGACAATCGATGAGAGTGAGGAGGCTATTGTAGGAAGCATTAGCAAAGATTAACACATCATCGGCATACGCCAAATGTGAAATTCTAGCGTTCTTCCTGATTTTAAGAAACATATCGGGGTGGGCGTGAAAAGTATTATCCAACAATCTAGATAAATAGTCCGAAGCAATCACAAAAAGAAGGGGGGGATAAAGGGTCACCTTGCCTGATACCCCTCTCAGATTTAAAAAATCCAGCGGGGTTTCCGTTTATAAGAATCGAGAACCAACAATTTGAAATGCAGCGAGAGATCATGTCAATCCACCCCTCCGAGAACCCAAAGGCCTTTAAAACACTAAACAAAAAATTCCAATTGAGTCTATCGTAAGCCTTTTCCATATCCAATTTAATCAGCATATTAGACTCGGATCTAGAGATCTCGTGACAAATTTCATGATCCGTTAAGATATTATCCGTTATAAGCCGGCCCTTGACAAACCCAGATTGGGTTGGGCTAAGAATTCTAGGGAGAAAACGGCCGAGCCTGTTACTGAGGATTTTGGCAATAATTTTAAAAGTAGTATTACAAAGGCTTATAGGCCTAAAATCTTTCCAAGCAAAGGGGGGAACATTTGGGGATAAGGGATATAGTAGTACAAGAGAAGGATTTCGGCATGGGGTTTCCGAAAAAAAAATCCCACACGGCCTCACAAACATCCTATGCAATAATATCCCAACATTTGTGAAAAAATAAAGCATTAAAACCGTCCGGGCCAGCCACGCTACCCGGATCAATACTAAAAACAGCAAGTTTAATTTCATCCACATCAGGTAAGGCACAAAGAATGGCATTGTCATCCGAATTAATTAAGCCAGGGATAATGTCCGGTCTAATATTAGTGGGAGTAGAGTCACAAGACTTAAACACATTAGAGAAATAATTCACAGCCGAATTCTGAATATCAGCGGGGTCGGTAAGATGGACATTGTCCATGATTTGGAAAATCCGACTTTTGCTTCTTTTGGCTTTGATTAAATCGTGAAAAAATTTAGTGTTCCGCTCCCCTTCAATACACCATTTTAAATTAGTTTTCTGTTTCCAAAATTCTTCTTCCATAGCCATTTTCAGATTTAAGGTGGCTCTAGATTTATTTAAAATAATCAGGTTATCATCCGACGGATTGTTGTCAAAATTGCGCTCGGCATTCGAAACAATCTCCCTAGCTTCGAAAACTTTAGAAAAAATGTCACCAAAGTGGGTTTTATTCCAGTCTTTCAAAGTAAGTTTGATTCGCATCAATTTATTAATGAGTTTGAACATCCCCAAAGAGTGAACCGGGATCTCCCAAGAGTCCCTAACCATTTGAAAAAAATCTTTATGTTTAACCCACATGTTTTGAAAACGAAACGAGGGCTTAGGCTTAAAGTTGTTGTTACCAAAACAACAGAGAATCGCCGAATGATCCGAGTGAAGACGAGATAGGTGTTTCACACTTGAATCCGGAAAAGTATCAAACCAAGCCGGAGAGTGTAAAATTCTATCAAGTCTTTGCCAAATAAAATTGCTATACCACGTAAAGGCAGGCCCAAAGTATCCGAAATCCACAAGGTTACAATCAAAAAGAGCGTCTTGAAAATCTTCCATCTCCGAGGGAATGGGGGGGCACCACCTTTTTTTTCAAAAGGGTGTAAAATGATATTAAAATCGCCTCCGACCATCCAAGGTCCCAGATTATTGCTAACCTCAAGAAGGTCATCCCAAAGAGCCCTCCTTTCGACCCTAGTATTTTTTCCATACACAATGGTTAAATAATAGGGGACAGGAGCGGAATTTGAAGTAACTTTCATGTGGAGCAAGTGATCAGAGTTTTTTAAAATTTGGAAAGAGTGGTGGCATTCAAAGAAAACCCAAATATGGTTACTTTGGTTAGCCACGGCTTTATCAAAATTTAAATATCTACAAAAGTAGGATGAATCAAGTGAAATTTTTGGTTCAATTAAGGCCAAAATATTCACTTGATGATCCCTACTAAGGTTTTTAACATTACGTTTGCAATCTTTCTTACCCATCCCCCTAACATTCCAGATGAGGGTGTTAATCAGTAGAAACAGTAGGGGGTTTATGGATTCTAGCGCTTCTCCTCCTGCGCTCCGTGTTGTTGACATCATTCGGGTCATTGGATGGACCAACGAGGCCCTGGGCCTCCCTTTCCAATTGTCTCCCATATTCAATATCACGTAACCGCTGTTCATCCCTTTCACTCCGGGGGGGTTTCTGGGGTAGAGCCAGCACCACTTGTCCTGCAACACGATCAGAGTCAATATCAGGGCCAACATCAGGGATGCCCAAGTCAGACTCAGCGTCGCCACAAGAGTCAGATGAAGCAGAGTAAGTGTCCCGGGAAAAGACACTATTCTCTACTTCGTTAGGTTTCTTGTGAGCACACTCAGAAATATCCTTGGGCACTCCTTCCGTCTTGGGGAGGGGATTACCGACATGTTTAGGGGGGAGTCCCCCCGGCTGGGCCAGTGCAAGTTCAGGGGAGAGTAAGTCTCTCCCAAGCATGTCTGGCTTGTCAGCCAGGGGAGGAGTCAAAGAAACGTCCTGCAAAACATGTTCATCAGTAGGTTCAACCGAATCAAGCACAATAATTTCATCATTCTCAACATGATTCAGAACATGAAATGGGTTATTAGATAAAGCATCCTTAACCGGAAAGGCCTCCTCATGCACACCACGAGATAAATTGGTTGTGTGCAAGTCAGGATCAATATTATCATTCTCTTTATGTTGAAACATTTGTTCTTCCTGTTCAATCAACAGTGGGGTTTTTTCAGACTTTTTGTTATTTTTGGCAGTCTGATTGACGTGAGAAAGCTTTTCAGCGAGGCGTTTATTTTTTTCAGCAAAGTTCGGCCTGAGTTTATGGTTCTTAATATAACAGTCCATTTCCGCGTGGCCAATATGATTACAAAAATGACAGTATTTTGGTAGCCGTTCAAATTGAACATTTATAGCAACAGATTTTCCATTACAAGATATTTCGAATTTCTCAACCGGGGGAGTTTCCAGATTTATTTCGACACAAAAACGAGCATAGTTTAGACGAGATTTTGAAAGAGTAGCTTCGTCAGCCATGACAAATTCACCAAAAACACTGGCAATTGTTTTTAAACTCCGAACATCAAACCATTGAATAGGGAGAGCAAATGCTTTAAGCCAAACCGGAACAACCGGTGGTTCATTTTTAAAATCGAAATCTGGTGTCCATTTCAAAACCCTCATCGGAAGTCCGCTATCGGTATTTCACGCTGAATACGGAGTTTAGCAAATTGTTCCTCATTAAAACATGTAATTAAAACATGGCGGAGGTTAAGATACTGAACCTTGCACGGTTTATAACCGAGATTATGAAGGGTGGTTCGGATTACCTCATTAGTCGGTTTGCCATAGGAGAACTTACCGACCACCGACAAACGGAAAGCTTCTGATGCCTTGTCACACTCCGGTTTAGAGAAAACCACTGTAGGTACCTCCCCGGACCGGTCAACCGTGCCAAAAGCTCCCTGCAAGTGCGCCGCGCCGCCGGAAGTAGCGGCAGCATAATATTTTGTCGCCGGGATGGTTGGAGGAGTATAATTACCTTCTATGATAGGCCCGAGATCGGCAGATGTAGCCTTAAAATAAGCACCATCTTGACTCGAGTTATGCGATTTGGGCTCCATAGGTTTTTTCTGGTCCGCATGTTCGCCACACACAGGAGGTGTGATTTCGCCGGAAGTTTTTGGAAGGTTTGGCGCCGCCACTTCAGAAACGGGAACCGCCACGAAATCGGTGGTAGAGGGGGTCGGGAAATCGTCAAGGGTGACAGGCTTCGCTCCGATATTGATTTCCGAGCGGTTTATATCGACTGGATCTAAAAGACAATCAGCCGAAGAGGCTTCTCCCGTCGGATTTAACTTGGGAGGATTTAAGATAAGGTTTTTTGTAGAAGAAATGAGAGAAATCGGGGGAAGCGGTTTGTTGGAGAAGTCAGAACGAAGAGTTAGGGAAGACGGTAGTGAAGGACAGCCAGGATTAACGGGTGAAATAATATTAAAAGAAGCAAGATCTGTTTTAGGGGGGAGGGATAGTTGACGGGCGGGATAATTTAGGGGGGTGTCACGAGGAGCCGGCCCGAAAATAATATTTTTGTCTGCCATGATGCAGGGATATTTAATGCGGGACCGCCGCACGAAGCGGCGGAAATGCAAAAATTCGAGACGTTATCAGTTGAATGTCTCCCGGAAAACTCAAAAAATGAAGAAAAGTGTATGAAGATTGTAGAGAGAAGGAGGAGAAAAAATCTAGAGAGAGAGAGCATTTGAATTAGTTCATACTTTTTTTTTTTAAAACGCGAGATTTATTCAACGAAACAGAGATGTGGGTGGACGAGTCCCACTACACGCCCAAAAAGTTTGAGGGAGGACGAGCCCTCTACACGCCCCCTAAAGAAGGAAGGCAAAGCCTACTTATTTCTTACATAAGGAAAAGCACTTTTGTCGAGTCTGATTAGGCCTCTAATCTTTCCGGACAGCTCCGAAGGATTGTAGAGATGAAAATTTCTGGACCTATAGCCTTCATTGGCCAAAAGATCCGCAATGGCATTCCCTTCCCGATAAATGTGAGAGAAGGATATTTCCATAGAGTGACACAGCTTGAGAATTTTCTGACGGATGCTTTGGACTTGCCAGTTACCAATGTTGGACGAGGTGACGAGAGATAAGGCAAAAGCAGAATCTATCTCCACCCAAACCTTAGTAATGCTCCTATCATGACACAGATCGAGAGCTCTCCAAATTGCAAAAAGCTCGGCAAAATTATTAGTTTGGTTGCCGATGAATTCATGGAAAGCAAAGAGTGGGTCGCCTTCATGGTTCCTAGCAATCCCTCCTACGGCCGATTCTCCTGGATTTCCTTTAGACGCGCCATCCGTGTTGATTTTGATAATTCCGTAATTCGGTTTAATCCATTTCACTATGGTAGTTTTTCTATGTTTTTTGTTTTTACAGTTACAAGCAAAATGATTATTGAAATTGCAGGGGCATACAAAGACACCCAGAATGTCCGTAAGTGCTGGAATGCGAAGTCAAGACCGCGGTTTAAGGCTCCCGTGACCTTTGATCTTAAAAAGAAAATCCCAAATGCGATCACATACGCGCTGAGCCGTGAAAGGAATCCTTTTGACCCGCATGTCGTTCCTAGAACACCAAATAAACCACAAAATAAGAACGGGGATGATATGAAAAATGTGGATGTCTCCCGATGCCTTATTAAACCAACTTGCAAGGACCAAGATAACAGATCTGGTTTCCAAAAAAGGAACCCCCACTAACGAACAAAAATTGGTCCACACCGCCGAGGCAACCGGCCCCGTGATAAAAAGGTGAGGAAGGTCCTCACCACCACAACAAAAACAAGTAATATCAGCGGATATTCCCCTCGACCTAAGGCCATCCGGAGTGGGAATCCATTTTTTTAAGAGCCTAACCATAAAGAACGACATAGTTGGGGTAATAATCGGGTTCAAACAATATTTGAGAATAAAGTGAGTATCTTGACGTTGCCGAATCGCCTCCCACGCGCTTTTAAAAGAGAAACAACCGTGGGGGGTTAATTTCCAGACAGCTTTGCGGGCCATCGGGGCAGCCTCCCCATGGGTGGGGAAAGTCAAAACATAATCAACTAGGTCCGAAGGGATCGCGGTGAGGAGTTTTGACCTATCCCATCCGTTGGAGGACCAAAAATGGTTGATATTGGCATTAGAGCGGGGGTTGGAGGCCCATTGAGAAAGCGGGCTGAAATCACACCAATGATCGTGCCAAAATGAAATGTCCCTGTCCCCAATATTCCAAAATATAAAATTATCCGCGAGAGACCGAATTATGCAAAGATTTTTCCAAGTAGGCGAATCGTAAGGGTTGGATTTAACCACCATAGGGTGAAGCCGCTTACAGTATTTCTTTTTCATGAATTGGGACCAAATATTATTAGAGGTACGGAACCGTCACCAAAGTTTAATTTCAGCCGCTTTAATGATGTCACTCAAACTCCTACATCCTAGGCCACCTTCCTCCTTGGGGTAGCAGAGCCTAAGCCAAGCTGCCCAATGGAGTCTTTTTCTATTGTCGTTAGTACCCCACAGAAATTTGTTGAAAAGCCTTTCGAAAAAAATGATGACATTCTTGGGGGGTTTAAGCACTTGGAGACAATAGAACGGAATCGAGCTCAAGGTAGTTTTGATAAGCTCAAGCCTACCACCCGAGGTTAGTAAGAGATGGTTCCACGACTGGAATTTGGAACACGTTTTGGAAATAAGATCACCGTACATTTCAAAAGTTTGGTTACCTTTCCTCAAAGGGACTCCCAAATAATTAAATGGGAGATTCGTTTGAGAAAATCCAGTCGTTTGTTTCACCATACGAACCAACGGGTTGTTAGGCTTGGAAAAAATAAAGGAACTTTTGGAATTGTTGATTTTTTGACCAGAGCTCGATGAGTAGTGGTCCAGACAATCGATGAGAGTGAGGAGGTTATTGTAGGAAGCATTAGCAAAGATTAACACATCATCGGCATACGCCAAATGTGAAATTCTAGCGTTCTTTCTGATTTTAAAAAACATATCGGGGTGGGCGTGAAAAGTATTATCCAACAATCTAGATAAATAGTCCGAAGCAATCACAAAAAGAAGGGGGGATAAAGGGTCACCTTGCCTGATACCCCTCTCAGATTTAAAAAATCCAGCGGGGTTTCCATTTATAAGAATCGAGAACCAACAATTTGAAATGCAGCGAGAGATCATGTCAATCCACCCCTCCGAGAACCCAAAGGCTTTTAAAATATTAAACAAAAAATTCCAATTGAGTCTATCGTAAGCCTTTTCCATATCCAATTTAATCAGCATATTAGAATCGGATCTAGAGATCTCGTGACAAATTTCATGGGCCGTTAAGATATTATCCGTTATAAGCCGGCCCTTGACAAACCCAGATTGGGCTGGGCTAAGAATTCTAGGGAGAAAACGGCCCAGCCTGTTACTGAGGATTTTGGCAATAATTTTAAAAGTAGTATTACAAAGGCTTATGGGCCTAAAATCTTTCCAAGCAAGAGGGGGGGGGGGGGGACATTTGGGGATAAGGGATATAGTAGTACAAGAGAAGGATTTCGGCATGGGGTTTCCGGAGAAAAAATCCCACACGGCCTCACAAACATCCTGTGCAATAATATCCCAACATTTGTGAAAAAATAAAGCATTAAAACCGTCCGGGCCAGCCACGCTGCCCGGATCAATACTAAAAACAGCAAGTATAATTTCATCCACATCAGGTAAGGTACAAAGAATGGCATTGTCATCCGAATTAATTAAGCAAGGGATAATGTCCGGTCTAATATTAGTGGGAGTAGAGTCACAAGACTTAAACACATTAGAGAAATAATTCACGACTCGAATATCGGTAAGTCGATAAGTTGGACATTGTCCATGATTTGGAAAATCCGACTTTTGCTTCTTTTGGCTTTGATTAAATCGCGAAAAAATTTAGTGTTCCGCTCCCCTTCAATACACCATTTTAATTTAGTTTTCTGTTTCCAAAATTCTTCTTCCATAGCCATTTTCAGATTTAAGGTGGCTCTAGATTTATTTAAAATAATCGGGTTATCATCAAGATTGTTGTCAAAATTGCGCTCGACATTCAAACAATCTCCCGGCTTCAAAACTTTAGAGAAAATGTCACCAAAGTGGGTTTTATTCCAATCTTTCAAAGTAAGTTTGATTCGTCAATTTATTAATGAGTTTGAACATCCCCAAAGAGTGAACCGGATCTCCCAAGAGTCCCTAACCGTTTGAAAAAATCTTTATGTTTAACCCACATGTTTTGAAAAGCGAAACGAGGGCTTAGGCTTAAAGTTGTTGTTACCAAAACAACAGAGAATCGCCGAATGATCCGAGTGAAGACGAGATAGGTGTTTCACACTTGAATCCGGAAAAGTATCAAACCAAGCCGGAGAGTGTAAAATTCTATCAAGTCTTTGCCAAATTAAATTGCTATACCACGTAAAGGCAGGCCCAAAGTATCCGAAATCCACAAGGTTACAATCAAAAAGAGCGTCTTGAAAATCTTCCATCTCCGAGGGGATGGGGGGGGCACCACCTTTTTTTTCAAAGGGGTGTAAAATGATATTAAAATCGCCTCCGACCATCCAAGGTCCCTGATTATTGCTAACCTCAAGAAGGTCATCCCAAAGAGCCCTCCTTTCGACCCTAGTATTTTTTCCATACACAATGGTTAAATAATAGGGGACAGGAGCGGCCTTTGAAGTAACTTTCATGTGGAGCAAGTGATCAGAGTTTTTTAAAATTTGGAAAGAGTGGTGGCAGTCAAAGAAAACCCAAATATGGTTACTTTGGTTAGCCACGGCTTTATCAAAATTTAAATATCTACAAAAGTAGGATGAATCAAGTGAAATTTTTGGTTCAATTAAGGCCAAAATATTCACTTGATGATCCCTACTAAGGTTTTTAACATTACGTTTGGCATCTTTCTTACCCATCCCCCTAACATTCCAGATGAGGGTGTTAATCATTAGAAATAGTAGGGGGTTTATGGATTCTAGCACTTCTCCTCCTGCGCTCCGTGTTGTTGACATCATTCGGGTCATTGGATGGACCAACGAGGCCCTGGGCCTCCCTTTCCAATTGTCTCCCATATTCAATATCATGTAACTGTTGTTCATCCCTTTCACTCCGGGGGGGTTTCTGGGGTAGAGATAGCACCACTTGCCCTGCAACACGATCAGAGTCAATATCAGGGCCAACGTCAGGGATGCCCAAGTCAGACTCGGTTCCGCTGCTGAAATGTAACACCCCGAGATATTCGGAATAATTACAGCGCCGTAAACCCTTTAAATAAGGATTTACAATTCTAATTTAAAAGAAAGGTAAATATAAGACATCATCATCGTTGGAAATTCAAGTTTACAAACCGAACAACTGGTTCAACGAGTAATTTATACAACCATATCGAAATAATATTAATACGACACGCGTACTCGAGTACTGAACTCAAAACAAGAAAACAATTCACCAACAACAACAAACATCACTGAACCCCTTCGTCGTCACGTCGTCTTGTGCATTTCCCTGCTCCTCGGCTACCTGAACATCAAAACAAATGTCCACCCCCGAAGGGGTTAGCAAAACGATGCTAGTACAAGTATCATATTAAACAATTCGAATATGCATCAACAATACATAACAAGATACACCACACGGACTTCCGCTACCGGAATCCGACAATGCGAATCCACAAGATTCCATTAACACAGCAAGGGTATTCCAATGATCCAGCGCCCTCAGCATAGATCCCAAGATGATCCCGTCGGACCAACACGAGGTGGAAATAACCCGTCCAATGATCCAGCGCCCTCAGCCTAGATCCCAAGATGATCCCGTCGGACCAACACGAGGTGGACATCCGATCCAGCGCCCTCAGCATAGATCGTACAACGTACACAAACACAACTCATGCATACACATATGCCAAATCATTATGTTCATCAACATGAACATACAAACACTAGATAACGAATATCATGACAATTCAACAAAATAAATCTCATGTTCAACAACATGAATAATCACACGCATGCTCAAAATACCAATATTAACATATTACGATACTTGCCTCGAAGATGGCAAGAACGAAATACTTCAATGATCTCAACACACTCGAAGGCCGCCTCCTTCGATCAACGTAGCAAGCTCGAACCTTAACAAAAGGAATGATATACAAATCATCTCAAGTCGAACGATGGCCTAACAATTCGGTCTACGGCCCAAAAGCTCAATTTAAACAATTCTGCCTGGACTGCTTAGCGTGCGCTACGTACTCTACGTAACGTGCGCTAAGCCTGCCTGTTAGCGTACGCTATCGTATAAGCCTAGCGTACGCTAGCCACGGACTGACAGTTTGACTCGGCTGATCTCATAACGTACGTTACGTACGTATCGTGCGTTAACTTAACCCCGATAGCGCACGTTAACTTACATATGTTAGCGTGCGCTAATCTTGCATGGCAGAATACTGCTAACAGAAAACTGGGTTGAATGGTGATGAACTCATGAATTCTATGGTGATAATACAAGTCATCCTCGAGCATATCATGCTAATAAGGTTTGTGGAAGTTCTATGATTATGAGATACAAATATACGGATAATTATCTCAACATCATAATTCATCTTAGATCTTCAAGAAATATTCTAAGTTCCGTTCGTCCTACGTTTCAAAACGCATGATTCCAATGTGTAAAACGTAACAATCTAGGTAATATCCGATTACTGATCATAAATCGATTTGAAAATGCTTAGGAGTCCATATACTAAGATGGTTCAAAGGTTCATACGATATATAGTGCCGATACGTCAAAAGTATCCTTCTAACATGTGATGACCGATTATAAACGAAATAACTGGCTATCAAAACATGATCAAACGTCCTTAAGAACATTACTAACATCGGTGAATAATCACCTACCTCAAAGTAGTGAAGAACACGGAGGAAATCGAATCAATCCAACACCGAAGGCTTGAACACCAATCTCCAACGATATACGATCTTCAATCACGAGCTAGGATGATGATATGAAGTGTTTAGGATGAAGGAAGTTATGCTCTAAGTGTAAGAATTCGGGTTATGGGAGAAAAAGAACTGAAATCACGAATAGAATGCTGTCCTATTTATAAGAAATGGCTATTAGCGCGCGCTAGTCCCTGCTCGTAGCGTGCGCTAACGGCTCACTGACTTAACTGTATTCATCACATAGCGTGCGCTACGCATATACCTGTAGCGTGCGCTAAGGCGTTGACTTGGCTTTTCCCGAAATCCGTCCAGGTTCATCCCGACACGATCCGACAGGGGTCCCCCGGCCAGATCTCACCTACCGCACGTCTCAATCAAATTGACCACGCATAGCGTGCGCTAATAATCCTTTGTAGCGCACGCTATTGAGTCCATGTTAGCGTACGCTACACATAGCCGATAGCGTGCACTACATGCGCAGAATTACAAATTCTAAATCACATACACGAAATCATACGCTCGACAACATCGGATTATGAAATACGGAGAATAATACTCAGATAAAAGTACTATAATTACATTATCACAAGTTCCAAATACAAGTCAGAAATCTCGGGTATTACATGAAATGCCTGTCCGAGTCAGAAGCAGAATACGCCCTCAGAGAAGTACACGAGGGTATATGCGGTAATCATTCCGGCGGCCAGGCATTGGCCTATAAATTGATTCGACAAGGCTATTATTGGCCTAACCTCAAAAAAGATGCCATCACGCTCGTGCGGAAGTGTGTCCGGTGCCAAATCTTCGCTCCGCAGATTCGATCCCCGCCGGAAACCCTCACTTCCGTATATTGCCCATGGCCATTCGCCAAGTGGGGAATCGACTTGATCGGCCCTCTACCTAAGGGACGGGGAGGAGTGCAATACACCATTGTCGCAGTCGATTATTTTACGAAATGGGCAGAGGCCGAGCCTATGGCACGAACAACTGAACAGAAGATAGTCGACTTCATATGGAAGTCAATCATATGTTGGTTCGGGATCCCTAAATCTATTGTCTCTGATAATGCCAAACAATTTGACAATAAGAAATTTCGATCTTTCTGCGACGGCCTCCAAATACGAAATAACTTTTCCACGCCCTACTATCCACAATCCAACGGGCAAGTCGAGGCGGTCAACAAAATCCTGAAACAACATCTCAAGACACGCCTCGAAGAACTGAAGGGTTCTTGGCCCGAGGAGCTCCCCGGGACCTTATGGGCCTATCGAACAACGCATAGATCCGCCACCGGCGAAACGCCTTTCTCACTGGCTTTCGGCTCTGAAGCCGTTATCCGGGTTGAAATCGGGACGCCTACCTACCGAGTAGACCACTTTGAAGAGCAGGGTAACGACTTAGCCCTCAAAGTGAATCTGGACCTCCTTGCCGAAAAACGAGCTCAGGCAGAAATGCGAAACGCCGTTTACAAAAGAAGGAGTGAAAAATATTACAATTCCAAGGTTCACCCGAGAAGCTTCCAGGTCGGCGACCTAGTCCTTAAAAGGGTGTTGGGCCCGGATCCCGGACCACTCAAGCCCAAATGGGAAGGACCATATAAAGTTAGTGAAGTCCTTCAGAATGGAGCCTACCGGCTGGAATATCTGAACGGCCAAAGATTAACTTACCCGTGGAATGCTATGTATTTAAAGAGGTATTATCAATAAAATCTGACGTCATTCCATTTTTTAATATTGATGCACCTCATAAGACCCCCCCCCCCGGCACTATAAGACCGAGCTCGTCTCGGCACCTCGAATGACCGGCTCCTCCGGCACTATAAGACCGAGCTCGTCTCGGCACCTCGAATGACCGGCTCCTCCGGCACTATAAGACCGAGCTCGTCTCGGCACCTCGAATGACCGGCTCCTCCGGCACTATAAGACCGAGCTCGTCTCGGCACCTCGAATGACCGGCTCCTCCAGCAGTATAAGACCGAGCTCGTCTCGGCACCTCATAAGACCAGCTCCTCCGGTACTATAAGACCGAGCTCATCTCGGCACCTCGAATGACCGGCTCCTCCGGCACTATAAGACCGAGCTCGTCTCGGCACCTCGAATGCCCGGCTCCTCCGGAACTATAAGACCGAGCTCGTCTCGGCACCTCATAAGACAGGCTCATCCGGCACTATAAGACCGAGCTCATCTCGGCACCTCATAAGACCGGCTCCTCCGGCACTATAAGACCGAGCTCGTCTCGGAACCTCATAAGACCGGCTCCTACGGCACTATAAGACCGAGCTCGTCTCGGCACCTCGAATGACCGGCTCCTCCGGCACTATAAGACTGAGCTCGTCTCGGCACCTCATAAGACCGGCTCCTCCGGCACTATAAGACCGAGCTCGTCTCGGCACCTCATAAGACCGGCTCCTCCGGCACTATAAGACCGAGCTCGTCTCGGCACCTCATAAGACCGGCTCCTCCGACACTATAAGACCGAGCTCGTCTCGGCACCTCGAATGACCGGCTCCTCCGGCACTATAAGACCGAGCTCGTCTCGGCACAATCAACCAGGAACATAATAGAAATGCAACAACCCATTCAACGGGGCCTAAAAAGAGCAACAACAAATACAGCAAGAAGGATTTTATTTAACCCAGTCATTATTACAAATTACAAACGATGACAACAAACCAAGGCGGATGGGCACGCAGGCCGGACACGAAACAAAACAAAAGAAAGACAAAGACCGGCACGCAGGCCATGCGAGAAGCAAAAATATAGGAAACTATTCGGCCCCACCCTCCTGGCCGGCCGTCTGAAAGGATTGCCCCTCACCTTCGCCGTGCGGAACCTGACCGGCGTCCTCAACCTCAGCGACCTTTAGCTCATCGGCTCCAGCAATATCAACATGCAGATCGGTCGCTTGAGATGCAATGTATGCCTCGATCTCCTAAACGGTCTTACCACCCTTCATGAGATCTAATATCTCGTAACAGGTGGAGACATAATTCAAGTTGATCAGCTCCTCAAACGCAGACGACTCCTTAAAAGCCTCCGCCCCAGCGGCAAGACCCCGGGCATAGCTCGAGTCCTCGCAGGTGTTCATACGCTCGGTCAGGCTTTCCACCTGGGCCTTGGTTTCCTTCAGATAAGCCTCGTGCTCGGCCCGGATATCCAAGCACTGCTTTTGCGCCTGCTCGGCCGCATCTTTCATCTCTTCGGCCTTCAGCTTCCATATGTCGGCCTGGAGGGCCCGATTGTCCAGGAGCTCCATCTCACCCCTCATGGAGGTTATCTCCCCCTCTAGAGACTTGATCAAGGAAGGGCATAGGTGATGCTCCTCCTGCAAATCTTTGAAGTCGGCCTCCGCCTTCTTGTGTTTCTCAGATAAGGCCGAAAACTCATTGGAGGCCTTCACATAGGTGCACATGGCCCAGCCGACCAGAGCATTTCCAAACTGGATCTGCTCAACCGGATCCATATCATTAGTCATCATCTCCAACTTGGGCGTCCAACCCCTGATCGGAATATGGCTGGAGACGGCCACCACAGGAGGGACCCGGTTGAGCATCTCAGGAGTCGGGCTAGCTGCCCGGACATAGTCAAGGAACCAGCGTGGCCGTCGCCCCTTCATCTGGTCGCACGGCTCCACCCGCTCCTGGTTAACCGGGAGATAATGGCCCTCTAGGTCAATGACGGGCTCCTCCCGACCCGCCCGGACAGGAGTCGGGGCGGACACGACGACTTCAGGAGCAGACGAACCCTCAGCCTTGTTCGCACTGTCCTCAGGCCCGGTCTCCACCCTCTTGCGCTTACTGGCCCGCTCCCTCCGCTCGGCGGCCTCAGCTGCCAGCCTCGCCACACGCTGCGCGGGCGTCTCTTTCCGCCCGGACGAAGTCTTGGCCTTAGGAGCTGGAAAAGGAAGACACATAAAAAAAAATCAGAGAAGAGGGCTACCTGAAGAAGACATTGTACTCGGATCGGTCGATCTAAGTCCGGCCGCCCAGAGGTTTTCCTCGGTCACTAAAAGATGAGACTTCCTTTGTTCAAGAAGAAGATCCAAAAGCTGCTCAACCCGATCGTCGAAGTCGGGAGATGTCTCTGGCACCGGGATGCGTCCTGCACATGTAATAAATGATGAGCGTTAGACAAACAAAGGAACAAGAATAAAAAATACGACACTCACTCATTTTGGCCGTAAAGTGCTCAGGAACCCGCAGCTCGGCATCTACCACCCCCGGCTCCCACTCATCCAAAGAGCTCCTCCACGGCCCCCCAATAAAGAACCACTGTTCCTTCCAGCTGTGGATGGTCTCGGGCACCCCCACTAACTCCTTGTGCATAGCATGCCGGGCTATCAGATAAAACCAGCCCGAGCCGGATCTACCAACCAACCTCCATAGAAAGAGACTATTGAACTCCTCGAAACTGGGCTCGGTCTAGCCGTGCTGATTAAAAAGAATAAAAAGGCCCACCACCCGAGCCCAGGAATTCGGATGAATCTGGGGGACAGGAAGGCCCCACTACCTTAGCCACCGGGAAAAAGCCAACGGAAGCGGAAACCGAAGCACGGCTAGTAGAGAGCGGTAATACACCGCCGTACAACCGACGGGCGGAATGTGGGGCCTCTCCTCGGGATCGGAACAAACATCCTCACCCTCGCCGGAATCTTAAATCGCAGCCGCCATGCCGCCAATTGTTCCTCCGTAACGGTACTCTGAATCGAAGCTGAATCCCACTCCGCCTCCACAAGAGGGGACGGACGAGGGTGAGTCCGAGCCACCACCGACTCGACTCTTTCCTCCACCTGAGTCTCTCCGACGGCTGTCAGCGGTGCCACCATCTCCACTTCCCCAGATCCCGACGACTTCGCAACTTCGCCTTCTTCCTCCTCGACGCTCCAGTCAACGGGAGCTTCGCCTATCGATAGATCCGCCACACCCGTGCAGTCCGGCGACACGGTCAAACCGACCTCTATCTCGCCCCTCATCTCCGACATCTTAAATAGAAAAGAAAAAAGAGGAGGAAAAGCTTATCGGGAAAGTTTATGTGAAATCGGAAAAGAAGAAAAATCGCCGGAAAAGTTCTTTCTCTGCAACAACACGTAAAAATGGCGAAGAAAATATTGAAGAAGAAGACAGGCTCTATTTATAGAAGAATAAAGGCATTAAATGCCAGGCGCGTGAGGCGACAATTCCTACTGAACCGTCGCAAAGTTCGAGAGCGCATGAACACGCCGTCCAATCTGCCTGTGCCACGCGTCCCCCACATAATGACACTTAAAGACCAGGGAATCGATTCGACGCGACTCTCGAAGAGGCGTCTATTCGAAAGATCTTATTCTCCCACAAGCCGGATCGGTCTCAACATGTAACGACTCCAGCCCCGACCAGCTCGGCACGGCCCTGGACTCGGGGGCCCTTGTTGGCAGCCCATCCAACTTGGGATCCACGTGGGCACACCAAGACAACTAAACCGACCGAGCAGAACCTGAAGTCGGACCGGGCAAAAAACCCGATTTCCTCCCGGGCTCACAAAAAACCGGACCGGACGGCGACGCCAAGGCCGACCCGATATCCGATCCGAGAGGGCCGAGCAAAGAGAGGACAAAAATGCTCCGATTCAAGATTACAACAAGGCCGACCTGAACGGCGGGAGACCCGAGGACCGACCCCATCGGATAAGCACCCCCAAGAGTCGGCAAGGCAGGCCCGCATGCCAATTAAAGCATGCAATCACGCCCCTTCCCAAGGCGCTCCTTAGAAGCCGCCACGTGTCCTGGGCGTAAATGCAGACTGACAAGTGTTTTGGGCATATTCCCCAGACATTCGCCAGCTGTCACCTCTCCACTGGCCCAGGTTGTCTATATATAGAAGAAATGTATAGTGAAAGCAGATCTTTGGATTGGAAGCATTTATAAAAGAGAGAGAAAAAAGAGAGAATAGAGAATCATCGCCAAAAAGAAAATAAGACTTGTAATTAACAAGCAACAAGATAGACCAGCATAAAATAACCTGCTCGGTTCTACTCTATTTAAAAGGTCATTAATAAAACTTAGTGATCAAACACCTTCCCTTTTGTTATTTTATTTTCTACGTGTCTTCGATCCATTCGTCTTGATCAGCACACGTGACGTTGACCAAACAGACGTCAACACTTATATCGTATTGAAAATATTGTAGCAGAATATAAGACTAAATAATACACATGATTTTCCAAAAAATTCACAATCCTTTAAATTTTGGTAGTAAATTTTATTTTAAACAACTACCCACATTGGCTAAAAGAACGCAATTATGTGCGGTCCAGTATAGAGGGAGAGACAAATCTGTTTTTGCGAAGGGGAGGGTGATTTTTGATTGTATCATCCTCGCCATGAACTTACTAAGAGCTAGGGTAGAAGGAATATATCTCCCAGATGTATGGTAAAAATTGATATCCAAAAGGCATATGACTCACTGAAAATAGGATCCACATAACAATGCGTCACCTCGATTATGGTTTCCCATACCAAATTGATATCTTACACTTTCAATGTCAAAGGGGGATTTACTAGCCCTTTTGAGGGCAAAAAGAGCTTAGACAAGGTGATCCCATATCAGGTTACATGTTTATGTTGTGCATGCACTACAAGAACATTATGGATTATCGACGGAATTTACCATTATTTTCGTCGGTATTATCGATGGATTACCGATGGAATATCAATGTTTTTTTCTTCTAATTTTTTTATGTTACTTTGTATTTCTATTATCGACGGAAAACAATCAGTATTACCAATAGACTATCAACAGAAAACTTGTTGGTAAAATATTATATTATTATTTTTTGTTATTTGTACCGACATAATTGGTTCCGTAGGTATTACCGATGGAATTTTTCTGTTAGTAAATTATTTTCTTATTTTTTAATTATTTTTTAAAATTATTTTTAAATTTTATTATTTTTATTTATTTTTTATTACATTATTTTCTCATTTTTATTATTTTTATTGAATTTTATTATGGTTTTATTTTTTATTAGTTTATATTAATAAATTATTACTTTGTGTACTCATTATATTTATCATTTTTCTATAATCATATATATTAATATTATGTACATGTATAATATCACTTATATTTTTAATAATTTTTTTTTAAATTTATATTGACAAAATTTAAATATATATATTTATATCAAATAAGTTGTTTCTATATGTAATTTTCTATATTTATATTAAATAATTTTTTTCATAAACATATCTATATATTATTGTTTTTATATATATCACTTTATTTTCTCTTATTGTTTTGTATTAAATTTATATTGACCATATATATATATATATATATATATATATATAAAATTTCCAGTCTTGACTATAAATTTTACTAATATTATGTTTATCAATAGGGTTTTTTGTTCATAACTGCCAAGGTTTCACTACTTTTTGGGAAAAACTATCTTATAAAAAAGTTTTTGTCCAAAACTGCCACAATTCATACTTTTTTTTGTTGATCACTGTCAAATTCGTTTCTCCGGCATTAACTTCGAATCTTCAGACATTTTATTGCACATGCATGACACGTGACTACTTATTTTTCCCATTTCCATCCTATTCCCTCCCTTTCTCTACCCGATTCACTCTGTTTTGCTCTCGCCTCTATTTTTTTAAAGGGAGAATCAAAGAGATGAGGGAATTTGTTTTGATGTTTTTCAAGCTTCATTAGTGAATCGGCTAGAGAAATAGGGAAAAGAGGAAGTAAATGGGAAAATAAGTAGTCGCGTGCCACGCACATGCAATTATATGACCTGAGATTCGAAGTCAACGTCGGAGAAACGAATTTGGCAGTGGTCAACAAACAAAAGTATGAATTATGACAGTTTTGGACAAAAACTTTTTTATAAGGCAGTTTCTCGCAAAAAGTGGTGAAACCTTGGCAGTTATGGACAAAAAATCCTATCATAAACCATTAGGGAATATTACAGCGCCTTAAATCTGAAATAGGATTTATAAGAATTTATATTTTTTATTTTTTTTAAAGGGAACAATAAACTCATAAGGCCGACAAGACCATTCATTCAACCAACAAAAATTGTACACAAACATACCAACACCGTAACAAAACAAGTCGACAATGCTTGCAGAACGTTCCGACGTACACCACTTTTTCAAACCAAAATATACAATAACATAGTTCAAAGACTATCCGAACTAAACCCACGCGACTACATAACAAACATCACAGACCCAATACATCATCACTGTTGACTCCCGATATTCTCCTGGCGCTCCAATAAACGCATCATGGATGTACTTGCACCTGGACATAAAACAAGTCCAGCCCCAAATGGGGTCAATCGACACCGGCCAAGCAAAATGCAAATGTGGTGCAATCATATATACAATATAATAAAAATAACAAGTACCAAAGCATAAAAGTAACAAGTTATATATCCCCATTCATAAAACTATAAGTTTTTGATACCAAAATATGTTAAAAGACTTTATTACTCTTAAAGTCTACCACTAAAAGAAAAAAAAACATAAAAAAGAAAAAGGAAGATTATTAAAACGAAACAACAATAAAAAAACGGTCCCACAACTCAATATTTTCCTCTGCAAAAAAACTCTCCTCCTCTCTGCAAAAAAACTCTCCCGTCGTGAAACCCTTCGCCGGCCAGAAAATGTCGACGTTCGACTACCACAGAGAATCTGAAGACGCCAGAAGTTCTGCTAGTGACACTCCATCTGAAGAGCAATTCGTCAATGAGCCGTCAGTTAGTGTATTTTCATTCACACACGACGGTTTTTCATCTTCCCACGATCGTGCTGAAGAAGATGTGACCATCGTGTACACGATGGTCTTTCGTGGGCACGATGGTTATACACGACGGTCGTCGATCGTGTGTGCCGTCGTGTGCTAGAAGACCAAAAGCTCCTGCCTTGCACACGATCGCAGGCACACGATCGTTGCCCGTCGTGTGAACCGTCGTGTGGCACACGATGGTCTTCACACGACGGGCATCGATCGTGTGCTGCGATGTGTGCAAGGCGAAATTTTTCGTTCTCTTAAGCATTCTATCATATTCTTATGAGTTGTATGTCCATATTGCAGATAGTTACGTATGGAAGAGACCTACATTGCGTTTTGTTACACGTCAAGTGAATCTTTACATACGGGAGGCGGTATTTAAAGAGATCATTGAGACATTAAGAAGTATGGGCCGCAATTCCGCAAGCTTGATCGAGCTATCGAGAGCTTGGCCAGGGGTCTGGGGTGCTTGATTAAAGTTAGGAGGAATGGGAGTTCAAATACTGCCCTACATCACTTGATTGCCCGTCAATTGGAGGGTGATCAGATCCCCCCGGATGAGTCGTGGTTCCAGGTTTGCGGGAGGACCATTCGTTTTACGGCCTGTGATTTTTCCATGATCACGGGACTCCATTTTAGAAACTCTACCTTCCATCCGCAGGACGACCATCTCCTTCCGTCTGACGGTATTTTCCACAGAATACTCCATGGCAAAAATATTAAGGTTAGTGTTCTGCGGAAGAGGTTCAATGCTCGAGATTTTGGTAGAGACATAAGAGATTATGTCAAGGTTGCCAATTTGCTTATATACTACTACTTTATCCTATGCCGTGACGACATGATGGTCGAGACATGGTCAAGGGCATTAGTGGAGGATTTCGAGCAGTGGGATATGTTTCCTTGGGGTTCTTATGCCTTTGGGGTTTTATCTTACTACATAGGCAACGTTTCCATGAAGGAGGGACAAGAGCACAAGGACTATCACTTCTATGGTCCTGTTTGGGCTTTACAAATATGGTCGTATGAGATGATTCCTGCATTGGGAGCATTATGTGGTATTCGAGATAAAACTGTCCAAGTCCCCCGGTGTTTGATGTGGACTACGAGGAAGATGTTTTGTGATTTCAATCATTTCGTCGACGATAAGGTACATAAATTTGTAAACGTATTTTTTCCTGACTTCATCTCTTAAACGTTATGTGATTACCCATCTAATGGTATTATTTAATGACTAATTTTGCAGCACAGAGTACTTCCCTCTTTACCGCATTTGGAGGAGGATGAGGCTGAGTACTACTACCTGAGCTTTGAGAATGGCTCGCCATATGACGTTAAGTTCATTAAGCCTGTAAGAATAGCTGTGAAGAATAAGGAGGATGAGCCTGCACCGATCCCGAGGAAGAAAGTTATGGATAGGTTGAAGAAGGCTGCTGGAAAATTGATTACATATGAGTCGGCACATAAAGTGTCGAAGCGACGCCGGCAGAGTACCCCACCAGTAGATGGTGCAGAGACATCGGACCGGGAGAGGCAGCCAGAGAGGGTGTGTTGTGTCCACGGACTTCCTTGTCCGGACCACACCCAGGACACGAGCAGGGATGAGTACTTCGATCGCCGTTTGAAGGCGATCTTGTATGACGATTCTGAGTCCGGATTTATTGCTCGAGTTTCTCGCCGGGTGCTTTCTGGGATCGTGGATTTCTTCGGACCTATGCATAGACGTTCTAGGAGCCCGATACACTACTCAGCTGGGAGACATGATAGGCCTCGTCATTCTGCATCTGTTAGCAGCGCCCATCGGAGGATTCCTGACCCTCCACGTCACTCAGTCTCTGGCGCAGCACACAGTCACCATTCTCATCGTCAGCCTAGTCATCATTCTCAGCGTCAGCCGATTTACCATTCTCAGCATCCGCCTACCCACCATTCTGAGGTCCAGCACAGTCACCATTCTCAGATTCATCATTCTGTTGAGCGGACTCAGCAGCCCCTTGATTACGAGCATCAGTATGAGCCATTTGAGGCGCCGTTTCAGCAGTATGGGACGATGTTCGACTGGTTTCAGGACGAGCATCATTACAGTGCGATGTTTCGAAGTGAGGGTGGTGGTCCTGAGCAGCAACCTTCATTTCAGATCGAGCAGCCAGTTTTTGAGATCGAGCAGCCGGCTGTACAGCTCTCTGATCGTTATAGTTGTGAGAGGGATGCTGAGGGTGACGAAGATGGTGAGAGTGCCGGAACGCAGCATTTGGGTGAGCGTAGTCTTCCACCGCGAGTGAGTCGACCATCTGCTGCTCTTCGGGAGCCTTTTGTGGTTGCGCCTCCAAGAGATAGCGAGGCTCTGAAGAAGTTGTACCTACAGTTTAGGAGGGAGCAGCCACGTGATGCTATTGTCCGGTGTTTGGAGACTGGGCATGCTCTCACCCAGGCGTTATTTGACCGGATAGAGTCTAGCCGTGAAGACTTTGATGCTGAGGTGATAGACTGTTATGTGCTTGCGACTCGAGCGAGGCTTCGGAGGGGAGTCCGTAGTGTTGGTGTCGGTAGAGTTAGCACTGTACTTGTCGGCTCCCTATTTTACGTAAGTTCTATAACCTACTCACTTGTATATCATTGGTGTGATATCGATTTTTTTTAATTTTGTGGTTTGGCTTTTTGTAGTTAGTTTTGGCCAACGAGTTTGCAAGACTCCATCCAGATGATCCACTTGGTATCAAGGTGATGGGGAAGCTGGTTTACAAGGAGTGGAAAATTCCTAAATGCATCGAGGACTACATGACAGGTCTTGATACACCACATGCGGTTCCATGGTTAAATTGCAATGAAGTAAGTTTGAAATTTATATTTATAAATAATTGATGATTTGTTGCCATTTGAAATTTATATTTATAAATGATTCGCTATGTTTGATGTGATGATCTTATATGATTACATATTTTGTTTCAACAGATCATTGCCATTTATTGCCTCGACCAGAGCCACTGGGTGACTATCAAGATTGACATCATAGCATGGACCGTGGAGTTGTACGATTCATTGTCACACCACCACGAAGATGGTCGATACTGATTCAACCAACTGCGACCGATTATGCGTCTGATGCCTCGTGTGCTAGCTCAATCCGGGTATTGGATGAACAACCAATCGAAGAAGAAGTATGACACGGAGATGAGTTTCAAAATTATGCCAAGAGAGCTACAGTTCATACGAGACGACAATCACAGTTGTGGCCCCTTCGCGTGCATGTACTTGGATCGACTCGTCTCTGCAAACCCAGGAGCAAGGCACCAAATCAAGGAACTTAATGAAAAATATATTAAGAAATATCGATATGGTTTAGCTGCTAAAATCTTTATGTTGTCTTTAGACATGTAGAATGGTTTATGGTGTGTTGTTAAATATTTATGTTGTATTTAGACAGTTTTGGCAATATGAATGTGTCAGTGTTGTTAAATCTTAATGTGTTGGCTCTGTGTTACACACGATAGATGCACACGATCGTGGCCATCGTGTGTTACGATCGTGTGCAACCTACCCACGGTCATGGGTTGATGCTGTCGTGTGCGCACGATGGCTGGCATGACCGTGTGCACACGACCGTGAGTACCATCGTGGGCACGGCCGTGCACATGATCGTGCGTTCCATCGTGCACACGACTGGACACGACCGTGTACACGATCGTGTGCATATGAACTTTTGGTATTTTTGCAAATTTGAAATATTGTGTTATCTAGAATGTTGTTTTGTGATTCAAACATCGCTTGTTCAAACATTAATTACTGTATAGCTTCTTATACAAACTCCTATTTGTCATTTCGTTGTAATTCATTAGTATATGAGGTAATTCATCTAGATGATTGAACTTATCCGTACGTACTAATACACTGAGAACAATTAGACGACACATGATATGCAATATATTATGTTAATTCAATCAATAACTTTTTAAATAAGTGTATCATTAACAAATAATTGTTAATATATAAGTAACAACACCTAAATTGACGAGTAATTTGAGAAATTGGTGAAAATTCTTGATGTTCTTGTGCACACGATCGTGTGTTCCATCGTGGACACGACCGTGTGCATATGATCTTTTGGTATTTTTCCAAATTTGAACTATTGTGTTATCTAGAATGATGTTTTGTGATTCAAACATCGCTTGTTCAAACATTAATTACTATATAGCTTCTTATACAAACTCCTATTTGTCATTTCGTTGTAATTCATTAGTATATGAGGTATTTCATCCAGATGATTGAACTTATCCGTACGAACTAATACACTGAGAGCAAATGGACGACACATGATATGCAATATATTATGTTAATTTCAATCAATAACTTTTTAAATAAGTGTATCATTAAGAAATAATTGTTAATATATAAGTAACAACACCTAAATTGACGAGTAATTTGAGAAATTGGTGAAAATTCTTGATGTTCTTGTGCACACGATCGTGTGTTCCATCGTGGACACGACCGTGTACACGATCGTGTGCATATGAACTTTTGGTATTTTTGCAAATTTGAACTATTGTGTTATCTAGAATGATGTTTTGTGATTCAAACATCGCTTGTTCAAACATTAATTACTATATAGCTTCTTATACAAACTTCTATTTGTCATTTCGTTGTAATTCATTAGTATATGAGGTATTTCATCCAGATGATTGAACTTATCCGTACGTACTAATACACTGAGAACAAATGGACGACACATGATATGCAATATATTATGTTAATTCAATCAATAACTTTTTAAATAAGTGTATCATTAACAAATAATTGTTAATATATAAGTAACAATACCTAAATTGACGAGTAATTTAAGAAATTGGTGAAAATTCTTGATGTTCTTGTGCACATGATCGTGTGTTCCATCTTGGACACGACCATGTACACGATCGTGTGCATACGTGGATACAGCGCCAATTTAACACCAAAGACAACGCGACACCTGGTTGCCAACGTGTCACACGATTGGAACACGCGATCGCGGCGATCGTGTTCACGATCGTGTTTACTTCAAAGGTCAAATTATTTTATTATAAAATCCTATCGTGGGTCGGTCCCCCACCTTTATTATAAAATCCCATCGTGGGTCGGTCCCCCCTTTATTATAAAATCCCATCGTGGGTCGGTCCCCCCCCCTTTTTCACTACAAACCCTAATCAATTAACATCAGTTAAAATTCATTAAAATCAAATACGCGAAATGAGCGGCCGATTACGCGAAAGCGATTTAGGAGGAAGCGAAGCACCACCACCAAAAAGGAGTATACCTACTCCCAACCCACCATACAGAACTAGGCCGAGAGGAAGATACTCAATGCTCAGAGTAAGTTTTTTTGATTTTGTTGTATGTGTAGTGACTATCATTGCAAATTAATGTGTTCCATGAAACAGGGCCTATTTAAAAACACTGCGAGCACTCTAGTCATACTAGATGGTGATGATGATAATGATTTGGAGATTTCTGAGAATAAAAGCAAAAAAGTTATTTTGGAAGAGGAAGTTCATGAAGACGGTGATACAAGACTAAAGATACAGCAGCAGATGGGGGAAAATGGATCCAATTGATTGTTTTTTTTATGTTATTATTAGATATTTTGATGGTGATTAAATTTTGTTTTGTAAAGTTATATGCTTTGGAACTGTAAACTATTGCTCTTTGAAGTGAGCTACTTTGTTATGGTTAATGTTTGGCTCCATAATCACCTTTATTTGCTTTACATAACTGAACACTTAAATTTCAATTCAAAGGTAAATAAAATAGACACAAAATTATGCATTTCAACTAATAATCAGAATACTGAATCAATACATGGTCCATCGAGGATCAAAATATCAGCACATGATTGTTGCTAGTAAGTCACAAAATATAAAAATACATAAGAAATTTAAGTTTCACGGTATGGACATCCCCTTATGTCATGGTCATCATTACGGCAAATGCTACACCTCTTCTTCTGCCGGCGCCTTTGCCTCGTTTGTTCATCGATTCCTTGAGTTTCTTCAAGGATATTCAAATCCACACCACCTATGGGAATGAATGATTTGCAAGATTTTCTATTGTGGCCGGTTCCTTTACACCTACCGCACACCTGAGGCCGTCCACCTGCGGGCAAATTTTCAACAGCGGACCGTGCGCGACTCATCCTTGGTCGGCCGGCTTGTCGTACCCCCTCTGGAGGTACGCAAACGATGGATGAGATCTCCGGTGGGACATTCCACTCATCAGGATGTGGGATGGGACTAATATGCTCCTTATAAGTCTCTCTAAGGCCTTGTTGCTTGAAATAACGACTAACAAAATCATACACGGACAAACCATTGCCGGCGCGCCTGTTACAATAAGCAATTATGTCAAGGATGTTGTATAGGATAATGTATTTTTGATATTGATGAGGTGATAAATCCAGACCATCCCTGTTTTGCACACGATGGCAAAACACGATCGTGCCGATCGTGTGTTACGATCACGGCGATCGTGGGGTTACGATCGTGCCCATTAGGGTACGATCCTGCCCATTGGGGTACGATCGTGCCCATTGGGTTACGATCGTGCCCATCGTGTGTCCCATCATAGGTTACGATAAGGGCGATCGTGGGTTACAGTCATGGCGACCGTGGGGTTATGATCGTGCCCATCGTGGGTTACGATCGTGCCCATCGTGGGTTACGATCGTGACCATCGTGAGTTACGATCGTAACCATTGGCTTACGATCGTGCCCATCATGGGTAACGATCGTGCCCATCGTGGGTAACGATCGTGCCCATCGTGGGACCACCCAAACCCTCTCTGATAACCCCCACAAGGTTTGCACGACTAACTTTGCTCATGTCGATATAGACAAAAAAGGAGTCCCCGTCTACATATGTCGATCGCTCCCAGTGACCACCGTGATGTATCAAAATACGCTGCCACGACATCTGATTTCAAAAAGATGAATAACTATTCAGAAAAATGAACGAACAATATTATAAAACGGTCTGCCTTGGACACGACCGATGCACACGGTCGTATACTACCGTGTGCAGTGATCGTGTGCAAGTTTCTGTCCATGAACACGATCGCTGCACACGATTTTAGACGATCGTGTTAAACGATCGTGTACACGTTAGTGTTGCGCACGATGGTAAGGTCGTTGCGCACGATCGTTGCACACGATCGTTGCACACGGTGGCTTCCCATCGTGTGCAGCGATCGTGTCCATAAGAACAGATCTGGAATTTTTTTTTCATCGTTCAAATAGTGATGCATACCTTCTTTATGAACTCAGAAGCACGACAAATGAAGTCCTATTTCAGCGTCAACTTTTATTTTCGAACAATCTTGTGATTTCTATAAGATTTTTTGAGAGACCCTTTGTCAAAAATAAAATGGTTATGTTGTTTTGATGTATATGTTTGTAGTTAAATTTTGGTTGTTGGACATTAATATCGATCGGAGGACGAAAGTAAAAAAGAAAAAAGAGAAGAAAAGTAGTTTAAATTAAAAAAAAAAAGAAGTCAACAATACAACAAAAGAGAGGACATTTTAGTCTTTTTAATCAAAATGGTACCAAAAACTTATAGTTTTATGAATGAGGATATAAAACTTATCAATTTTATGCTTTGGTATTAAAAAAATTGATTCCCACTTTTTTCTATATGTAATTTTCTATATTTATATTAAATAATTTTTTTCATAAACATATATATATTATTGTTATTATATATATCACTTTATTTTCTCTTATTGTTTTGTATCAAATTTATATTGACCATATATATATATATATATAAAATTTCCAGTCTATGACTATAAATTTTACTAATATTATGTTTATCAATAGGGTTTTTTGTTCATAACTGCCAAGGTTTCACTACTTTTTGTGAAAAACTATCTTATAAAAAAGTTTTTGTCCAAAACTGCCACAATTCATACTTTTGTTTGTTGATCACTGTCAAATTCGTTTCTCCGGCATTAACTTCGAATCTTCAGACATTTTATTGGACATGCATGACACGTGACTACTTATTTTTCCCATTTCCATCCTATTCCCTCCCTTTCTCTACCTGATTCACTCTGTTTTGCTCTCGCCTCTATTTTTTTAAAGGGAGAATCAAAGAGATGAGGGAATTTGTTTTTGATGTTTTTCAAGCTTCATTAGTGAATCGGCTAGAGAAATAGGGAAAAGAGGAAGTAAATGGGAAAATAAGTAGTCGCGTGCCACGTACATGCAATTATATGACCTGAGATTCGAAGTCAATGTCGGAGAAACGAATTTGGCAGTGGTCAACAAACAAAAGTATGAATTATGACAGTTTTGGACAAAAACTTTTTTATAAGGCAGTTTCTCGCAAAAAGTGGTGAAACCTTGGCAGTTATGGACAAAAAATCCTATCCTAAACCATTAGGGAATATTACAGCGCCTTAAATCTGAAATAGGATTTATAAGAATTTTTATTTTTTATTTTTTTAAAAGGAACAATAAACTCATAAGGCCGACAAGACCATTCATTCAACCAACAAAAATTGTACACAAACATACCAACACAATAACAAAACAAGTCGACAATGCTTGCGGAACGTTCCGACGTACACCACTATTTCAAACCAAAATATACAATAACAACATAGTTCAAAGACTATCCGAACTAAACCGACGCGACTACATAACAAACATCACAGACCCAATACATCATCACTGTTGACTCCCGATATTCTCCTGGCGCTCCCATAAACGCATCATGGATGTACTTGCACCTGGACATAAAACAAGTCCAGCCCCAAATGGGGTCAATCAACACCGGCCAAGCAAAATACAAATGTGGTGCAATCATATATACAATATAATAAAAATAAAAGAGAAATAATGGTGGATATCACCATCTACGGTACACAACCAAGCAACAACCATACAATAACGAATATGCAAAAACAATCAGCAAAATTATTAACAACGCCCGTGACCACAACAAAGATCACCAGGCCCTCCTGGCCACAACTAAGACCAGGAGCCGCACCTATCAACTATTAGTTTCTCAAAAACATTTTTTGCCTTTGACCGCAAAAGCCAGTCGTAGGCCCCTCAGTGCCATAGCCAAGACTACCCTGAGGACACGGTGCCAAATATCAACAATGGCATCGACCGATTACGGTCTTCAGGCCCCTCAAAGCCACAGCAAAGACTATGTGGCCACACCATGATAATCACACAAATGCAACAACAAGTTCATACCCTATCGTGCCATTCTAATATGAATATATCCAATTAAATACATACGCAAGCACATAAGTACTTTCCTTAACCGAAAGCTATTCTTCCCGAAGGTCCTCGCTCCCACGTTTGCTGATCACATATACCAACTCGTTACCTTCCAACACATATTTTTAGTTTCATAAGTGTTGGTATAATTTACTAAAAATTATATCGATAAATTTGAATTCATATAATTATACCATGAAGTATAATATTTGATGATTTTCCATTATACATGTAGATCCAAAAACTTGTCTTGGACTCGTCCGTGTCCGTCAAATTACGACTTAAGGGATCGCATGTTTTGAATCTCCTGTCTGTGCTGCAAATCAGAGAAGAACAAATTAGGAGGCAGATTCGTTAATGACGAAAGCATTAAAAAACTATATATGTATATATATATATATATATATAATTAATCAGATGAGGTAAATTCGAATGTGGGCGATGTTGAATCCAGAAATATATCTCCTTAAAGCAAATCCGCCTCCACCGCAGTGCATAGCGTCTGCCTCCCAGGATAAAACAACATCTCGATGCATTGATATATCGATCATCGCACCCTCAGCGAACTAGAATAAACCTGAACTACCACCGACGCAACCCAAAATATGAATATAAATTATTTTCAAAAATAAAATTTTGAAGTCGGGATTTTTGGGTGAAGAAAACGGACGAAATTTCTGTGTAAAAACGAGCCCCTCAAGCCGGGTATTTATAGGTGAAGGCTGGAGGAGGTTGTGTGCTGGAGGAACTCTATACCGACCAAAATTGGTATCTGGAGGAACTCTAAACCGATCAGGATTAGTATCTCAATACTTATCCAGATCTTGTTTAATTCGATTTTATCCGGATCCGAAAAATTCGGAATTTATTATTTGAGGTATTTTCAGTAAAATAAAATTTTACCGAATAAAATTACAGTAAAAAGATAACTTCGAGATGCCGAGACATTTCGCCCAAATCGCCCTTCTACCGAGACCGAGCCGAGCCGAGCCGAGCCGGCCGGCAGGCCGGCGGCGGCGGCGGCGGAGGCGCACGTGTGTGTGTGTGCACAAGGGGCGCCTAGTCACACATCCACACATGTCTCACTTTTTGAACATGCCTTTGTCCACATCTCCTTATATACTCACAATTTTTGTCTTCTTTTTCCAATGTGGGATAACATCCTAAACCCTTTTCTAAAGGGTTCACTTTGTAACATTACATCTCATTCATACCTCAATCATTTTGAGTGTTCTTACATGTTTTGGAAACTTCGTACGGAGTACTACATATTCCAATTAAGTCCCGTCTTTAACTCGTAGTCAAGCCCACTCAAAATTGCCTCTCAAGTGGGCTGCTCAAACCAGCCCATTTTCTCTATTTTTCCAATATTTCCAACAATCCCCCACATGAATGAGATTGATGGTCCAGCAGCACACGTCAGACACGGAGTTGACTTGGTGATAGTTACTGCGGTTAGGCATTGCATAGGATAGGTAGAGTATGCTCCTTGAACCTTTCCTCGAAAGGATATATTCTCCTTACTGGCTAGACAGTGTGACTAGATGCCTTTGAACTGTCCGACCGCTTGTGTAAGTGATCGTATATCCTTCACAAGTGCCCTCCCTGATTTAATCTGTTCTCATTATTGTGCCCGTTTTGGCCGTGGACACCGTCCTGGTTCTGCGGGAGTTTCTAGAGAATTGTGCCTTGCAATTTTCCTTTGAAGCGGCCCCTCTTCACTCCAACATAGGTGATTCTCGTTAAGTGTTTTGAGTAAACCCGTATTTTACTCCACCCAACTATACATTGTCGACTTAAGAATCATTAAAAGCATAAGCTTAACCTCTCCCTACGGGTCTCACTGTTTTCATCCTAGGAATGGTCGGTTCGGGGTAACCCCCACAGTGATCGTGCCCAGTTTTATGAATTCATTGTCCCATTAAACCTAGATCTTGGGATCTCCAGTCAACTTAGGTTGGGTATCCTCCATAAAACCATTAGCTCATGGTAATAGACCCATTCCTCTTGATGATTTATCAACAAGGTCTTTTGATAACCCTTTGGTTAGCGGATCCGCGATGTTATCTCTTGACGAATCGTAGTCAATAGTGATAACCAATGTTGATAGCAAAATGGTATTATGTCTTTGCCTTATAGGACGAGACTTACCATTATTGTTTTGTTCTGTGCCCTGTCAATCGTAGATTGACTATCACAATAAATGCATATTGTGGTCACAGTTTTGCCCATTTTGGAATATCTTCTAGAAATTGGTATTGCATTATGCCTCTCATGCATATTTGTCAAAGGTTATGAACTCATAATCCTTTGTAAATCGAGCAATAACCATCTATATTAAAGATTTCCATACCACTGCTGCACTAGCTAGTGTGAAACGTATTCACTATTTAGACATTAAATTCATAATGTCAGATATCCAATTTGCGTTACTATATCATTTTATAGTTCTTGAATATCTCATATCATGCAGCATATACACAAGTAATCTTTATATCATTGTAATCACCAACTGATGATTAGTTTTCTGATTACTCGTGTATCCACATAGTCTACTCATGATATAGACTGTGTTTAGTCTTGTACATTCACTTAGTACATTAGACTTTTAGTTGCTCTTGAAAGATCAGTTGCCTTTGAGCTTGGATAGATGCACCATATCCATTGGCATTCCAATTGATTCCGTTGATCTTTCCAAGATTCATGTCATCATAGTATGACTGACCTCATATGAGACATTGTGAACGACTTGAGATTTTACATCTCAAAGTCATCTCTTTGATCTCATATATTTATCTTTTCAGACTTTGTTGAATTGATCCCCTTGTCATTACTTACATCAATGACTCGATCATTCAAATTCATTCTTAAAATGACATAGTCGTCATGTGTATTTGATATATACACACTTGACATATTCATTGTCTTGAATCTTTTTGACATTATAAATTGGTATTTTTAACGTTTTGAAATTGCGTTACCAACTATTAACCGAGACTTCAATTTCTCATAGATCAAATTACTAATTTTAAGCGTCCCCAAAATTAGCAATTTTTCATTAACTACATTACCAAATTTGAGCGTCCGCAAATTGGTACTTTTCGGTCATTTAATCACCATATTTGAGCATTGTCAAATTGGAGATTTTATCACATCCTTTGAAGTCATTGCTTGACATCATAGTGTTAAAGATTTTATGCCACTAATTTAGTGTCAATTTAGATTCATAATACTCTCACTAAGTTGTAGACTTTCAATCGTTGCGTTAGGCACATATGCCTTTGGTTCTTCCAAGTTGGTTTTTCTCAGAGACGCCATTTAGAGAGACTGCATGTATGTTCATTTGATATACTTCTACATGTATATTAAATAATGAACTTTATTCTCGTTACTAGAGAATATATCTCATAGTACTTTAGGCTCTCATATTTCGCCTCTTATTTATCCATGGATCCATTTAATTTTATTTTTGAATTTGCGTTGGATCCTAGCGGTATCTATTCCAGTGGAAGATCTACCGAACATTAAACAAAATTCTGCATAACAGAATTGTTCTTTCTCTTGTATGACCATATGAAGAGTGTATATGGCATTGTAAGTTATCTTCTAGCACGCATGCTAGAAATTTCAGACGTAGTGATTTTCCAAGTTCAAGTCTTTTTGCTTCAACCTTTAAAATCACTTGGTGATTTATTTCACATCGATAAATCCACGGTATCTCATAATTGATTTAGTTTTTAAATCAGTTATGCGTTTGATACACGGTTCTCCTTAACTCGATTAGTACATACTGACATGTCAGACTATCAGATTTTTGCACTACGAATTTATACGCATCATGCATCATGTGCGTATCCGGTGAAGATGCAGTCGACCGTCTTGGGTCAGACCTTCACTTGCTTTGGCTTAGGAACTTTTACCTTAGCCATACACCCCCACATTTTTAGTATTTCTAAAATTGTTTTACTACATTTCAGAGCTAATAGGAAATTTCAATTATTTCCTAGCATGGGATCTTGATTTAAGTTAACTAGTCTCCACATGATTGATATCCTCATATTCAGAGCTAATTTGAAGTGATTAACATCGTTTTTGCATTTCCGTTAGAACACAATTCAACCATCTTAATTTCTGGATTAAGTTGGTTTTGTATCTCAAGCTTTTAGAGTGTAAATTTCTCTTTTTAGCTTTATCCTTACTCATTATCGAGTACATGTAACAAATGTATCACTATATTTATAGAGTAATCACATTTCTTATTATAGCCTCTCATAAGAGTAGGTTTCATCATCATTTAAAACATCTCTGGTTTTAATATTCTATAAAAGAACTTTTATGTTTTTAGCACTAAAGTTCAATTATTGAATTTCTCCGAATTTTCAGCATATGGAGCTGATATCAATATTTGCCGTGTTAGGTATCACATGGATCATCGTAATAGGCCCGTGTGTCACTGCCGCAGCAAAACGACACCAACACGAGAATATATAATTTAACTGAAAGAACAAATCCAACAAAAAAAAATTATAATTCTCAAGCCGACCCACAACCTGTACTCACTAGGTACCAGGCCCGTTAGGTTTTTAACGTCCGAGCTTTCAAGAGAGTTTACATTCCAATGATTATTTATTTGCAAATAATCAAACGATAACTAAACAAGATTAATTATAAAATGATGTTCGAATAATCATTCGTGCAACCCAATATCCAATTATATGGTTGATACTTTCTTGTATCGGTCAGGAGTGTACAAAAGTGATGGGTAAATTGCACAATTCACGTAAGACGTGACTCTATTCCATAAATTTAAAGGTCAAATTGTTAACTATATAATTTAACAATTAAATTATTGACATAGCTTACGTGCCATATAGTACCATTAATCACATAAAATTCCTTTTATATCACGTGAGCCCATAAACACTTTCTAAATAATAATAAGTTAATTATTTAGAACAAGTGAACACACACACACACACACACACACACACACACACATATATATATATATATATATATATATATATATATATATATATATAAGATGCAAGCAATTTGAATTTTCTTGTAAAAATGCATGGCTCACTTGCATGAAGTATAATATTTGATGATTTTCCATTATACATGTAGATCCAAAAGCTTGTCTTGGACTCGTCCGTGTCCGTCAAATTACGACTTAAGGGATCGCATGTTTTGAATCTCCTGTCTTTGCTGCAAATCAGAGAAGAACAAATTAGGAGGCAGATTCGTTAATGACGAAAGCATTAAAAAACTATATATATACATATATATATATATATAATCAGATGAGGTAAATCCGAATGTGGGCGATGTTGAGTCCAGAAATCTATCTCCTTAAAGCAAATTCGCCTCCACCGCAGTGCATAGCGTCTGCCTCCCAGGATAAAACAACATCTCGATGCGTTGATATATCGATCATCGCACCCTCAGCGAACTAGAATAAACCTGAACTACCACCGACGCGACCCAAAATATGAATAGAAATTATTTTCGAAAATAAAATTTTGAAGTCGAGATTTTTGGGTGAAGAAAACGGACGAAATTTCTGTGTAAAAACGAGCCCCTCAAGCCGGGTATTTATAGGTGAAGGCTGGAGGAGGTTGTGTGCTGGAGGAACTCTATACCGACCAAAATTAGTATCTGGAGGAACTCTAAACCGATCAGGATTAGTATCTCAATACTTATCCAGATCTTGTTTAATTCGATTTTATCCGGATCCGAAAAATTCGAAATTTATTATTTGAGGTATTTTCAGTAAAATAAAATTTTACCGAATAAAATTGCAGTAAAAAGATAACTTCGAGACGCCGAGACATTTCGCCCAAATCGCCCTTCTACCGAGCCCGATCCGAACCAAGCCGAGCCGGCCGGCCGACCGGCGGCGGCGGCGGCGCGCGTGTGTTTGTGCACAAGGGGCGCCTAGTCACACATCCACACATGTCTCACTTTTTGAACATGCCTTTGTCCACATCTCCTTATATACTCACAATTTTTGTCTTCTTTTTCCAATGTGGGATAACATCCTAAACCCTTTTCTAAAGGGTTCACTTTGGAACATTACATCTCATTCATACCTCAATCATTTTGAGTGTTCTTACATGTTTTGGAAACCTCGTACGGAGTACTACATATTCCAATTAAGTCGCGACTTCCACTCAAAATTGCCTCTCAAGTGGGCTGCTCAAACCAACCCATTTTCTCTATTTTTCCAATATTTCCAACAATCCCCCACATGAATGAGATTGATGGTCCAACAGCACACGTCAGACACGGAGTTGACTTAGTGATAGTTACTGCGGTTAGGCATTGCATAGGATAGGTAGAGTATGCTCCTTGAACTTTCCCTCGAAAGGATATATTCTCCTTACTGGCTAGACAGTGTGACTCGATGCCTTTGAACTGTCCTACCGCTTGTGTAAGTGATCGTATAACCTTCACAAGTGCCCTCCCTGATTTAATCTGTTCTCATTATTGTGCCCGTTTTGGCCGTGGATACCGTCCTGGTTCTGCGGGAGTTTCTAGAGAATTGTGCCTTGCAATTTTCCTTTGAAGGGGCCCCTCTTCACTCCAACATAGGTGATTCTCGTTAAGTGTTTTGAGTAAACCCGTATTTTACTCCACCCGACTATACATTGTCGATTTAAGAATCATTAAAAGCATAAGCTTAACCTCTCCCTACGGGTATCACTATTTTCATCCTAGGAATGGTCGGTTTGAGGTAACCCCCACAATGATCGTGCCCAGTTTTATGAATTCGTTGTCCTATTGAACCTAGATCTTGGGATCTCCAGTCAGCTTAGGTTGGGTATCCTCCATAAAACCATTAGCTCATGGCAATAGACCCATTCCTCTTGATGATTTATCAACAAGGTCTTTTGATAACCCTTTGGTTAGCGGATCCGCGATGTTATCTCTTGACGAATCGTAGTCAATAGTGATAACCAATGTTGATAGCAAAATGGTATTATGTCTTTGCCTTATAGGACGAGACTTACCATTATTCTTTTGTTCTGTGCCCTGTTAATCGTAGATTGACTATCACAATAAATGCATATTTTGGTCACAGTTTTGCCCATTTTGGAATATCTTCTAGAAATTGGTATTGCATTATGCCTCTCATGCATATTTGTCAAAGGTTATGAACTCATAATCCTTTGTAAATCGAGCAATAACCATCTATATTAAAGATTTCCATACCACTGCTGCACTAGCTAGTGTGAAACATATTCACTATTTAGACATTAAATTCATAATGTCAGATATCCAATTTGCGTCACTATATCATTTTATAGTTCTTGAATATCTCATATCATGCAGCATATACACAAGTAATCTTTATATCATTGTAATCACCAACTCATGATTAGTTTTCTGATTACTCGTGTATCCACATAGTCTATTCACGATATAGACTGTGTTTAGTCTTGTACATTCACTTAGTACATTAGACTTTTAGTTGCTCTTGAAAGATCAGTTGCCTTTGTGCTTGGATAGATGCACCATATCCATTGGCATTCCAATTGATTCCGTTGATCTTTCCAAGATTCATGTCATCATAGTATGACTGGCCTCATATGAGACATTGTGAACGACTTGAGATTTTACATCTTAAAGTCATCTCTTTGATCTCATATATTTATCTTTTCAGACTTTGTTGAATTGATCCCCTTGTCATTACTTACATCAATGACTCGATCATTTAAATTCATTCTTAAAATGACATAGTCGTCATGTGTATTTGATATATACACACTTGACATATTCATTGTCTTGAATCTTTTTGACATTATAAATTGGCATTTTTAACGTTTTGAAATTGCGTTACCAACTATTAACCGAGACTTCAATTTCTCATAGATCAAATTACTAATTTTAAGCGTCCCCAAAATTAGCAATTTTTCATTAACTACATTACCAAATTTGAGCGTCCCCAAATTGGTACTTTTCGGTCATTTAATCACCATATTTGAGCATTGTCAAATTGGAGATTTTATCACATCCTTTGAAGTCATTGCTTGACATCACAGTGTCAAAGATTTTATGCCACTAATTTAATGTCAATTTAGATTCATAATACTCTCACTAAGTTGTAGACTTTCAATCGTTGCGTTAGGCACATATGCCTTTGGTTCTTCCAAGTTGGCTTTTCTCAGAGACGCCATTTAGAGAGACTGAATGTATGTTCATTTGATATACTTCTACATGTATATTAAATAATGAACTTTCTTCTCGTTACTAGAGAATATATCTCAAAGTACTTTAGCCTCTCATATTTCGCCTCTTATTTATCCATGGATCCATTTAATTTTATTTTTGAATTTACGTTGGATCCTAGCGGTATCTATTCCAGTGGAAGATCTACCAAACATTAAACAAAATTCTGCATAACAGAATTATTCTTTCTCTTGTATGACCATATGAAGAGTGTATATGGCATTGTAAGTTATCTTCTAGCACGCATGCTAGAAATTTCAGACGTAGTGATTTTCCAAGTTCAAGCCTTTTTGCTTCAACCTTTAAAATCACTTGGTGATTTATTTCACATCGATAAATCCACGGTATCTCATAATTGATTTAGTTTTTAAATCAGTTATGCGTTTGATACACGGTTCTCCTTAACTCGATTAGTACATACTGACATGTCAGACTATCAGATTTTTGCACTACGAATTTATACGCATCATGCATCATCTGCGTATCCGGTGAAGATGCAGTCGACCGTCTTGGGTCAGACCTTCACTTGCTTTGGCTTAGGAACTTTTACCTTAGCCATACACCCCCACATTTTTAGTATTTCTTAAATTGTTTTACTACATTTCATAGCTAATAGGAAATTTCAATTATTTCCTAGCATGGGATCTTGATTTAAGTTAACTAGTCTCCACATGATTGATATCCTCATATTTAGAGCTAATTTGAACTGATTAACATCGTTTTTGCATTTCCGTTAGAACACAATTCAACCATCTTAATTTCTGGATTAAGTTGGTTTTGTATCTCAAGCTTTTAGAGTGTAAATTTCTCTTTTTAGCTTTATCCTTACTCATTATCGAGTACACATAACAAATGTATCACTATATTTATAGAGTAATCACATTTCTTATTATAGCCTCTCATAAGAGTATGTTTCATCATCATTTAAAACCTCTCTGGTTTTAATATTCTATAAAAGAACTTTTATGTTTTTAGCACTAAAGTTCAATTATTGAATTTCTCCGAATTTTCAGCATATGGAGCTGATATCAATATTTGCCATGTTAAGTATCACATGGATCACCGTAATAGGCCCGTGTGTCACTGCCGCAGCAAAACGACACCAACACGAGAATATATAATTTAACTGAAAGAACAAATCCAACAAAAAAAATTATAATTCTCAAGCCGACCCACAACCTGTACTCACTAGGTACCAGGCCCGTTAGGTTTTTAACGTCCGAGCATTCACGAGAGTTTAACATTCCAATGAGTATTTATTTGCAAATAATCAAACGATAACTAAACAAGATTAATTATAAAATGATGTTCGAATAATCATTCGTGCAACCCAATATCCAATTATATGGTTGATACTTTCTTGTATCGGTCAGGAGTGTACAAAAGTGATGGGTAAATTGCACAATCCACGTAAGACGTGACTCTATTCCATAAATTTAAAGGTCAAATAATTGTTAACTATATAATTTAACAATTAAATTATTGACATAGCTTACGTGCCATATAGTACCATTAATCATATATAATTCCTTTTATATCACGTGAGCCCATAAACACTTTCTAAATAATAATAAGTTAATTATTTAGAACAAGTGAATATATATATATATAAGATGCAAGCAATTTGAATTTTCTTGTAAAAATGCATGGCTCACTTGCATGAAGTATAATATTTGATGATTTTCCATTATACATGTAGATCCAAAAGCTTGTCTTGGACTCGTCCGTGTCCGTCAAATTACGACTTAAGGGATCGCATGTTTTGAATCTCCTGTCTGTGCTGCAAATCAGAGAAGAACAAAGGAGGCAGATTCATTAATGACGAATGCATTAAAAAACTATATATATATATATATAATTAATCAGATGAGGTAAATCCGAATGTGGGCGATGTTGAGTCCAGAAATCTGTCTCCTTAAAGCAAATTCGCCTCTACCGCAGTGCATAGCGTCTGCCTCCCAGGATAAAACAACATCTCGATGCGTTGATATATCAATCATCGCACCCTCAGCGAACTAGAATAAACCTGAACTACCACTGACACGACCCAAAATATGAATAGAAATTATTTTTGAAAATAAAATTTTGAAGTCGGGATTTTTGGGTGAAGAAAACGGACGAAATTTCTGTGTAAAAACGAGCCCCTCAAGCCGGGTATTTATAGGTGAAGGCTGGAGGAGTTTGTGTGCTGGAGGAACTCTATACCGATCAAAATTGGTATCTGGAGGAACTCTAAACCGATCAGGATTAGTATCTCAATACTTATCCAGATCTTGTTTAATTCGATTTTATCCGGATCCGACAAATTCGGAATTTATTATTTGAGGTATTTTCAGTAAAATAAAATTTTACCGAATAAAATTGCAGTAAAAAGATAACTTCGAGATGCCGAGACATTTCGCCCAAATCGCCCTTCTACCGAGACCGAGCCGAGCCGGCCGGCCGGCCGGCCGGACGGCGGCGGCGGCAGCGCGCGCGTGTGTGTGTGTGCGTGCAAGGGGCGCCTAGTCACACATCCACACATGTCTCACTTTTTGAAGATGCCTTTGTCCACATCTCCTTATATACTCACAATTTTTGTCTTCTTTTTCCAAAGTGGGATAACATCCTAAACCCTTTTCTAAATGGTTCACTTTGGAACATTACATCTCATTCATACCTCAATCAATTTGAGTGTTCTTACATGTTTTGGAAACCTCGTACGGAGTACTACATATTCCAATTAAGTCCCGACTTTAACTCGTAGTCGAGCCCACTCAAAATTGCCTCTCAAGTGGGCTGCTCAAACCAGCCCATTTTCTCTATTTTTCCAATATTTCCAACAATCCCCCACATGAATGAGATTGATGGTCCAGCAGCATACGTCAGACATGGAGTTGACTTGGTGATAGTTACTGCGGTTAGGCATTGCATAGGATAGGTAGAGTATGCTCCTTGAACCTTCCCTCGAAAGGATATATTCTCCTTACTGGCTAGACAGTGTGACTAGATGCCTTTGATCTGTCCGACCGCTTGTGTAAGTGATCGTATATCCTTCACAAGTGCCCTCCCTGATTTAATCTATTCTCATTATTGTGCCCGTTTTGGCCGTGGACTGATAAGTGGTAATTTTACCACATTTTTCTAGGATTTTATACTAGGTTTTTATCTCGTTTCGTGATTAATGTGCTCGTATTTGGCTTATTTATGATTAGTCGAGCCGTATTATGCGTTTGGGTTGGTTTTAGTGTGTTTGCAGGTTTTTAGAGCCAAAAGGACCCAAAACGAGACAAAGGACCGAGAGTCGAGTCAAACGGACGGAAGAAACGGATTTTTGCAAAAGTCAGACCACCTATCGGGCCAGCCTATCGGCCGATAGGTGCATCCGAATGGTGTCCAGGCCTTATCGAGTGAAGTCGACCGACGAACCACCTATCGGGCCAGCCTATCAGCCGATAGGTGCGTCCGATAGGCTGCTCCGTGGGTTCTCGAATTTTGACGGATTGTGACTCTTTTGGATAGATTTTGTTTCCTAGATTAGGGCTAATCGGGAGTTTAACCCCCATAGGCTTTATACACCTCCTCCTAGTCCTAGTTTACCATCTTTTATCATCTTTTTATCAATCTTTCACCATCCTTTATCATCCTTTATCATCTTTAGCACACTTTTACATTTTTTTTGGGCAAGATTAATTCCTTGGAGACGAGAACTTTTTGGAAGGAAGCAAGTATTATTATTTTTCTACTTTTTCGGAGATTGAAGACTCATAGTTCATCCGGAAGGGTTGTAATCTCTCTTTTCATATTAATAATATGCATTCTCCATCTATTTCTTGTTTAATTTCAATTATGTCTGGCTAAATCCATTGATTGATTCTAGGGTTAGTAATTTTAATTGATGTTCACATGATGTTCCTTTGATTACCTTTTTACCTTTCATCCTAGGCTTGTGATCAAGATGTGTTAAATCTCATGCTAGATTAAAGGGCCCTTAAACGATGCATGTTAGCTAATTAATTTTGTCCGGAAGGAGTAATTGATTAGTGGAAATACTTGATGCACAATATGATTTGATCTTAAGACCTGAGTGGAGTAAGATTAATCATAGATAAATAAGTTGACGCTTTTTAAGTGATTTAAATTCTTTGAGCCCTGGCACGGAAAAGGTTTTAAATTAACTATCTTTCTAGGTTGCCTTGATCGGAATTCTAGATCGGCTGAGTGATTATTTCTAGGATTGAATTAAAATTTGGGGAAAAGGAATCAAGTGAATGGATTGTGTGAACTCAATTAGATGATACTACCCTAGGATCAATTAGTCTTCAACTTGTGATTTTATCTTGCTAATTTGCTTTATTTGCTTGCTTTAGATAATTCATCTTTTATTTAATTTTTATTTTTCGATTTTTGAAGTTAGATAATTAGAAACAAACCAAATTTTCGGATTCCTAAATATCAGTCAAATTTTGAGTAGAGTTATTTCCTTTATTTTCGACATATCAATTCCCTTGGGTTCGACACCTTGGAAATACTTCGAGGTTTTACAAATTTTAAAATTGATCGGACTTGAAAACCATACTACGCGAAATACTAGCGATCAATTTTTGGCGCCGTTGCCGGGGAATTGATAGAAAACTTAAAGGGATAATTCGAAAAAGAAGAGATTGTTACTTTAGGTAGTATACTATTATTATTAATATTCGATCTCGTTTCCTCACATCTTGTTTTCTCTTCCTTGTAGGCGGTGCATGATCACGAGATCCCAAGGAAAGGACTTATTTCCTTTGGATCCGGAAATCGAGAAGTCTTTGAGGAGGAAGAATCAAGAAGCGAGAACCGAGACTAGTTCTATACCTTTCGTTGATACCATGGCCGGCATTGTTGACCCACCACGAGAACTCGCTCGTCCCGAGAAGATCCCTTTGAATGCCCGCTTTCGACCTAAGCTGGACGATTATCAAGAAGGAGGTTGGGGGAAGATTGATGCCAACAACTTCGAGCTTAAGCCGTCCCTCATCGCTACGGTGAAGTCTCAAACATACGGAGGAGGAGTTAATGAAGATCCAAACGCTCATCTTGAGTCGTTTTTGGACATATGTGCCACCATCAAGCAAAACGGAGTGCCTCCGGATGTCATTAAGCTCCGCCTATTCCGGTTCTCCTTAGAAGACGATGCGCTAGATTGGTACAAGAGCCTAGATCGGAAGGAAATTGGTACTTGGAGAGAGATGACTCGGTTGTTCTTAGCACAGTTCTATCCTCCTCGAAGGTGCAAAAACAAATCAACGATATCTTGCAATTCGAGTAATATGAGGATGAATACTTATACGAGGCATGGATCCGATTTAAGAAGCTACTTCGCAAATGCCCACAAAGATGGAATTGACAAGGAGGAAATCTACATTCGGTTTTATCGGGTTTGACGAGGAAGGCTAGAAGAGAGTTGGACTATTCCTCGAAAGGGGATTTCTTGCTAACGATTATGAAGAGGCCAAGAATCTCATCGAGCTAGCGGTCAACAATGATTACGAGGAGGTGACCGATAGGAAGATGACGAGAAGAAAGGTTCCATCCGGTGACGAGGACGCCTACGGTGATTTGAAGGCGAAATTTGAAAGACAACAAAAAGAGCTTGAGATGCTAAGAAAGAAGACTTTGGGAGTCAATGCAGTTTTTGAAGAGCTAAACGAGCCTATTGCAATTGAGAAGGATGTAAATTACGTGCAAGGAGGAAACTTCTGGCAAGGGGGAAATAGGGGGAACTATTATCCGAACAATCGAAACCACCCTAATTTCTCCTATGCCAACCCGAACAATGCTCTTCAGCCACCACCTGGATTTAACGTGAAAAATGGGGTTATTCAAGAGCCGATTGCTAAGACACCGATGGAAGAGATGTTGGAACGGTTAGAGGCGAGTCAAAAAGATTTTATTTATAAAGCAGACAAGAGGTTCGGGGCTCTCGAGCATAGTGTGACATCTATTGGAAACTCAGTGATAGCCTTGACAAAGCAGATGTCGATGGTGGAGACCCAAATGGGTCAAATGGCGAACGCCCAAGCCGGATTTCATAAGCAGGGCCATTTTCCGAGCAGTACCGAGACCAACCCGAAGACGCAACAATGCAACGCAATCGAGCTTCGGAGTGGGACAAGGTACAGTAATCATGGGGCTGAAGTTGAGAAATCTGGAAACGAGGATGTACTAGAAACGGGAGCCGAGAACGAGAAGGCAGATGAAACGCAGCAGGCCTTTCTGCCAAGACTATCGGCCGATATGCCCACCCGATACCCAGACAGAATTCCAGAAATTGAGCCTATCGACCCCCCTATCGGTCGAAAGGCTCCTTTAGGTTCGAATGTGAAGGATTTTGAGGTAAAAGCTCCATTTCCACAGCGATTGGCCAAGTCGAGATATGATGAAAAGCTTCAACGGTTTATCGACATGTTTCAAAAGGTGAATATCAACATTCCACTTCTAGATGCTTTGAGAGACATGCCGGGGTACGTTAAATTCTTGAAAGACGCTGTGGCAAGCAAGAGGAAGTTGGCGAAGTTTGAAACAATAAATTTGTGAGGAGTGTAGCGCTATCATTCAAAACAAGCTCCGCTCAAGCGAAGGATCCGGACGTTTTACTTTGACATGCATGATTGGCGACCAAACGTTCAAGAATGTGTTGTGTGATCTCGGGGCAAGCATCAATCTTATGCCTCTATCCATCTTTAAGAGGTTGAAGATTGGGGAGATGAAGCCGACTACCATTTCTCTACTCATGGCGGACCTCGATCTCTTATCCCGGGGAGTTGTGGAGGATGTGTTCGTTAGAGTCCAACACTTAGTCTTCGGCCGATTTCGTAGTTCTTGATATGCCCGAGGACGAGAATCAACCATTGATCTTTGGGAGACCGTTTCTAGCGACGGGGAGAGCACTTATCGACGTCCAAGAGGGTGATCTTACCTTCCGGGTTAATGATCAAAATCTGAAAATTTCCATCTATGACGCGATGAAGAAGCCCGAGGATGCGCCCGAGGAATGTTATGAAATTGAGTCTATTATGCCGCCCCCGACCGACTTGTTGGAGCATTGCATTTCACAATCCATTTACTCACATTCCGATGTTGAAGAAATTTACGAGGATTTGCCAAAGTATGTTCGAATGTTGGAGGCGAACGAGTTTCGATCTAATGAGAGGGACGTATGCTATCTTGATATCAACAAACCCATTCAAGGGGGAGTTGTCGCTGAAGACCCGGAATGAATGAGGTATCGTCTAGCTAAAGACGTTAAACGTAGCACTTATTGGGAGGTAACCCAACGTATGTATATTAGTTCGTTTTATTCTTTTGTTTTCGATTTTTCGTTTGCGTGATTTTTGTAGTTTCTAGTTTCGTAGTAGCTTTGTTAGTTTTGTTAAGTTCTAATCCATGCACGCCGAGTTTTGGATACTTGCAAGTCTTTAATCGCCATATCCAAGCAAAAACGGGACCAAGTATGCGAAATAGAAAAGTTGAAAAAAAAAAAATTTTTTGAGACAGACGAACCAATCGGACGAGCCTATCGGCCGATAGGCCCGGCCGATAGGCTGAGGAAAATTAAAAAAATTAAATGTTACAAGCAGTGGTCGATAGGCAGACCCTATCGACCGATAGGTCGCGCCCGATAGTCGCACGTAACTTTGCATACATCTATCGGCCGATATGCCAGCCCGATAGGACATACCCGGTCCAGTATCCTCTTCGACCCGGTTGATTAATAACCCCTTTTATACACTTCTCCCACCCGTTTTTCTCACACACACACACACACACATCGGCCGATAGAACATAAGGGGCGATTTTCGCATCTGTTCTTCCTTACAAATTCGATCAAGGTACTTAATTTCAACACTTAATCCTCTTGTTTTTCAATTCTATACATGTTTTGAAGCACTTTGACGGATTCTTTTTGGAGTTTTGTTGAATTTCGAATTGGGGATCCACTTTTTGGGGCTTTTGTTAGACTTTGATGTTCTTTGAATTTTATGCCCGATTGTTGATAGAATCTTGATGGAAACATGTTATCTATGCTTGATTGTTCATGGGTACTTCGAATTGGGGGATTCATTGATGAAATTGAACGAATTTTGAAAAAAAACCCCAAATTGGAAGAACCCTAATTTCGAATTTGTTGAAATTGGGTAAATTTATTGAATTGAATTGTTAATTGGGATTGATATGAGTTGAATTGTTGATGAATTAGATTGGATTGGAGAGAATTTGTCCTAATATGATCGTAGTGTGTGGTTTTGTTATTGTGGGTTGTGATTTTGATCCTTTGAATATGAAATGGGGGAGTCGAAGTTTAGGGGAGGTTGTGTGATTTGTTGATCGTAGTATATGGCTGTCGGGTCTATGATTTTGATGTTTATTGGACATTATAGGGCTCTTAGTTGATATTGTGGGATTATTGGATTATGTCGACACTCGTTGAATGTTTGCATTATGAGTTGCTTATTTGATATTGATTGGATGGTTGTTTTGTAGGAACTTTGAAATGGCTGGTAATCAAAGCAAGAAGTCGAAGCCGCGTAAGGCCGGAAAGTCTAAGGCAACCACAGAGAAGGAAAGGGCTCCGACGAAGGTAGTGCCGGCTATTCCGATCCCGGCTGCGCTCGACCCGGAGAAGTTCAAGCTAAGATTGACTGGATCTGAGTCTAAAAGAAGGTGGTCGCACCTTATCGGAATGCCACACAAACATTGCCGATTTTTGCATGAGGAGACGGCTCGGGGTATGGGGATATACGATGATATTATGTTACTAGCAAGACAGTGCGGGTTTGAGCAAATTTTTCGGGCAAACTATCTCGCTTACCACGTGCTCACCGTGGAGTTTCTGTCCACGCTTGAGGTTTTTAGGGAGCACGGGACTCCGGCATCTATTCGCTTCAACCTCGACAACATAGAAAGGGAGCTCTCGGCCGACGAAGTTAACGCCATTATCAACGGGGCCGAGGACGGGTCATTCCATCAGGGCGATCATGCCAAAGAAAACATAGAGCTGTGGTCCAAGATGATTTACCCCAGGGAGGAGATGCTTCTCATTTATAATCCGACGTATGCCAAGGCCTCCTCGATCAGGAACCCAGTTCTCCGTTATGTCCACCGTCTGTTCACCTCGACGATTTTGAGCCGTACCGACTCGGGGATGTGCTTGTCCACTGATCTTCACCTTTTACGGTCGGCCTTGAACGGTATGCGGAAGCACGCTGGATGTTTTCTGATTGAGCACATGGAGAAACAAGCCCGACAGACCGGGAAGCAGAGGATTGGGATTGGGGCGTTCGTGACCCCTATCGCGGAGCATCTCGGGGTGCGCATTAGAGGAGAGCCGGTGTCCCGAGACATCTATTTGGATAAACAGACACTGCAGAGGCAAGAGATGCTTGCCTTCACCGAGGGGTTCGACTGGAAATTGCACGGTCGGAACAAAACCGTGTCCCTCTTCCGACTCCCCTCTCCGACCTTGACCTCTGTGATGGGCGACGCGCCCGATGTATATGCAAGGTGGAGTATGAGATCCGAGGCTCATTTGGCACTTATCCGACCATTGGATGCGTCTCGTAAGAGGCAACGCCGGGAGGTGACCATTGATGAGCCGTTCTTGGAGGGAGCGGAGGAGGAGCTGGATGATATACCCGAGGGGGGTAGCCGTGACGAGATTCCCACCAGTGGAGGTAGTAGTTTTCAGATGAGAGCTCCGGATTTTGAGGCTTTTGAGTCGAGATTTTTTGAGAGAGAGAGAGATGCACGAAGAGAGTATGCAGGCGCAAGACAATTATCATTTGGCGAGTATGCATTCTTTGACAACCGAGTTTGGTTCTTTGGGAACTCGGATGGGCGAGGTTGAGACTCGGGTGGGTGCTGTTGCCACTCGGGTCAATCAGTTGTACGAGCTTGTGGAGAAACGAGCCGAAGAGGACAGAGTGTGGCGACAAGAGGAGATTGCTTGGAGGGAGCAATAGAGGAAGAGGCAGGAAGATAGGTGGGCCCAGGAGGACCACTACAACCGAATGGTACACGAGATGTACCACTTTGCTCCTTTCCCTGATTCACATGCCCGCTATGATCCAAGCTCGCCGACAAACCCGCCATTTCCGCCACAGTGATCAGGTACTCCGTTAACAAAGCCACTCCTTTCTCTTTTCAAACTTATTCCTCCTTTGGGATGCGAAATAAGTTTGGGGGGGGGGGGGGGGGAGAAGTGCGGCTTTGTTAATTTCGGCACGTGTGAGTACCTTGTATGCCTTGTATCACTATTTGCTTATGTTGGTGCCCGTTGTTTTTATTTGTGCTTCTCGTATTGGTGTTGCATGGATTTGGTTTTTGTTGCTTAGTTTTTAGATTTTTATGCTTCATTTTCGTTTGGTGTGTTTGCTAGTTTCTATTTTTTAGGTCGTAGTTTTTTTTTTTAGATTTCGTGTTTGCTTTTATTTGCTTTTCGTTGTTTGCTTTGATGCCTTGCTTGTCTTAGTTTTTCTTTATTCGTGAATTTTTCGTGCTTCTATTTGTGTGATACCGATGTTACGACACTGTTCTTCTCTCTGAAGAAACGGTCGAGTTTTAGTCGAGTTGTAGTCAGTTATTTCTGTTTTGCATAGTATTCATTTAGGTCCAAAATTTTTCGTGATTGTAGAGGTCTTGGCAGATAAGAGACGATACATACTTGTTTTAAAATCACCGTCAATACGTTTGGTTACATCTTCCGGATAGTGAGTCGTACTGTTTCTTTAGTCGTGTTGGCACTTAGATTGAGTTTAGAGTCGGTCAGTTTTTCCCAAAAGTCGAGATAATGTTGTTCTATGAAGGGAAGTCTAGTAACCGGGGGCATTCGCGTGACCCGTTGTTTACCCTCGCGTAAAACGACGACTCTGATTAGACTAGTGATTTAGATATTTTACATGTGCCAATGATAGGGAGCCTAGTAACTGGGGGTATTCGCGTGACCCGCTGTTTACTCTCGCGCAAAACGGCGACCTTGATTCGGACATGCGGAAATTATATATTCGAGTTGTTTCTCCGCTGTAGACGGGAACTTAGTAACTAGAAGCATCCATGTGCCCCATGAGTGTCTTTTACGTCAAACGATTTCCTAATACATGAGAATGGAAGTTCCACCCTAGGATTACCCCGATGAAACATCCCGAGATCCTAACCTAGTGGTCAACTCGAATCAAATTCTTGAACATATATATAAGGGAATACTGTCCGAGGTTTATTTGTTATGAAACTCGTGAAAATTGTGCCACTAGATTGTGTAACGGGACGAACTAGCTTGTTTATTTTAGCCTTTCATATTGACGGTCGATTTGACTCACGTTTTGTTAATCTTTGAGCTGGATTTTCTTCATGAACGAATGATTAGGACTGAACTTGACTACTTTGCGGAATCATTATTCTCGAGTGCGGCTTTTACGACACTCGGATTATTTAGAGAGAATTACAGGATAGTATTGATTAGGTTGAACACTATGAGTTGCACGATGATTCACGACATTCTTTTTCTTTTCTTTTTGTTGTTCGGGACGAACAATGCTCAAGTTTGGGGGGGTTTGATAAGTGGTAATTTTACCACATTTTTCTAGGATTTTATACTAGGTTTTTATCTCGTTTCGTGATTAATGTGCTCGTATTTGGCTTATTTATGATTAGTCGAGCCGTATTATGCGTTTGGGTTGGTTTTAGTGTGTTTGCAGGTTTTTAGAGCCAAAAGGACCCAAAACGAGACAAAGGACCGAGAGTCGAGTCAAACGGACGGAAGAAACGGATTTTTGCAAAAGTCAGACCACCTATCGGGCCAGCCTATCGGCCGATAGGTGCATCTGAAAGGTGTCCAGGCCTTATCGAGTGAAGTCGACCGACGAACCACCTATCGGGCCAGCCTATCGGCCGATAGGTGCGTCCGATAGGCTGCTCCGCGGGTTCTCGAATTTTGACGGATTGTGACTCTTTTGGATAGATTTTGTTTCCTAGATTAGGGCTAATCGGGAGTTTAACCCCCATAGGCTTTATACACCTCCTCCTAGACCTAGTTTACCATCTTTTATCATCTTTTTATCAATCTTTCACCATCCTTTATCATCCTTTATCATCTTTAGCACACTTTTACATTTTTTTTGGGCAAGATTAATTCCTTGGAGACGAGAACTTTTTGGAAGGAAGCAAGTATTATTATTTTTCTACTTTTTCGGAGATTGAAGACTCATAGTTCATCCGGAAGGGTTGTAATCTCTCTTTTCATATTAATAATATGCATTCTCCATCTATTTCTTGTTTAATTTCAATTATGTCTGGCTAAATCCATTGATTGATTCTTGGGTTAGTAATTTTAATTGATGTTCACATGATGTTCCTTTGATTACCTTTTTACCTTTCATCCTAGGCTTGTGATCAAGATGTGTTAAATCTCATGCTAGATTAAAGGGCCCTTAATCGATGCATGTTAGCTAATTAATTTTGTCCGGAAGGAGTAATTGATTAGTGGAAATACTTGATGCACAATATGATTTGATCTTAAGACCTGAGTGGAGTAAGATTAATCATAGATAAATAAGTTGACGCTTTTTAAGTGATTTAAATTCTTTGAGCCCTGGCAGGGAAAATGGTTTAAATTAACTATCTTTCTAGGTTGCCTTGATCGGAATTCTAGATCGGCTGAGTGATTATTTCTAGGATTGAATTAAAATTTGGGGAAAAGGAATCAAGTGAATGGATTGTGTGAACTCAATTAGATGATACTACCCTAGGATCAATTAGTCTTCAACTTGTGATTTTATCTTGCTAATTTGCTTTATTTGCTTGCTTTAGATAATTCATCTTTTATTTAATTTTTATTTTTCGATTTTTGAAGTTAGATAATTAGAAACAAACCAAATTTTCGGATTCCTAAATATTAGTCAAATTTTGAGTAGAGTTATTTCCTTTATTTTCGACATATCAATTCCCTTGGGTTCGACACCTTGGAAATACTTCGAGGTTTTACAAATTTTAAAATTGATCGGATTTGAAAACCATACTACGCGAAATTCTAGCGATCATGGACACCGTCCTGGTTCTGCGGGAGTTTCTAGAGAATTGTGCCTTGCAATTTTCCTTTGAAGCGGCCCCTCTTCACTCCAACATAGGTGATTCTCGTTAAGTGTTTTGAGTAAACCCGTATTTTACTCCACCCGACTATACATTGTCAACTTAAGAATCATTAAAAGCATAAGCTTAACCTCTCCCTACGGGTATCACTGTTTTCATCCTAGGAATGGTCGGTTCGGGGTAACCCCAACAGTGATCGTGCCCAGTTTTATGAATTCGTTGTCCCATTGAACCTAGATCTTGGGATCTCCAGTCAGCTTAGGTTGGGTATCCTCCATAAAACCATTAGCTCATGGCAATAGATGTAACACCCCCAATCCGCTCAGGGATATTACACGCCGTAGAACCTTTCCTCAAGGATCTACCAGGCTGGTAACGACAAACGAACAACTCGACAATGCCTTTAAGGCTAAAAAGACCCAGTAGACCGATTTGGCCTTTCAATAAATACATACAACTCAATTACAATACATGCCCACGCTGGGTCGAATACAACACACTCCCGTACAACGGGGAAAGAATACTGCAGCGGAAATAAAATGCAACTAAACAAATAACATCATACAGATCCTCGTGTGATTAGTATTGTTCATCTTTCATCATCCTTCGTGCCGACCCTGTGCTATGCTCCAAAACCTGAATGCAAAAACAGACATCCACCCCCCGAATACTCGGGGGTTAGCAAAACTCCACTGTTTTGCTAGTGCAAATACAAAGTGCAAATACGAGCCATATAATTCAAGTTCCACGAATAACAATAACCAGGAATCCTTAAAGATTAAAATACCACGAAACGAATACTTCCCGAGGCAAGAATTTGAGTAAAACTTTCCAAATCCGAAAGATCACAAATAACGAGAATGGTTTGCAAAATGGTTTAAAATACCCTCGGGAGTTTTAATAAAAAACAAATTAGGATTATCAAATCCTTCTCTTTCCAAAATCAACAGGGTCACAACCCAAAGGTTTTATTTTCGCAAATAGAAAACCGACAACAATTCACAGGGCCAGAGCCCAACATCACGTGTCCTCAACGGACATAAAATCAACGACGCATCGCCTAGGACCGGGATGCTACCACAGACATCCCACCCGAGGCCTCGAAGGACCCTCCCGAGCTGGCTAGCGAAACAAATCAAACACATATCACAACCATAAGTTATCTTGACATCGTACTCGCAAGTACCGATTCTCGGAGCCCTCTCCAGACCTGCCCGATTAGATAACCTTATGGTCAAATCATATCAAATGGCCGTACTCGCAAGTAACGCGCCGCCGGAGGCCTCACGGGTCCCTACCCGGTAAACATCAATCGAATATACCCACAAGTTATCGTGACATCGCACTCGCAAGTGACGATTCTCGGAGCCCTCTCCAGACCTACCCGAATTGATAACCTTGTGGTCGAATCATCAATGCATAGAGTTCACAACGACAAGGGTTTCACATTTGCCACAATCACAAATATGTCAAATCATGAGTTATTGCCAACAACACTTAGCAAAACACCACGTCAAACCATAACGCACCGAAAAGAAACCATATACGTCCACACGCAATACCAAGTGCAACATCAACACCAAACATATCCATAGAATTCACATAGTTCACAAAACACACCATTCACAAAACACACGCGTTTTGAAAGAGGGCCTTTAACAAGGCTAATCAAATCTTTTGAAAGTTCAATTCAAACGACCACACAAACACATTTAGACGATCACCAATTATCATATCCACAAAACAAGAATTATATGGACAAGGTACTTGCCTCAAAATTGGCACGCAAGTATCCCGACGAACACGGCTCAACCGGAAAGCTTCGAAACGCCCGATGTTTTCGAAAAGGAAAACGACAACGAACGGAAGGGTTCAACTTGGTTTCTTCGCAAGAAACTTGACCCTAACAACATATAATCCATAAATCAACAATCATACGAGGAAGGATAATCGTAGAACGCCCGAAAACCCCTCTATGACATTCTACCGGACACCTTTAAGGCGTCGATCAAGAACTCGACCAAAACAACGAATCGATACGATCCAACCATGGAATAACAAGGGAAAAGATATAAAACATCTAAATAATCATCAATCCATCATAATCCTAAGTTAAATCGTATTAATCGGACAAAAACAACCAAAATACCCAAATTCCCCAAAACTAGATTTCTAGGAAATCTGACCTGATTCGGTAGATCGGAGGATGTTATAGGATGGATGATTGATGATATGAACCAAAAAACTTCATGGATTTATTGTATAACAATACTCCTCCATGATTAGCACAACCTCAGCCTCGGAAGAGAAGAAGAACATGTGAGAAATGGCTGAGAAATACGCTGCCAGGCCTTAAATAGGCCGACTGCCGGCCGGGTTACGTACGTAACCGGCCATGGCTTACGTACGTAACCGGCCATGGCCGAACTCACTGCCTGGAAATGCCGGAAGCGTTACGTACGTTACCGGCCAGGGCCTTACGCACGTAACCGGCCTTACGTACGTAACTGCCGATCACTACCGCACGTTACTCGGCCGGGCTTCGGCCTCAAAGATGCCCGGCCATGACTCGGCCGGGACCAACTCCGACGGCCCGAACGACCCCGAAACCCAAACCTGAGTACGAATCAAAGATACGGTTACGAAGTACTCGCAAAGACGAATCCGAGCACTAAGAGAACACACGATTCCGACCACCCGAAGGCTCGAAATTCGACAACGGAAAGTAATTACCCCAAACTTTGGGAAATTACGATAATGGCCCAAAACGCCCGAAAATCACGATACGTGATCGAAACACCAAGGCAAAGCTCGCAACATGAATATTAACATTAAATGAACTTACGAGAAAGTCGAAACAACAGTTTCGGACGAGATTCGCAAGAATCGAACTCAAGTGCGGAAAACCGCTAAAAGCACGGAACTCAACAAAACGACACCAACGAACTCGGATGACAAAAAGTGCAGAATTAATCATTCTCGGAATGGACGAAACGGTCATGAGCGAAGTCGTCAAAACGGACTTCCGCCAAAAAAGAAATTACCGGAAATCGAAATCACGGGTATTACATTCTACCCTCCTTAAAAGAAGTTTCGTCCCAAACTTAAAATAAGTAGGAGAAGCAATATCCACTCAGAAAACTCGACGAGATACCCAAAAACCGAAAACTCGCGCCCGACGGCGAAACGCTGCAAGAAACGCAAAGGAACATACGGCGTGAAAACACGCTCCACGACGACCAACACAACGCCACCGATAGAGAAATAATAAAACCAACAAGTGACAAGCGTCATCAAACAGGTAATACAATCAAGTCGATTATCCGAACAATCACAAAACACAACGAACGAAAATCAATATGATTGACCACCCCAACGGTACATCAATCAAAACGCGAGCCAATTACTGAAGAAATACGGAATTCCACCGCTCAAGGGTTGGAAGATCGAAAACGAGACAAATTTCCCGAATATAAGGAAATTAGGAAGGAGTCTGAACGCTCAACAATCACGAAACGAGATCAACAAAAACCGAACAATCAAACGATCGAACCACAACGGTCGAGACAACAAAAATCGAACAATCATGTTCGAATCACGAAGAACAATAAAATTCAAACAACAACTCCCAGGTTCACGTCTCGGCTCGAGACAATATATGATCCGGTAAAAGCAACAAGATGTGATTCACATAAGATCCATAGGATAGGGAATAGCAATTGAAAAGTCACAACGACAAACGAGTAATTTCAAAACACCACACTCGTTCGATCAATAAAAGAAAGGGATAGGGCAAGCTCAGAAAATGTTAACGAACATAAACGAGTCGACAGAGTGGAAAATATAGAAGTTCAAAATCTGATCCACTTCGAATAAAAGAACTAGTAGAACCAAAATATGTTACATCCGAACAGGGTTCACAAGTATCGAACCGGACTCGGAAAAGTCATAGCGATAACCAGATCGACCCAAAACAAGATCACAGTTCGTTCGAACGATGAAACCGAAATACAGACCAAGTTCAGAAAGTGTCAACGAACACGAGCGAGTCGATAGACCTGAGAAAGAAGAAATGCAGGAGTCCAAAAATAATACGGGTATTATATTCGACCTCATCTAAAATAAGTGTCGTCCCCGAAACTCACAACAACGAAATGAAGGCGACAACACAACAAGCAACCGACAGAAACATCCTTCGAAGGCCTCTCAAAGCCGATTCTGATAACTGTGCTGAAGCGCGAACTCCGAAAGTCTTGGTAGTCAATTCGCAAAACTGAATTCGGTGTCCCTCGAGTCCACACTTGAAATGTGTTACTGACGATAAGGACAATTTACACGTGCATGCCCCGGCACATCACGGTCGAAACGCCTCGGCTCGGCATACCGAAAATACAAATGCTAGATACAATGGGGCATAACATCGCAAAACAACATAGCAGAGATGCCAACTCAGCACAACAAGGAATCATAATACATATCATATACAACGATTATCATCGTAAAATAATATACACAAACACTACAGCAACGACGGTATCATTCGGCGACCTCAACGGCCCGAACAATAACCAGCACATAATTACAAACATTATGAAACAATCACATATATACACAAACGTACAAACCCAAGCTTTAACAGCTCACACAGGTGCGTTAACACGCAAGCCACCACGAACTGACAACATTAAGGATCGTCACCACACCTCCCACAAGGGCTAACAAAATATATGCCTGGCGAACGACTCGACGCTCACGCCACCAATTCAATCACAATTCGGGGTTAACACCGTAACGAAAGTTCAAAAACCATACACGCATTTCCGGTCCGCAAACAGGAATGATAGGTTTTAAAAACGAAAACCACCTTTTGAAAATAGTTTGGAAACACCAGTTGATCTTGAGTATCACTTTACAAAAAGTAGTGCAAACATTGTTATCGAGACTTTGAAAATCGTCTTGCGTTTGAACAAAAATGAGGACACCTTCTCTTAGTGAAAGACTTTCAGAATATCCGACCCTCGGGTCTAAGTAAAAGTGTTTATAAAACATTTGAAAATATCTCAAAATATTTTGGTCCTCGAGTTAGAAGAATTTTGAAATATATTGTGGCACCTTGGACGTACCACGAGAAAATAATTCATTTTAAAAGTACGTCTCGAATTTTAATTTTCTAAGATACTCAAGGTTATCAAAAATAATTCAATGGACTAGAATGCCCAAAAATTTCAGGTAATTACACGGAAATATTACACCCCCGGTTCAGCCCGGGAATATTACACGCCGTGGGCCCCGCGCCGGAACCCACCAGGCTAAAAACCATTCACAAAAACGCCAAAAAGGCCGATGACCGTAATATTTCAAAAACTCACAAAATCCATTTACAAAATACTAAATTCCGTCATAAGAATTTCGCCAAAATGATCAAGGCCATAATGCCAAAAACTCGGTTAAGGGAATTGGTTTTCGAAATAAAACTCAGTCGGTAAAATACCGAAAGCCATTACAAAAGAACTCATGCAACGGATAAAAGAAATACAGTTCAACATGCACAGTCCAGCAACAATACTCCTCATATGAACGAAATATGAGAGTCAAATAACCACTTATCAAGAAAACAAAATCCATAAGAGGATTCCGTCACTTAACTCATAATCATAAAAATAGCTCGTGTCACACGAGGCACAACACAGAGAAGGGAGACTTACATCCACAGGTCGCACGAAGATGATGATCGCCCACGATACTAATCCCGACCAACAAACTCAGACGACGCGTCGCGACACGACCTAGTCAGACAAAATCCGACGAGAAAAAACTCAATAGACACCACTGACCCGACAGCCTAGGTTTCCACAACCTAAGCTCCGATACCATTTATGTAACACACCCAATCCGCTCAGGGATATTACACGCCGTAGAACCTTTCCTCAAGGATCTACCAGGCTGGTAACGACAAACGAACAACTCGACAATGCCTTTAAGGCTAAAAAGACCCAGTAGACCGATTTGGCCTTTCAATAAATACATACAACTCAATTACAATACATGCCCATGCGCGGGTCGAATACAGCACACTCCCGTACAACGGGGAAAGAATACTGCAGCGGAAATAAAATGCAACTAAACCAATAACATCATACAGATCCTCGTGTGATTAGTATCGTTCATCTTTCATCATCCTTCGTGCCGACCCTGTGCTATGCTCCAAAACCTGAATGCAAAAACAGACACCCACCCCCCGAATACTCGGGGGTTAGCAAAACTCCACTGTTTTGCTAGTGCAAATACAAAGTGCAAATACGAGCCATATAATTCAAGTTCCACGAATAACAATAACCAGGAATCCTTAAAGATTAAAATACCACGAAACGAATACTTCCCGAGGCAAGAATTTGAGTAAAACTTTCCAAATCCGAAAGATCACAAATAACGAGAATGGTTTGCAAAATGGTTTAAAATACCCTCGGGAGTTTTAATAGAAAACAAATTAGGATTATCAAATCCTTCTCTTTCCAAAATCAACAGGGTCACAGCCCAAAGGTTTTATTTTCGCAAATAGAAAACCGACAACAATTCACAGGGCCAGAGCCCAACATCACGTGTCCTCAACGGACATAAAATCAACGAAACGTAATCACGCACGCGCATCGCCTAGGACCGGGACGCTACCACAGACATCCCACCCGAGGCCTCGAAGGACCCTCCCGAGCTAGCTAGCGAAACAAATCAAACACATATCACAACCATAAGTTATCTTGACATCGTACTCGCAAGTACCGATTCTCGGAGCCCTCTCCAGACCTACCCGATTAGATAACCTTATGGTCAAATCATATCAAATGGCCGTACTCGCAAGTAACGCCGCCACGAGGCCTCACGGATCCCTACCCGGTAAACATCAATCGAATATACCCACAAGTTATCGTGACATCGCACTCGCAAGTGACGATTCTCGGAGCCCTCTCCAGACCTACCCGAATTGATAACCTTGTGGTCGAATCATCAATGCATAGAGTTCACAACGACAAGGGTTTCACATTTGCCACAATCACAAATATGTCAAATCATGAGTTAATGCCAACAACACTTAGCAAAACACCACGTCAAACCATAACGCACCGAAAAGAAACCATATACGTCCACACGCAATACCAAGTGCAACATCAACACCAAACATATCCATAGAATTCACATAGTTCACAAACCACACCATTCACAAAACACACGCATTTTGAAAGAGGGCCTTTAACAAGGCTAATCAAATCTTTTGAAAGTTCAATTCAAACGACCACACAAACACATTTAGACGATCACCAATTATCATATCCACAAAACAAGAATTATATGGACAAGGTACTTGCCTCAAAATTGGCACGCAAGTATCCCGACGAACACGGCTCAACCGGAAAGCTTCGAAACGCCCGATGTTTTCGAAAAGGAAAACGACAACGAACGGAAGGGTTCAACTTGGTTTCTTCGCAAGAAACTTGACCCTAACAACATATAATCCATAAATCAACAATCATACGAGGAAGGATAATCGTAGAACGCCCGAAAACCCCTCTATGACATTCTACTGGACACCTTTAAGGCGTCGATCAAGAACTCGACCAAAACAACAAATCGATACGATCCAACCATGGAATAACAAGGGAAAAGATATAAAACATCTAAATAATCATCAATCCATCATAATCCTAAGTTAAATCGGATTAATCGAACGAAAACAACCAAAATACCCAAATTCCCCAAAACTAGATTTCTAGGAAATCTGACCTGATTCGGTAGATCGGAGGATGTTATAGGATGGATGATTGATGATATGAACCTCAAAACTTCATGGATTTATTGTATAACAATACTACTCCATGATTAGAACAACCTCAGCCTCGAAAGAGAAGAAGAACGAGTGAGAAATGGCTGAGAAATACGCCAGCCTTAAATGAGCCATTGCCGGCCGAGTTACGACGTAATCGCCATGGCTTACGTCGTAACCGCCATGGCCGAACTCACCGCACGGAAATGCCGGAAGTGTTACGTCGTTACCGGCCGGGGCCTTACGTGCGTAATCGCCTTACGACGTAATCGCCGATCACTACCGCACGTTACTCGGCGGGGCCTGGCCCGGCATGCCCGGCCATGACTCGGCCGGACCAACTCCGACGGCCCGAACGACCCGAAACCCGAACTCCGAATCGAAGATACGGTTATGAAGTACTCGCAAAGACGAATCCGAGCACTAAGAGAACACATGATTCCGACCACTCGAAGGCTCGAAATTCGACAACGGAAAGTAATTACCCCAAACTTTGGGAAATTACGAAAATGGCCCAAAACGCCCGAAAATCACGATACGTGATCGAAACACCAAGACAAAGCTCGCAACATGAATATTAACATTAAATGAACTTACGAGAAAGTCGAAACAACAGTTTCGGACGAGATTCGCAAGAATCGAACTCAAGTACGGAAAAACCGCTAAAAAGCACGGAACTCAACAAAACGACACCGAAACGAACTCGGATGACAAAAAGTGCAGAATTAATCATTCTCATAATGATGAAACGGTCATGAGCGAGTCGTCAAAACGGACTTTCGCTGAAAAAAAAGAAATTACCGGAAATCGAAATCACGGGTATTACAATAGACCCATTCCTCTTGATGATTTATCAACAAGGTCTTTTGATAACCCTTTGGTTAGCGGATCCGCGATGTTATCTCTTGACGAATCGTAGTCAATAGTGATAACCAATGTTGATAGCAAAATGGTATTATGTCTTTGCCTTATAGGACGAGACTTACCATTATTCTTTTGTTCTGTGCCCTGTCAATCGTAGATTGACTATCACAATAAATGCATATTGCGGTCACAGTTTTGCCCATTTTGGAATATCTTCTAGAAATTGGTATTGCATTATGCCTCTCATGCATATTTGTCTAAGGTTATGAACTCATATTCCTTTGTAAATCGAGCAATAACCATCTATATTAAAGATTTCCATACCACTGCTGCACTAGCTAGTGTGAAACATATTCACTATTTAGACATTAAATTCATAATGCCAGATATCCAATTTGCGTTACTATATCATTTTATAGTTCTTGAATATCTCATATCATGCAGCATATACACAAGTAATCTTTATATCATTGTAATCACCAACTGATGATTAGTTTTCTAATTACTCGTGTATCCACATAGTCTACTCACGATATAGACTGTGTTTAGTCTTGTACATTCACTTAGTACATTAGACTTTTAGTTGCTCTTGAAAGATCAATTGCCTTTGTGCTTGGATAGATGCACCATATCCATTGGCATTCCAATTGATTCCGTTGATCTTTCCAAGATTCATGTCATCATAGTATGACTGACCTCATATGAAACATTGTGAACGACTTGAGATTTTACATCTTAAAGTCATCTCTTTGATCTCATATATTTATCTTTTCAGACTTTCTTGAATTGATCCCCTTGTCAGTACTTACATCAATGACTCGATCATTCAAATTCATTCTTAAAATGACATAGTCGTCATGTGTATTTGATATATACACACTTGACATATTCATTGTCTTGAATCTTTTTGACACCATAAATTGGCATTTTTAACGTTTTGAAATTGCGTTACCAACTATTAACCGAGACTTCAATTTCTCATAGATCAAATTACTAATTTTAGGCGTCCCCAAAATTAGCAATTTTTCATTAACTACGTTACCAAATTTGAGCGTCCCCAAATTGGTACTTTTCGGTCATTTAATCACCATATTTGAGCATTGTCAAATTGGAGATTTTATCACACCCTTTGAAGTCATTGCTTGACATCACAGTGTCAAAGATTTTATGCCACTAATTTAGTGTCAATTTAGATTCATAATACTCTCACTAAGTTGTAGACTTTCAATCGTTGCGTTAGGCACATATGCCTTTGGTTCTTCCAAGTTGGCTTTTCTCAGAGACGCCATTTAGAGAGACTGCATGTATGTTCATTTGATATACTTCTACATATATATTAAATAATGAACTTTTTTCTCGTTACTAGAGAATATATCTCAAAGTACTTTAGGCTCTCATATTTCGCCTCTTATTTATCCATGGATCCATTTAATTTTATTTTTGAATTTACGTTGGATCCTAGCGATATCTATTCCAGTGGAAGATCTACCAAACATTAAACAAAATTCTGCATAACAGAATTATTCTTTCTCTTGTATGACCATATGAAGTGTGTATATGGCATTGTAAGTTATCTTCTAGCACGCATGCTAGAAATTTCAGACGTAGTGATTTTCCAAGTTCAAGCCTTTTTGCTTCAACCTTTAAAATCACTTGGTGATTTATTTCACATCGATAAATCCACGGTATCTCATAATTGATTTAGTTTTTAAATCAGTTATGCGTTTGATACACTCTTTTCCTTAACTCGATTAGTACATACTGACATGTCAGACTATCAGATTTTTGCACTACGAATTTATACGCATCATGCATCATGTGCGTATCCGGTGAAGATGCAGTCGACCGTCTTGGGTCAGACCTTCACTTGCTTTGGCTTAGGAACTTTTACCTTAGCCATACACCCCCATATTTTTAGTATTTCTAAAATTGTTTTACTACATTTCAGAGCTAATAGGAAATTTCAATTATTTCCTAGCATGGGATCTTGATTTAAGTTAACTAGTCTCCACATGATTGATATCCTCATATTCAGAGCTAATTTGAACTGATTAACATCGTTTTTGCATTTCCGTTAGAACACAATTCAACCATGTTAATTTCTGGATTAAGTTGGTTTTGTATCTCAAGCTTTTAGAGTGTAAATTTCTCTTTTTAGCTTTATCCTTACTCATTATCGAGTACACATAACAAATGTATCACTATATTTATAGAGTTATCACATTTCTTATTATCGCCTCTCATAAGAGTATGTTTCATCATCATTTAAAACCTCTCTGGTTTTAATATTCTATAAAAGAACTTTTATGTTTTTAGCACTAAAGTTCAATTATTGAATTTCTCCGAATTTTCAGCATATGGAGCTGATATCAATATTTGCCGTGTTAGGTATCACATGGATCACCGTAATAGGCCCATGTGTCACTGCCGCAGCAAAACGACACCAACACGAGAATATATAATTTAACTAAAAGAACAAATCCAACAAAAAAAAATTATAATTCTCAAGCCGACCCACAACCTGTACTCACTAGGTACCAGGCCCGTTAGGTTTTTAATGTCCGAGCATTCACGAGAGTTTAACATTCCAATGATTATTTATTTGCAAATAATCAAACGATAACTAAACAAGATTAATTATAAAATGATGTTCGAATAATCATTCGTGCAACCCAATATCCAATTATATGGTTGACACTTTCTTGTATCGGTCAGGAGTGTACAAAAATGATGGGTAAATTGCACAATTCACGTAAGACGTGACTCTATTCCATAAATTTAAAGGTCAAATAATTATTAACTATATAATTTAATAATTAAATTATTGACATAGCTTACGTGCCATATAGTACCATTAATCACATAAAATTCCTTTTATATCACGTGAGCCCATAAGCACTTTCTAAATAATAATAAGTTAATTATTTAGAACAAGTGAACACACATATATATATAAGATGCAAGCAATTTGAATTTTCTTGCAAAAATGCATGGCTCACTTGCATGAAGTATAATATTTGATGATTTTCCATTATACATGTAGATCCAAAAGCTTGTCTTGGACTCGTCCGTGTCCGTCAAATTACGACTTAAGTGATCGCATGTTTTGAATCTCCTGTCTGTGCTGCAAATCAGAGAAGAACAAATTAGGAGGCATATTCGTTAATGACGAAAGGGTTAAAAAACTAAATATATATATATATATAATTAATCAGATGAGGTAAATCCGAATGTGGGCGATGTTGAGTCCAGAAATCTGTCTCCTTAAAGCAAATTGGCCTCCACCGCAGTGCATAGCGTCTGCCTCTCAGGATAAAACAACATCTCGATGCGTTGATATATCGATCATCGCACCCTCAGCGAACTAGAATAAACCTGAACTACCACCGACGCGACCCAAAATATGAATAGAAATTATTTTTGAAAATAAAATTTTGAAGTCGGGATTTTTGGGTGAAGAAAACGGACGAAATTTCTGTGTAAAAACGAGCCCCTCAAGCCGGGTATTTATAGGTGAAGGCTGGAGGAGGTTGTGTGCTGGAGGAACTCTATACCGACCAAAATTGGTATCTGGAGGAACTCTAAACCGATCAGGATTAGTATCTCAATACTTATCCAGATCTTGTTTAATTCGATTTTATCCGGATCCAAAAAATTCGGAATTTATTATTTGAGGTATTTTCAGTAAAATAAAATTTTACCGAATAAAATTGCAGTAAAAAGATAACTTCGAGACGCCGAGACATTTCGCCCAAATCGCCCTTCTACCGAGACCGAGCCGAGCCGAGCCGAGTCGAGCCGGCCGGCCGGCCGGCCGGACGGACGGCGGCGGCGGCGGCGCGCGTGTGTGTGTGTGCTCAAGGGGCGCCTAGTCACACATCCACACATGTCTCACTTTTTGAACATGCCTTTGTCCACATCTCCTTATATACTCACAATTTTTGTCTTCTTTTTCCAATGTGGGATAACATCCTAAACCCTTTTCGAAAGGGTTCACTTTGGAACATTACATCTCATTCATACCTCAATCATTTTGAGTGTTCTTACATGTTTTGGAAACCTCGTACGGAGTACTACATATTCTAATTAAGTCCCGACTTTAACTCGTAGTCGAGCCCACTCAAAATTGCCTCTCAAGTGGGATGCTCAAACCAACCCATTTTCTCTATTTTTCCAATATTTCCAACAATCCCCCACATGAATGAGATTGATGGTCCAGCAGCACACGTCAGACACGGAGTTGACTTGGTGATAGTTACTGCGGTTAGGCATTGCATAGGATAGGTAGAGTATGCTCCTTGAACCTTCCCTCGAAAGGATATATTCACTTACTGGCTAGACAGTGTGACTAGATGCCTTTGAACTGTCCGACCGCTTGTGTAAGTGATCGTATATCCTTCACAAGTGCCCTCCCTGATTTAATCTGTTCTCATTATTGTGCCCGTTTTGGCCGTAGACACCGTCCTGGTTCTGCGGGAGTTTCTAGAGAATTGTGCCTTGCAATTTTCCTTTGAAGCGGCCCCTCTTCACTCCAACATAGGTGATTCTCGTTAAGTGTTTTGAGTAAACCCGTATTTTACTCCACCCGACTATAGATTGTCGACTTAAGAATCATTAAAAGCATAATCTTACCCTCTCCCTACGGGTATCACTGTTTTCATCCTTGGAATGGTCGGTTCGGGGTAACCCCCACAGTGATCGTGCCCAGCTTTATGAATTCGTTGTCCCATTGAACCTAGATCTTGGGATCTCCAGTCAGCTTAGGTTGGGTATCCTCCATAAAACCATTAGCTCATGGCAATAGACCCATTCCTCTTGATGATTTATCAACAAGGTCTTTTGATAACCCTTTCGTTAGCGGATCCGCGATGTTATCTCTTGACGAATCGTAGTCAATAGTGATAACCAATGTTGATAGCAAAATGGTATTATGTCTTTGCCTTATAGGACGAGACTTACCATTATTCTTTTGTTCTGTGCCCTGTCAATCGTAGATTGACTATCACAATAAATGCATATTGCGGTCACAGTTTTGCCCATTTTGGAATATCTTCTAGAAATTGGTATTGCATTATGCCTCTCATGCATATTTGTCTAAGGTTATGAACTCATATTCCTTTGTAAATCGAGCAATAACCATCTATATTAAAGATTTCCATACCACTGCTGCACTAGCTAGTGTGAAACATATTCACTATTTAGACATTAAATTCATAATGTCAGATATCCAATTTGCGTTACTATATCATTTTATAGTTCTTAAATGTAACACCCCGAGATATTCGGAATAATTACAGGGCCGTAAACCCTTTAAGTAAGGATTTACAAGGCTAATTTAAAAGAAATGTAAATATAATCCAATCGTACAACTGAAGTTCAAAATGCAGATTTGATTCAACCGATCAAATGAGTTAACTTATACAACCATATCGAAATGACATTATTAAAACAGATGTACTCGAGTACTAAATGAACCAAGAAGACAAATCACAATAACAATAAACATCAACCATATCACTGAGCCATTTCATCGTCCTATCGGTACTGTGGTTGCTTCCCCGCTCCTCGGCTACCTGAACATCAAAACAATCTCCACCCCCGAAGGGGTTAGAAAAACAATGCTAGTACAAGTATCATAATACATAAATCATCAGTGCATCATAAAACATGCAAAACGGACTTCCGTCACCGAAATCCAACGATGCGAATCCTCACGATTCCATCAACACAGTACAGGGTAATCCAGCGATCCAGCGCCCTTGGTATAGATCCCCATGATGATCCCGTCGGACCAACGCATGGTGGAAAACCCGTCCAGCGATCCAGCGCCCTCAGCATAGATCCCCATGATGATCCCGTCGGACCAACGCATGGTGGACATTCGATCCAGCGCCCTCAGCATAGATCCTCATGATCCCCTCGGATCGTTTATACCATAAATCAATCAATTATGCATACATATATGCATTTCAATATTTTCATCAATACGAACAATTTACAACGAATACCACGAGAAATTACAGAAATACATCTCATATTCGACAACACGAACAAAACCATAAGTATGATCAAAGTTTCAATATAAATCGAACTCGACATATGATACTTGCCTCGAAAATGGCAAGAATGGAAATACTCCAACAAATGACACGCGTCCGTATGCCACCGCCCCTCGATCGTCCCCTATGCAAGGCTGGGACCTAAGAAATAATAAAGAATTCCTCTTAAGTCATACGAACGTCTAATAATCCGATTTACGACCGCAAGCTCTAAATATGAATTCTGCCTGAACTACTTAGCGCGCGCTACGTACTATACGTAACGTGCGCTAAGACTGCCCGTTAACGTACGCAAATGACCAGGTTTAGCGTGTGCTAGCTGTGTACTGACAGTCTTCTTCGAGCAATGATCGCTTCGCTTCGATGATATAACATACGTTACGTATCCAACGTAGCGCACGTTACTCGTTCCCGATAGCGCACGTTAATATATACATCTTAGCGTGCGCTAATCGTGCATGGCAGTCACTACTGGGTAAAACTTGAGCTAAAGGTGATGAAAACTCATGAAATCCTCAGTGTTAATACATGCCAACTCCGTGCATATCATGCTCATACGGTTTATGAAAGATCTTTATGGATTAAATGACTACGAGACACAAGGATACGTATCATCATTACTACACCATAATTCATCTTGATCTTCAAGAAAATATTCTAAGTTCCGTTCATTCCAAGTCCCAAAACATATGATTCCTTACGTAAAACATACGAACTAGGTAATCTTCATATACTGGTCATGATCGGTTTTGAAGATACATAATATGCTTAGGAGTCCACATACTAAAAAGGTTCAATGGATCATATGATGAATAAGTTCCGAAACGTTGAAAATATCCTTCTAACACATGATGATCGACTATTAACGAATATAACTGACTAGATAAACATGATCAAACGTCCTTTAGAACACTACTAATATTTGTGAAGAATCACCTACCTCAAAGTAGTGAAGAACCAGGAGGAAATCGAAGCAATCCAACGTCGAAGGCTTGAACACCAATCCTCAATGATCTACAATCTTCAACACGAGCTAGGATGCTGATATGAAGTATTTAGGATGTAGAGAGTAATACTCTAAGTATAAGGATTCGGATGTGGGAAGAGAAAAGACTGAAAATACGAAAAGGATGTTGTCCTATTTATAGAAAATGGTTATTAGCGCGCGCTAGTCCATACTCGTGGCGTGCGCTAACGGCCATCGACTACATCAGTACTCGACTTAGCGTGCGCTATTCTCATATCAGTAGCGTGCGCTAAGGCGTTGACTTGGCTTTTCCCGAAAGCCGTCCAGGTTCATCCCGACACAATTCGACCAAGATCCCTGGCCTGATCTCACCTACCACACGTCTCAATCATATTGACCACGTATAGCGTGCGCTAAGGTTCCTTTGTAGCGTGCGCTATGGATCCATGTTAGCGTACGCTACACATAGACGATAGCGTGCACTACATGCGCAGAATCACAATTTTTAAATCACATTCATGAAATCATACGCCCAACAACACCTGACTATGAGATATGTAGAATAATACTCAGATTAAAGTGCAACAATTACAATATCACAAATTCCAAATACATATCAGAAATCTCGGGTATTACATCCTTCCTCCCTAAAAAGAAGTTTCGTCCCGAAACTTAAGATGAAAACAACTCTGGATATCTAGCCTTCATAATGTCCTCTGTTTCCCAAGTGGCCTCTTCAGCTCCATGTCGTGACCATTGAACTTTAACCAAGTGTATTGGTTTATTCCTCAATTGTTTGATCCGGCTCTCAAGTATCTTGATTGGTCTCTCTTCGAAGGTGCCATCATTAGCTATCTCGATCTCGTCGAAATCAATGACGTGACTGGGGTCCGGTACATACTTCCGCAATTGGGATACGTGAAACACATTGTGAACATGACTCAGCGATGGTGGTAAAGCCAACCTGTATGCTAAATCCCCATCTCTCTCTAGGACCTCAAATGGCCCGATATATCTCGGACTTAGCTTACCTCTCCTCCCAAAACGAAAAATCCCTCGTGTAGGAGACACCTTCAATAGTACATGGTCCCCAATGTCGAACTCTAGAGGGCGATGACGTACGTCTGCATAAGACTTCTGTCGACTCTGGGCAGTCAACAGTCTTTCCCGAATCAAAGCTATCTTCTCTTGAGTCTGAACTATCAATTCTGGTTCTGTCCCGATCAAGTCCGAAGAATCATCCCAGCACAGGGGTGATCGACATCTTCTCCCGTACAAAGCTTCAAATGGTGCCATCTTAATAGAAGCATGCCAACTATTATTGTAGGTGAATTCAATCAATGGCAAATGAACTTCCCAATCAGTTGACCAATCCAAAGCACAGGCTCTAAGCATGTCTTCTACTCTTTGTATAGTCCTTTCGGACTGACCGTCTGTTTGGGGATGATAAGCCGTGCTAAAGTTGAGCTCAGTCCCCAAAGCCCTGTGAACTGCCATCCATAAGTACGACACGAAGCGACCATCTCGATCCGAAATAATGGTCTTCAGCGTCCCATGCAATCTGACTATCTCCGCAATAAATACTCGCGCCAATCTCTCGGGTCCCCATGTATCTTTAATTCCTAGGAAATGAGCCGACTTGGTTAGTCGATCAACTATAACCCAAATCATGTTCATTCCCGTTCTAGTCCTTGGCATACTGGTGATGAAATCCATCGAGATATCCTCCCACTTCCACTCAGGGATCGAAAGCGGCTTTAACATTCCGGCAGGTCGCTGATGTTCAATCTTAACCTGCTGACAAGTCAAACACTTCGAAACGTACTCTGCTACGTCCTTCTTCATATTCCCCCACCAGAAGTTTTGTTTAAGATCTTTATACATTTTACTGCTGCCCGGGTGAATAGAATAGGGCGCGCTGTGAGCTTCCTTCAGAATTGTCCGTCTCAAACCATCATCATCGGGAACGCAAAATCGACTCTGAAATCTCAGAAGTTCATCATCTTGTATCACGAATCCTGGGGCCTTTCCTTTCTTTACTTCATCACATAACCGAAGGATCAGAGAATCGTTCAACTGCTTAGATTTGATCTCCTCGACTAGTGATGAAGTCAGTTCCATCACATATAGTTGCCCTTGGATTCCTGGTGCCCATACTTCAATCCCTTCGCGGATCAATTCCCGCTGAATGCTGGTTTGGGAAGTAAGTGCTTCCAACACTCGAAGAGAAACAGGTTTATGGCTCAAAGCATCGGCTACTACGTTTGCTTTCCCCGGATGATAGAGAATCTCCAAGTCATAATCCTTGATCAATTCCAGCCACCTTCTCTGCCTCATGTTTAATTCTTTCTGACTGAAAATGTACTTGAGGCTCTTATGATCTGTAAAGATCTGGCAACGAGTGCCGTACAAATAATGTCGCCAAATTTTCAAGGCAAAGACCACAGCTGCTAGCTCCAGATCATGAGTCGGGTAATTAACCTCATACGGTTTCAATTGCCGAGAAGCATAGGCAATCACCTTATCCTTTTGCATCAACACACATCCCAGACCCTGATTTAAAGCGTCGCTGTATACCATGAATCCATCAGTTCCATATGGTAACGCTAATATAGGTGCTGTTGTCAGTCTCTTCTTAAGTGCATCAAAACCAGTCTGGCATTTCTCATCCCACGTAAACTTTTGAGTTTTCTGCAATAGCTGAGTGAGCGGACGAGCAATTTTGGAAAATCCTTCTACAAAGCGGCGATAATATCCAGCAAGTCCTAGGAAACTCCGGACTTCTTTCACGTTACTAGGAACTTCCCATTCCAAGATTGCTTCGTCTTTCTTCGGGTCCACCTGAACTCCGTCAGCTGATATCACATGCCTAAGGAAAGTTACTTCCCTAAGCCAGAACTCGCATATGGAAAGCTTTGCATACAGTTGTTCCTTCCTCAAGGTGATCAAAACCACACGCAAATGTTCGGCATGCTCCTCTGCGTCCTTCGAATATATCAAGATGTCATCAATGAAGACGACCACAAATTTATCCAAGTATTCTAAGAATACCCGATTCATCAATTGCATGAATACCGCAGGAGCATTGGTAAGTCCAAATGGCATCACTACAAATTCATAATGCCTGCATCGACTCAAAGCGACTTCGGTACATCCGATTCCTTAATTCTCAACTGATGGTATCCTGATCGCAAGTCAATCTTCGAAAATACCCTTGCCCCTTGCAGTTGATCAAACAAGTCGACGATCCGAGGTATAGGATACTTATTCTTGATCGTCATCTTGTTGAGCTCCCTGTAATCAATACACAGTCGGAGGGATCCATCTTTCTTCCGGACAAAGAGAACGGGCGCTCCCCAAGGAGAAACGCTCGGTTGAATATAACCCTTCTGTGACAATTCCTCCAGTTGCTTCTTGAGTTCATATATCTCGGTTGGCGCCATGCGGTATGGTGCTCTGTAAATAGGAGCGGCTCCAGGCTCTAATTCGATAGTGAATTCCACCTCTCTCTGCGGAGGTAACCCAGGTAGTTCGTCAGGAAATACGTCGGAGAATTCATTCACAACTGGAATCGATGAGAGCTCTATTCCTTCCTCTTTCCTCATGGCATAGCACCAAAGTCCATGACATCCCTGCTTCAGTAATTTCACGGCTTTCATTGCTTTGATCAATTTTCCCGAGCTTCCCGGTCTCCATCCTCGGAATAAGTGTTCAGATCCGTCATCAGAAATGATAGAAATAACTCTATTTCGGTAATTCAGAATAGCTCCATAACGGTTGAGCCAATCGTCTCCGAGAATTAAATTGTCACCGTAGATGTCAACTACAATAAGATTCGATAGCCAATCTCTCCCTCCTATAGACACTGGAAATCCCTAGCTTCTAGGGTTCCCACAATTTTCTCTCCGCTCGGTAAACCCACAACATAAGGTTCACAATTATACAAGAACGAGATTTTCAAACGATTAATACAGTTCAAAGATATAAAAGAATGCGTAGCTCTCGAATCGAACAAGACACTAACTGGTTGCAAAAGGATCTGAATCGTACCTGATGCAACAGCTGTGTTTTGATCATCCTTCTTCATCTCGAAAATACGCGGAGGAACGGACCCAGCGCTGGATGCCTCTCTTTTCCCAACATTCTCACAAGGGAAACCGCTCTGCTGCAAGTTTACACTAGTGTCCTTCGGAACCGCACAGAGTGCGAGTGCCAAAAGATCTAGTCGCATTCCCACAAAATGTTGCGCGATGTCCTTCCTGTCCACACTCGAAACAGTCACAAGAAAGCGAAACTTGATCACGTCGAATATGTCCCGCTTTGCCACAGTTATAACATTTCTTCCCTGCGTCTGAAACGGTTGGTGCTGCCCGGAACTTCTTTCCTCCTCGAGAAGGATGCGGAGGCCTCCTAGATGAATGAATAGAGGACTGGCCCTTGCGAGGCCCACTACTCTTATTCTCCGTGAAGTTGCCAGCCACTTTCTGCTTCTTTGCTTCCGTCGATTTCTCTACTGCTGCCTCCTTCATATCATAGGCCAATGCCTTGTCCTGATACTGCCGCAAAGTGGTACATTCAAATCCGGACATATATTGAATTTCCGGCTTCATTCGCATGTCAAAATGGAAAATCCTCTCCGCCTCGGTCCTGACCAAGTGGCGCACATAAGTCAGTTGGTGATTAAAAGTCTTAATCACGTCCGTCACAGATGCTTCTGAATTTTGTGGTGAGAAAAACTCCCGAACTCGGGCCTCTCTAACTGGGCGAGGACAATACTGCGCTTCCATCATTAATTTGAATTCCGTCCAGTCAACATTATGCTCCTCTGGTCGAATGGCCTTCCACCAGTCGAAAGCATCCCCTGTCAGAAGATACTGGGCGACCGGAACCTTTCTGTCGTTGGGACAGTTAATCCCCGCAAAAATCTTTTCTAATTCCTTCAGCCAGTGATCCCAAGAAAGCGTCTCATCAGAACCGTCAAATTTCAGAGGATGCAATTTGATCACCTCAGTAAGCCATTTATCTCCTTGATTATCCACGTTATGCTGCTGTCCCATCGCCGTCTGCATGCGATCCACAACTTGAGCAAACTGGTTTATCTGGGCAACCACCTGCTGAAGCACTCCCGGCACGTTAGGATCTGCATTATTATTTGCTGATCCCTGTTGTCCCCCATAATGGGAATCCGTTCGGCTAGCGGTTATTTCTGGGGTAGACACCGAATCTTCTTGTCTCGCGTTTCCACGTCCGCGTCCACGACCGCTTCTGCGTCCACGACCTCCTCTCAACATACTTTAAACACAAATACTCAATATCCAGGGCAAACTTTCTAAAAGTACATCTATCAATGTTCACAAAACATGAATTAAATAAAACAGTAGTATTTGAGATTTAGGAAACTTACAACCACGGTCCACACGACGATGCTGGCTCAGCAGTGATGTTACGAACGACCCATAATCAAATAACGTAAACAGACCCAACTAACCCGACTGCCAAGATATCCATGAATCTTAGCTCCGATACCATATTCTGTAACACCCCAAGATATTCGGAATAATTACAACGCCGTAAACCCTTTAAGTAAGGATTTACAAGGCTAATTTAAAAGAAATGTAAATATAATCCAATCGTACAACTGAAGTTCAAAATGCAAATTTGATTCAACCGATCAAATGAGTCAACATATACAACCATATCGAAATGACATTATTAAAACAAACGTACTCGAGTACTAAATGAACCAAGAAGACAAATCACAATAACAATAAACATCAACCACATCACTGAGCCATTTCATCGTCCTTTCGGTACTGTGGTTGCTTCCCCGCTCCTCGGCTACCTGAACATCAAAACAATGTCCACCCCCGAAGGGGTTAGCAAAATATTGCTAGTACAAGTATCATAATACATAAATCATCAGTGCATCATAAAACATGCAAAACGGACTTCCGTCACCGAAATCCAACGATGCGAATCCTCACGATTCCATCAACACAGTACAGGGTAATCCAGCGATCCAGCGCCCTTGGTATAGATCCCCATGATGATCCCGTCGTACCAACGCATGGTGGAAAACCCATCCAGCGATCCAGCGCCCTCAGCATAGATCCCCATGATGATCCCATCGGACCAACGCATGGTGGACATTCGATCCAGCGCCCTCAGCATAGATCCTCATGATCCCCTCGGATCATTTATATCATAAATCAATCAATTATGCATACATATATGCATTTCAATATGTTCATCAATACGAACAATTTATAACGAATACCACGAGAAATTACAGAAATACATCTCATATTCGACAACACGAATAAAACCATAAGCATGATCAAAGTTTCAATATAAATCGAACTCGACATATGATACTTGCCTCGAAAATGGCAAGAATGGAAATACTCCAACAAATGACACGCGTCCGTATGCCACCGCCCCTCGATCGTCCCCTATGCAAGGCTCGAACCTAAGAAATAATAAAGAATTCCTCTCAAGTCGTACGAACGTCTAATAATCCGATTTACGACCGCAAGCTCTAAAAATGAATTCTGCCTGAACTACTTAGCGCGCGCTACGTACTATACGTAACGTGCGCTAAGACTGCCCGTTAACGTACGCAAATGACCAGGTTTAGCGTGCGCTAGCCGTGGTATCGACATCTTCTCTCAATGACCAATCGCCTGCCTGATGATATAACGTACGTTACGTATCCAATGTAGCACACGTTACTCGTTCCCGATAGCGCATGTTAATATATACATCTGAGCGTGCGCTAATCGTGCATGGCAGTCACTACTGGGTAAAACTTGAGCTAAAGGTGATGAAAACTCATGAAATCCTCAGTGTTAATACATGCCAACTCCGTGCATATCATGCTCATACGGTTTATGAAAGATCTTTATGGATTAAATGACTACGAGACAGAAGGATACGCATCATCATTACTACACCATAATTCATCTTGATCTTCAAGAAAATATTCTAAGTTCCGTTCATTCCAAGTCCCAAAACATATGATTCCTTACGTAAAACATACGAACTAGGTAATCTTCATATACTGGTCATGATCGGTTTTGAAGATACATAATATGCTTAGGAGTCCACATACTAAAAAGGTTTAATGGATCAGACGATGAATAAGTGCCGAAACGTTGAAAATATCCTTCTAACACATGATGATCGACTATTAACGAATCTAATTGACTAGATAAACATGATCAAACGTCCTTTAGAACACTACTAATATTGGTGAAGAATCACCTACCTCAAAGTAGTGAAGAACAAGGAGGAAATCGAAGCAATCCAACGTCGAAGGCTTGAACACCAATCCTCAATGATATACAATATTCAACACGAGCTAGGATGCTGATATGAAGTGTTTAGGATGTAGAGAGTAATACTCTAAGTATAAGGATTCGGATGTGGGAAGAGAAAAGACTGAAAATACGAAAATGATACTGTCCTATTTATAGAAAATGGTTATTAGCGCGTGCTATTCCATACTCGTAGTATGCGCTAACGGCTTACTGACTACACTGTACTCAACACTTAGCGTGCGCTATTCTCATATCAGTAGCGTGCACTAAGGCCTTGACTTGGTCTTTTCCCGAAAGCCGTCCAGGTTCATCCCGACACAATCCGACCAAGATCCCCGGCCTGATCTCACCTACCACACGTCTCAATCATATTGACCACGTATAGCATGCGCTAAGGTTCCTTTGTAGCGTGCGCTATGGATCCATGTTAGCGTACGCTACACATAGACGATAGCGTGCGCTACATGCGCAGAATCACAATTTTTAAATCACATTCATGAAATCATACGCCCAACAACACCGGACTATGATATACGGAGAATAATACTCAGAAATCTCGGGTATTACATTGAATATCTCATATCATGCAGCATATACACAAGTAATCTTTATATCATTGTAATCACCAACGGATGATTAGTTTTCTGATTACTCGTGTATCCACATAGTCTACTCACGATATAGACTGTGTTTAGTCTTGTACATTCACTTAGTACATTAGACTTTTAGTTGCTCTTGAAAGATCAGTTGCCTTTGTGCTTGGATAGATGCACCATATCCATTGGCATTCCAATTGATTCCGTTGATCTTTCCAAGATTCAGGTCATCATAGTATGACTGCCCTCATATGAGACATTGTGAACGACTTGAGATTTTACATCTTAAAGTCATCTCTTTGATCTCATATATTTATCTTTTCAGACTTTGTTGAATTGATCCCCTTGTCATTACTTACATCAATGACTCGATCATTTAAATTCATTCTTAAAATGACATAGTCGTCATGTGTATTTGATATATACACACTTGACATATTCATTGTCTTGAATCTTTTTGACATTATAAATTGGCATTTTTAACGTTTTGAAATTGCGTTACCAACTATTAACCGAGACTTCAATTTCTCATAGATCAAATTACTAATTTTAAGCGTCCCCAAAATTAGCAATTTTTCATTAACTACGTTACCAAATTTGAGCGTCCCCAAATTGGTACTTTTCGGTCATTTAATCACCATATTTGAGCATTGTCAAATTGGAGATTTTATCACATCCTTTGAAGTCATTGCTTGACATCACAGTGTCAAAGATTTTATGCCACTAATTTAGTGTCAATTTAGATTCATAATACTCTCACTAAGTTGTAGACTTTCAATCGTTGCGTTAGGCACATATGCCTTTGGTTCTTCCAAGTTGGCTTTTCTCAGAGACGCCATTTAGAGAGACTGCATGTATGTTCATTTGATATACTTCTACATGTATATTAAATAATTAACTTTCTTCTCGTTACTAGAGAATATATCTCAAAGTACTTTAGGCTCTCATATTTCACCTCTTATTTATCCATGGATCCATTTAATTTTATTTTTGAATTTACGTTGGATCCTAGCGATATCTATTCCAGTGGAAGATCTACCGAACATTAAACAAAATTCTGCATAACAGAATTATTCTTTCTCTTGTATGACCATATGAAGAGTGTATATGGCATTGTAAGTTATCTTATAGCACGCATGCTAGAAATTTCAGACGTAGTGATTTTCCAAGTTCAAGCCTTTTTGCTTCAACCTTTAAAATCACTTGGTGATTTATTTCACATCGATAAATCCACGGTATCTCATAATTGATTTAGTTTTTAAATCAGTTATGCGTTTGATACATGCTTTTCCTTAACTTAATTAGTACATACTGACATGTCAGACTATCAGATTTTTGCACTACGAATTTATACGCATCATGCATCATGTGCGTATCCGGTGAAGATGCAGTCGACCGTCTTGGGTCAGACCTTCACTTGCTTTGGCTTAGGAACTTTTACCTCAGCCATACACCCCCACATTTTTAGTATTTCTAAAATTGTTTTACTACATTTCAGAGCTAATAGGAAATTTCAATTATTTCCTAGCATGGGATCTTGATTTAAGTTAACTAGTCTCCACATGATTGATATCCTCATATTCAGAGCTAATTTGAACTGATTAACATCGTTTTTGCATTTCCGTTAGAACACAATTCAACCATCTTAATTTTTGGATTAAGTTGGTTTTGTATCTCAAGCTTTTAGAGTGTAAATTTCTCTTTTTAGCTTTATCCTTACTCATTATCGAGTACACATAACAAATGTATCACTATATTTATAGAGTAATCACATTTCTTATTATAGCCTCTCATAAGAGTATGTTTCATCATCATTTAAAACCTCTCTGGTTTTAATATTCTATAAAAGAACTTTTATGTTTTTAGCACTAAAGTTCAATTATTGAATTTCTCCGAATTTTCAGCATATGGAGCTGATATCAATATTTGCCGTGTTAGGTATCACATGGATCACCGTAATAGGCCCGTGTGTCACTGCCGCAGCAAAACGACACCAACACGAGAATATATAATTTAACTGAAAGAACAAATCCAACAAAAAAAAATTATAATTCTCAAGCCGACCCACAACCTGTACTCACTAGGTACCAGGCCCGTTAGGTTTTTAACATCCGAGCATTCACGAGAGTTTAACATTCCAATGATTATTTATTTGCAAATAATCAAACGATAACTAAACAAGATTAATTATAAAATGATGGTCGAATAATCATTCGTGCAACCCAATATCCAATTATATGGTTGATACTTTCTTGTATCGGTCAGGAGTGTACAAAAGTGATGGGTAAATTGCACAATTCACGTAAGACGTGACTCTATTCCATAAATTTAAAGGTCAAATAATTGTTAACTATATAATTTAACAATTAAATTATTGACATAGCTTACGTGCTATATAGTACCATTAATCACATAAAATTCCTTTTATATCACGTGAGCCCATAAGCACTTTCTAAATAATAATAAGTTAATTATTTAGAACAAGTGAACACACACACACACACACACACATATATATATATATATATGTATATATAAGATGCAAGCAATTTGAATTTTCTTGTAAAAATGCATGGCTCACTTGCATGAAGTATAATATTTGATGATTTTTCATTATACATGTAGATCCAAAAGCTTATCTTGGACTCGTCCGTGTCCGTCAAATTATGACTTAAGGGATCGCATGTTTTGAATCTCCTGTCCGTGCTCCAAATCAGAGAAGAACAAATTAGGAGGCAGATTCGTTAATGACGAAAGCATTAAAAAACTATATATATATATAATTAATCAGATGAGGTAAATCCGAATGTGGGCGATGTTGAGTCCAGAAATCTGTCTCCTTAAAGCAAATTCGCCTCCACCGCAGTGCATAGCGTCTGCCTCCCAGGATAAAACAACATCTCGATGCGTTGATATATCGATCATCGCACCCTCAGCGCACTAGAATAAACCTGAACTACCACCGACGCGACCCAAAATATGAATAGAAATTATTTTTGAAAATAAAATTTTGAAGTCGGGATTTTTGGGTGAAGAAAACGGACGAAATTTCTGTGTAAAAACGAGCACCTCAAGCCGGGTATTTATAGGTGAAGGCTGGAGGAGGTTGTGTGCTGGAGGAACTCTATACCGACCAAAATTGGTATCTGGAGGAACTCTAAACCGATCAGGATTAGTATCTCAATACTTATCCAGATCTTGTTTAATTCGATTTTATGCGGATCCGAAAAATTCGGAATTTATTATTTGAGGTATTTTCAGTAAAATAAAATTTTACCGAATAAAATTGCAGTAAAAAGATAACTTCGAGACGCCAAGACATTTCGCCCAAATCGCCCTTCTACCGAGACCGAGCTGAGCCGAGCCGGCCGGCCGGCCGGCCGGCCGGACGGCGGCGGCGGCGGTGCGCGTGTGTGTGTGTGTGCGCAAGGGGCGCCTAGTCACACATCCACACATGTCTCACTTTTTGAACATGCCTTTGTCCACATCTCCTTATATACTTACAATTTTTGTCTTCTTTTTCCAATGTGGGATAACATCTTAAACCCTTTTCTAAAGGGTTCACTATGGAACATTACATCTCATTCATACCTCAATCATTTTGAGTATTCTTACATATTTTGGAAACCTCGTACGGAGTACTACATATTACAATTAAGTCCCGACTTTAACTCGTAGTCGAGCCCACTCAAAATTGCCTCTCAAGTGGGCTGCTCAAACCCGCCCATTTTCTCTATTTTTCCAATATTTCCAACAATCCCCCACATGAATGAGATTGATGGTCCAGCAGCACACGTCAGACACGGAGTTGACTTGGTGATAGTTACTGCGGTTAGGCATTGCATAGGATAGGTAGAGTATGCTCCTTGAACCTTCCCTCGAAAGGATATATTCTCCTTACTGGCTAGACAGTGTGACTAGATGCCTTTGAACTGTCCGACCGCTTGTGTAAGTGATCGTATATCCTTCACAAGTGCCCTCCCTGATTTAATCTGTTCTCATTATTGTGCCCGTTTTGGCCGTGGACACCGTCCTGGTTCTGCGGGAGTTTCTAGAGAATTGTGCCTTGCAATTTTCCTTTGAAGCGGCCCCTCTTCACTCCAACATAGGTGATTCTCGTTAAGTGTTTTGAGTAAACCCATATTTTACTCCACCTGACTATACATTGTCGACTTAAGAATCATTAAAAGCATAAGCTTAACCTCTCCCTACGGGTATCACTGTTTTCATCCTAGGAATGGTCGGTTCGGGGTAACCCCCACAGTGATCGTGCCTAGTTTTATGAATTCGTTGTCCCATTGAACCTAGATCTTGGGATCTCCAGTTAGCTTAGGTTGGGTATCCTCCATAAAACCATTAGCTCATGGCAATAGACCCATTCCTCTTGATGATTTATCAACAAGGTCTTTTGATAACCCTTTGGTTAGCGGATCCGCGATGTTATCTCTTGACGAATCGTAGTCAATAGTGATAACCAATGTTGATAGCAAAATGGTATTATGTCTTTGCCTTATAGGATGAGACTTACCATTATTCTTTTGTTCTGTGCCCTGTCAATCGTAGATTGACTATCACAATAAATGCATATTGCGGTCACAGTTTTGCCCATTTTGGAATATCTTCTAGAAATTGGTATTGCATTATGCCTCTCATGCATATTTGTCTAAGGTTATGAACTCATATTCCTTTGTAAATCGAGCAATAACCATCTATATTAAAGATTTCCATACCACTGCTGCACTAGCTAGTGTGAAATATATTCACTATTTAGACATTAAATTCATAATGTCAGATATCCAATTTGCGTTACTATATCATTTTATAGTTCTTGAATATCTCATATCATGCAGCATATACAAAAGTAATCTTTATATCATTGTAATCACCAACTGATGATTAGTTTTCTGATTACTCGTGTATCCACATAGTCTACTCACGATATAGACTGTGTTTAGTCTTGTACATTCACTTAGTACATTAGACTTTTAGTTGCTCTTGAAAGATCAGTTGCCTTTGTGCTTGGATAGATGCACCTTATCCATTTGCATTCCAATTGATTCCGTTGATCTTTCCAAGATTCATTTCATCATAGTATGACTGACCTCATATGAGATATTGTGAACGACTTGAGATTTTACATCTTAAAGTCATCTCTTTGATCTCATATATTTATCTTTTCAGACTTTGTTGAATTGATCCCCTTGTCATTACTTACATCAATGACTCGATCATTCAAATTCATTCTTAAAATGACATAGTCGGCATGTGTATTTGATATATACACACTTGACATATTCATTGTCTTGAATCTTTTTGACATTATAAATTGGCATTTTTAACGTTTTGAAATTGCGTTACCAACTATTAACCGAGACTTCAATTTCTCACAGATCAAATTACTAATTTTAAGCGTCCCCAAAATTAGCAATTTTTCATTAACTAAATTACCAAATTTGAGCGTCCCCAAACTGGTACTTTTCGGTCATTTAATCACCATATTTTGTAATACCCGAGATTTCTGACATGTATTTGGAACTCGTGATAATGTAATTATTGTACTTTTGTCTGAGTATTATTCTCCGTATTTCATAATCCGATGTTGTCGAGCGTATGATTTCGTGTATGTGATTTAAAAATTGTAATTCTGCGCATGTAGCGCACGCTATCAGCTATGTGTAGCATACGCTAACATGGATTCATAGCGCACGCTACAAAGGAACATTAGCGCACGCTATGCGTGGTCAAATTGATTGAAACATGCGGTAGGTGAGATCTGGCCGGGGATCTTGGTCGGATTGTGTCGGGATGAACCTGGATGGCTTTCGGGAAAAGCCAAGTCAACGCCTTAGCGCACTCTACAGGCATGTGAATAGCGCACGCTAAGTGCTGAATACAGTAAAGTCTGTAGCCGTTAGCGCACGCTACGAGCAGGGACTAGCGCGTGCTAATAACAATTTCCTATAAATAGGACAGCATCCTTTTCGTATTTTCATCCGAATTCTTACACTTAGAGCATAACTTCCTACATCCTAAACACCTCATATCAACATCCTAGCTCGTGATTGAAGATTGTAGATCATTTAAGGATTGGTGTTCGAGCCTTCGACGTTGGATTGCTTCGATTTTCTCCTCGTTCTTCACTACTTTTAGGTAGGTGATTCTTCACCAATATTAGTAGTGTTCTAAAGGACGATTGATCATGTTTGTATAGTCAGTTATTTCGTTCATTATCGATCATCATGTGTTAGAAGTATATTTTCGACGTTTCGGCACTTATTCATCGTATGAACCCTTGAACCTTTTTAGTTTGTGGAATCCTAAGCAGCTTCAAACCAATTTGTGATCAGTAGACGGATATTACCTAGTTGTTACGTTTTACACATTGGAATCATGCGTTTTGGAACGTAGGACGAACGAAACTTAGAATATTTCCTTGAAGATCAAGATGAATGATAGTGTAGTAATGATTATACGTATATTTGAATCTCATAGTCATTTAGTACGTATAGAACTTTCACAAACCTTAGTAGCATGATATGCTCGAGGATGACTGGTTTTATCACCATAGAATTTATGAGTTCATCACCATTCAATCCAGTTTTCTGTCTGTAGTAATCTGCCATGCAAGGTTAGCGCACGCTAACATACGTAAGTTAACGTGCGCTATCGGGGATAAGTTAACACACGCTACGTTTAGTACGTAACGTACGTTATGATATCAGCCGAGTCAGTCGGCTGATCAGAGAGAACTGTCAGCCTATGGCTAGCGTACGCTAGGCTTAGATGATAGCGTACGCTAACAGGCAGGCTTAGCGCACGCTACATAGAGTACGTAGCGTACGCTAAGTAGTTCAGGCAGATTGTTTAGTTTGAGCTTTTGGGCCGTAGACCGAATTGTTAGGCCATCGTTCGACTTGAAATGATTTGTATATCATTTCTTTTGTTAAGGTTCGAGCTTGCTACATTGATCGAAAGAGGCGGCCTTCGAGTGTGTTGAGATCATTGAAGTGTTTCGTTCTTGCCATCTTCGAGGCAAGTATCGTAATATGTTAATATTGGTGTTTTGAGCATGCGTGCGATTATTCATGTTGTTGAACATGAGATTTATTTCGTTGAATTGTCATGATATTCGTTATCTAGTGTTTGTATGTTCATGTTGACAAACATAATGATTTGGCATATGTGTATGCATGAGTTGTGTTTGTGTACGTTGTACGATCTATGCTGAGGGCGCTGGATCGGATGTCCACCTCGTGTTGGTCCGATGGGATCATCTTGGGATCTAGGCTGAGGGCACTGGATCATTGGACGGGTTATTTCCACCTCGTGTTGGTCCGACGGGATCATCTTGGGATCTATGCTGAGGGCGCTGGATCATTGGAATACCCTTGCTGTGTTAATGAAATCTTGTGGATTCGCATTTGTCGGATTCCGGTAGCAGAAGTCCGTGTGGTGTATCTTGTTATGTATTGTTGATGCATATTCGAATTGTTTAATATGATACTTGTACCAGCATCATTTTGCTAACCCCTTCGGGGGTGGACATTTGTTTTGATGTTCAGGTAGCCGAGGAGCAGGGAAACAGCCATAGTACCAACGTGACGACGAAGGGGTTCAGTGATGTTTGTTGTTGTTGGTGATTTGTTTTCTTGGTTTGATTTCAGTACACGAGTACGCGTGTCTTATTAATATCATTTCGATATGGTTGTATTAATTACTCGTTGAACCAGTTGTTCGGTTTTGTAAACTTGAATTTCCGATGATGATGATGTCTTATATTTACCTTTCTTTTAAATTAGCCTTGTAAATCCTTACTTAAAGGGTTTACGGCGCTGTAATTATTCCGAATATCTCAGGGTGTTACAGAATATGGTATCGGAGCTAAGATTTATGGATATCTTGGCAGTCGGGTTTTCAGTTGGGTCTGTTTATGTTATTGATTTACGAGTCGTTCGTAACATCACTGTTCAGCCAAAAGTCGTCATGTGGAGCGTGGTTGTAAGTCTCCTAATCTCTTATACAACCGTTTTACTTAATTACTGTTTTGTGAGTATTGACGGGCTTTATTTCGTAAACTTTGTCGTGGATATTGAGGAATTGTGTTTACAGTATGTTGAGAGGAGGACGTGGACGCGGACGCGGTCGTGGACGCGGACGGGGTAACATGAGACAGGAGGATTCCGCAACTACCCCAGAATTATCAGCTAGTCGAACCGATTCCCATTCTAGAGGGCAACAAGGATCAGCGAACGACGACGCAAATCCTAACATGCCGGGAGTGCTTCAACAGGTGGTGGCGCATATTAACCAGTTCGCCCAGGTAGTCGACCGCATGCAGACGGCGATGGGACAGCAGCACCACGAGGATAACCGGGGAGACAGATGGCTTGGTGAGGTGGTCAAATTGCACCCGCCAAAATTTGACAGATCTGCTGAGGCATTGACTTGGGATCATTGGCTTAAGGAGTTAGAGAAGATATTCGCGGGTCTTAACTGTCCCGAGGACCGGAAGGTTCCCATTGCCCAGTATTTTCTGACTGGGGAGGCCTTTGATTGGTGGGAAGCTATTCGACTCGAGAACCATAATGCGGATTGGACGGAATTCAAACTAATGATGGAAGCACAGTATTGTCCTCGTCCAGTTAGAGAGGCAAAGATCCGAGAGTTTTTCTCACCACAGAGTTCGGAAGCATCCGTGACAGATGTAATCAAAACTTTTAACCATCAGCTGACTTGTGTGCGACACTTGGTCAGAACGGAGGCAGAAAGATTTTTCATTTCGATATGCGGATGAACCCGGAGATTCAGTAGTACATGTCCGGATTCGAGTGTACTACATTGCGACAATATCAAGACAAAGCGCTGGCCTACGACATGAAAGAGGCGGCGGTGGAGAAATCAGTGGAGGCAAAGAAGCAGAAGGTGACCGGCAACTTTTCAGAAAACAAGAGTGGTGGGCCCCGCAAGGGCCAGTCTCCCTTTTATTCGGCTAGGAAACCTCCACATCCTTCTAGAGGTGGAAAGAAGCTCCGAACTACATCAGCAGTTCCGGACGCATCAAAGAAATGCTACAATTATGGTCGAGCAGGGCATATTCGACGTGACTGCCCCGCATCTTCTGTGACTTGCTACGATTGTGGACAATAAGGACACCGTGCGGCTTTCTGTGGAGTTGCTGCTAGGTCTTTTGGTACTCGCACTCCAGCGCCAGTTCCGAAGGAGATAAGTGTGAACCAGACACAATAGAGTGGATTTCCGCAGCAGAACGTTGGGAAGAGAGAGTCATCGAGTGCTGGGTCCGTTCCTCCGCGCCTGTACGAGATGAGGAAATCTGATGATCAGAACACTGCTGTTGCATCAGGTACGATTCAGATCCTTTTGCAACCAGTTAGTGTTTTATTCGATTCCGGAGATACACATTCTTTTGTATCATTGAACTGTGTAAATCATTTAAAAATCTCGTGCTTATTTGATTGTGAACCATATGTTGTGGGTTTGCCGAGTGGAGAGAGAATTGTGGGAACCCTAGAGGCTAGAGATTTTCCAGTATCTATAGGAGGAAGAGATTGGCCATCGAATCTTATTGTAGTTGACATCTACGGTGATGATTTAATTCTCGGAGACGATTGGCTCAACCGTTATGGAGCTATTCTGAATTACCGAGAGAGAGTCATTTCTATCATTGCTGATGACGGATCTGAATGTAACACCCCGAGATATTCGGAATAATTACAGCGCCGTAAACCCTATAGGTAAGGATTTACGAGGCTAATTTTAAAAGGAGTGTAAATATAAACCAATCGTACAACTGAAGTTCAAATACAGATTTGATTCAATCGATCAAATGAGTTAACTTATACAACCATATCGAAAAGACATTTTTAAAACAGACGTACTCGAGTACTAAATAGACCAAGAAGACAAATCACAATAACAATAAACATCAACCACATCACTGAGCCATTTCATTGTCCTGTCGGTACTGTGGTTGCTTCCCCGCTCCTCGGCTACCTGAACATCAAAACAATGTCCACCCCCGAAGGGGTTAGCAAAACAATGCTAGTACAAGTATCGTAATACATAAATCATCAATGCATCATAAAACATGCAAAACGGACTTCCGTCACCGGAATCCAACAATGCGAATCCTCACGATTCCATCAACACAGTACAGGGTAATCCAGCGATCCAGCGCCCTTGGTATAAATCCCCATGATGATTCCGTCGGACCAACGCATGGTGGAAAACCCGTCCAGCGATCCAGCGCCCTCAGCATAGATCCCCATGATGATCCCGTCGGACCAACGCATGGTGGACATTCGATCCAGCGCCCTCAGCATAGATCCTCATGATCCCCTCGGATCATTTATACCATAAATCAATCAACTATGCATACATATATGCATTTCAATATGTTCATCAATACGAACAAATAACAACGAATACCACGAGAAATTTCAAAAATATATCTCATATTCAACAACATGAACAAAACCACAAGCATGATCAAAGTTTCAATATAAATCGAACTCGACATATGATACATGCCTCGAAAATGGCAAGAACGAAACACTTCAATGATCTCAACATACTCGAAGTCCGCCTCCTTCGATCAACGTAACAAGCTCGAACCTTAACAAAAGAAATGATATACAAATCATCTCAAGTCGAACGATGGCCTAACAATTCGGTCTACGGCCGAAAAGCTCAAAATAAACAATCTGCCTGGACTGCTTAGCGTGCGCTACGTACTCTACGTAACGTGCGCTAAGCCGACCTGTTAGCGTACGCTATCGTATAAGACTAGCGTGCGCTAGTCACGGACTGACAATTTGAATCGGCTGATAACATAACGTACGTTACGCACGTATCGTGCGTTAACTTATCCCTGATAGCGCACGTTAACTAACGTATGTTAGCGTGCGCTAATCGTGCATGGCAGATTACACGCGTAAAATCAGGTTGAATGGTGATGAACTCATGAATTCTATGGCGATAAAACAAGTCATCCTCAAGCATATCATGCTAATAAGGTTTGTGGAAGTTCTATGATTATGAGATACAAATATACGGATAATCATCTCAATCATCAAAATTCATCTTCGATCCTCAAGAAAATATTCTAAGTTCCGTTCGTCCTACGCATGATTCCAATGTGTAAAACGTAACAACTGGGTAGTATCCGTCTACTGATCACAAATCGTTTTGAAAATACTTAGGAGTCCATATACTAAAAACGGTTCAAGGGTTCCTACGATATATAGTGCCGATACGTCAAAAATATCCTTCTAACATGTGATGACCGTTTATAAACGAAATAACTGGCTATCAAAACATGATCAACGTCCTTAAGAACATTACTAATATCGGTGAAGAATCACCTACCTCAAAGTGGTGAAGAACACGGAGGAAATCGAAGCAATCCAACACCGAAGGCTTGAACACCAATCTCCAATGATATACGATCTTCGATCACGAGCTAGGATGTTGATATGAAGTGTTTAGGATGAAGGAAGTTATGTTCTAAGTGTAAGAATTCGGGTATGGGAGAAAAAGGAACTGAAATCACTAATAGGATGCTGTCCTATTTATAAGAAATGGCCATTAGCGCGCGCTAGTTCCTGCTCGTAGCGTGCGCTAACGGCTCACTGACTATACTGTACTCGGCACTTAGCGCGTGTTATGCACATGCCTGTAGCGTGCGCTAAGGCGTTGACTCGGCTTTTCTCGAAAGCCGTCCAGGTTCATCCCGACACAATCCGACAGGGGTCCCCCGGCCAGATCTCATCTACCGCACGTCCCAATCAAATTGACCACGCATAGCGTGCGCTAATGCTCCTTTGTAGCGTGCGCTATAAATCCATGTTAGCGTACGCTACACATAGCCGATAGCGTGCGCTACATGCGCAAAATTACAATATTTAAATCACATACACGAAATCATACGCTCGACAATATCGGATTATGAAATACGGAGAATAATACTCAGACAAAAGTATAATAATTACAATATCACAAGTTCCAAATACATATCCGAAATCTCGGGTATTGCATCCTTCCTCCCTAAAAAGAAGTTTTGTCCCGAAACTTAAGATGAAAACAACTCCGGATAATTAGTCTTCATACTGTCTTCTGTTTCCCAAGTGGCCTCTTCGACTCCGTGTCGTGACCATTGTACTTTAACCAAGTGTATTGGTTTATTCCTCAATTGTTTGATCCGACTCTCATGTATCTTAATTGGTCTCTCTTCGAAGGTGCCATCATTAGCTATCTCGCTCTCGTCGAAATCAATGACGTGACTGGGGTCCGGTACATACTTCCGCAGTTGGGATACGTGAAACACATTGTGAACGTGACTCAGCGATGGCGGTAAGGCCAACCTGTATGCTAAATCTCCAACTCTCTCGAGGATCTCAAATGGTCCGATATATCTAGGACTAAGCTTGCCTTTCCTCCCAAAATGGAAAATCCCTCGTGAAGGAGACACCTTCAATAGCACATGGTCCCCAGCGTCGAACTCTAGAGGACGACGACGTACGTCTGCGTAAGACTTTTTTCGACTCTGGGTAGTCAGCAGTCTTTCTCGAATCAAAGCTATCTTCTATTGAGTCTGAATTATCAATTCCGGTTCCGTCCCGATCAAATCCGAAGAATCATCCCAACACAAGGGTGATCAGCATCTTCTCCCGTACAAAGCTTCAAATGGTGCCATCTTAATAGAAGCATGCCAACTATTATTATAGGTGAACTCGATCAAGGGCAAGTGAACTTCCCAATCAGTTGACCAATCTAATGCACAAGCTCTAAGCATGTCTTCTACCATTTGTATAGTCCATTCGGACTGACCGTCCGTTTGGGGATGATAAGCCGTGCTAAAGTTGAGCTCAGTCCCCAAAGCCCTGTGAACTGATTTCCAGAAGTGCGACACGAAGCGACCATCTCGATCCGAAATAATGGTCCTCGGCGTCCCATGCAATCTGACTATCTCCGCAATAAATACTCGCGCCAATCTTTCGGGTCCCCATGTATCTTTAATTCCTAGGAAATGAGACGACTTGGTTAGTCGATCAACTATAACCCAAATCATGTTCATTCCCGTTCTAGTCCTTGGCATACTGGTGATGAAATCCATCGAGATATCCTCCCACTTCCATTCGGGGATCGGAAGCGGCTTTAACATTCCGGCAGGTCGCTGATGTTCAATCTTAACCTGTTGACACGTTAAACACCTCGAAACATAATCTGCTACGTCCTTCTTCAGATTCCCCCACCAGAAGTTTTGTTTTAAATCCTTATACATCTTACTGCTGCCCGGGTGAATAGAATAGGGCGCGCTGTGAGCTTCCTTCAGAATAGTCCGTCTCAATTCATCATCATCGGAAACGCAAAGTCGACTCTGAAATATCAGAACTCCATCGTCTTGTATCACGAATCCTGGGGCTTTTCCTTTCTTTACTTCATCACATAACCGAAGGATCAGAGAATCGTCCAACTGCTTAGACTTGATCTCCTCGACTAGTGATGAAGTCAGTTCCATCACATATAGTTGCCCTTGAATTCCTGGTGCCCATACTTCAATCCTCTCGTGGATCAGTTCCCGTTGAATACTGGTTTGGGATGTAAGTGCTTCCAACACTCGAAGAGAAACAGGTTTTCGGCTCAAGGCATCGGCTACTACGTTTGCTTTCCCCGGATGATAGAGAATCTCCAAGTCGTAATCCTTGATCAATTCCAGCCACCTTCTCTGCCTCATGTTTAATTCATTCTGACTGAAAATGTATTTGAGGCTCTTATGATCTGTAAAGATCTGACAATGAGTACCGTACAAATAATGTCTCCAAATTTTCAGTGCAAAGACTACAACTGCTAACTCCAGACCATGAGTCGGGTAATTTACTTCATACGGTTTCAATTGCCGAGAAGCATAGGCAATCACCTTATCCTTTTGCATCAACACGCATCCCAGACCCTGATTTGAAGCATCGCTGTAAACCATGAATCCATCAGTTCCATCTGGCAATGCTAAGATAGGTGCTGTCGTCAGTCTCTTCTTAAGCTCATCAAAACCAGCCTGGCATTTCTCATCCCACTTGAACTTTTGAGTTTTTTGTAACAGCTGAGTGAGCGGACGAGCAATTTTGGAAAATCCCTCTACAAAGCGGCGATAATATCCGGCAAGTCCTAGGAAACTTTGGACTTCTTTCACGTTACTAGGAGCTTCCCATTCCAAGATTGCTTCGACTTTCTTCGGGTCCACCTGAACTCCGTCAGCTGATATCACATGCCCAAGGAAAGTTACTTCCCTAAGCCAGAACTCGCATTTAGAAAGCTTTGCATACAGCTGTTCCTTCCTCAAAGTGCTCAAAACCACACGCAAATGCTCGGCATGCTCCCATGCGTCCTTCGAATATATCAAGATGTCATCAATGAAGACGACGACAAATTTATCCAAGTATTCCAAGAATACCCGATTCATCAATTGCATGAATACCGCAGGAGCATTGGTAAGCCCAAACGGCATTACTACGAATTCATAATGCCCGTACCGGGATCTGAAAGCAGATTTCGGTATATCCGATTCCTTAATTCTCAACTGGTGGTATCCTGATCGCAAGTCAATCTTCGAGAATACCCTTGCCCCTTGCAGTTGATCAAACAAGTCGTCGATCCGAGGTATAGGATACTTATTCTTGATCGTCATTTTGTTAAGCTCCCTGTAATCAATACACAGTCGGAGGGATCCGTCTTTCTTCCGGACAAAGAGAACGGGCGCTCCCCAAGGATAAACGCTAGGTTGAATATAGCCCTTCTGCAACAATTCCTCCAGTTGCTTCTTGAGTTCATACATCTCGGTTGGCGCCATGCGATATGGTGCTCTGGAAATAGGAGCTGCTCCAGGCTCTAATTCGATGGTGAATTCCACTTCCCTCTACGGAGATAACCCAGGTAGTTCGTCAGGAAATACATCTGAGAACTCATTCACAACTGAAATAGACGAAAGCTCTACTCCTTCCTCTTTCCTCATTGCATAGCACCAAAGTCCGTGACATCCCTGCTTCAGTAATTTCACGGCTTTCATTGCTTTGATCAATTTTCCCGAGCTTCCCGGTCTCCATCCTCGGAATAAGTGTTCAGATCCGTCATCAGCAATGACTGAAATGACTCTCTCTCGGTAATTCAGAATAGCTCCATAACGGTTGAGCCAATCCTCTCCGAGAATTAAATCGTCACCGTAGATGTCAACTACAATAAGATTCGATGGCCAATCTCTCCCTCCTATAGACACTGGAAAATCTCTAGCCTCTAGGGTTCCCACAATTCTCTCTCCACTCGGCAAGCCCACAACATATGGTTCACAATCAAATAAGCACGAGATTTTCAAACGATTTACACAATTCAATGATACAAAAGAATGTGTAGCTCCGGAATCGAATAAAACACTAACTGGTTGCAAAAGGATCTGAATTGTACCTGATGCAACAGCAGTGTTCTGATCATCAGATTTCCTCATCTCATACAGGAACGGAGGAACGGACCCAGCACTGGATGTCTCTCTCTTCCCAACGTTCTGCTGCTGAAATCCACTCTGCTGCGTCTGATTCACACTCGTCTCCTTCAGAACTGGAGCTGGAGTGCGAGTACCAAAAGATCGGGTCGCATTCCCACAAAATGTTGCGCGATGTCCTTCCTGTCCACACTCGAAACAGGTCACAGCAGGCGCGAAACAATCGCGTCGAACATGTCCCGCTTTGCCACAGTTATAACACTTCTTCCCTGCGTCTGAAACAGTTGGTGCTGCCCGGAACTTCTTTCCACCTCGAGAAGGATGCGGAGGTCTCCTGGATGAATGAAAAGAGGACTGACCCCTGCGAGGCCCGCTACTCTTATTCTCCGCGAAGTTGCCAGACACCTTCTGTTTCTTTGCTTCCGTCGATTTCTCTACTGCTGCCTTCTTCATATCATAGGCCAACGCCTTGTCCTGATACTGTCACAAGGTGGTACATTCAAATCCGGACAAATATTGCTGAATTTCCGGCTTCATTCGCATGTCAAAATGGAAAATCCTTTCCGCCTCGGTCCTCACCAAGTGGCGCACATAAGTCAGCTGGTGATTAAAGGTCTTAATCGCGTCCGTCACAGATGCTTCTGAATTTTGTGGTGAGAAAAACTCCCGAACTCGGGCTTCTCTAACTGGGCGAGGACAATACTGCGCCTCCATCATCAATTTGAATTCCGTCCAGTCAACATTGTGCTCCTCCGGTCGAATGGCCTCCCACCAGTCGAAAGCCTCCCCGGTCAGGAGATACTGGGCGACCGGAACCTTCCTATCGTTGGGACAGTTAATTCCTGCAAAAATCTTTTCTAATTCTTTCAGCCAGTGATCCCAAGAAAGCGTCTCAGCTGAACCGTCAAATTTTGGAGGATGCAATTTGATCACTTCGGTAAGCCATTTATCTCCTCGATTATCCACGTTATGCTGCTGTCCCATCGCCGTCTGCATGCGATCCACAACTTGAGCAGACTGGTTTATCTGGGCAACCACCTGCTGAAGCACTCCCGGCACGTTAGGATCTGCATTATTATTTGCCGATCCCTGCTGTCCCCCGGAATGGGAATCCGTTCGACTAGCGGTTACTTCTGGGGTAGATACCGACTCTTCTTGTCTCGCATTTCCACGTCCGCGTCCACGACCGCGTCCGCGTCCACGACCTCCTCTCAACATACTGTAAACATAAATACTCAATATCCAGGGCAAACTTTCTAAAAGTACATCCATCAATGTTCACAAAACATGAATAAAATAAAACGGTAGTATTTGAGATTTAGGAACTTACAACCACGGTCCACACGACGATGCTGGCTCAGCAGTGATGTTACGAACGACCAATAATCAAATAACGTAAACTGACCCAAATAACCCGACTGCCATGATATTCATGAATCTTAGCTCCGATACCATATTCTGTAACACCCCGAGATATTCGGAATAATTACAGCGCCGTAAACCCTTTAGGTAAGGATTTACAATGCTAATTTTAAAAGGAGTGTAAATATAAACCAATCGTACAACTGAAGTTCAAATACAGATTTGATTCAACCAATCAAATGAGTTAACTTATACAACCATATCGAAAAGACATTTTTAAAATAGACGTACTCGAGTACTAAATAGACCAAGAAGACAAATCACAATAACAATAAACATCAACCACATCACTGAGCCATTTCATCGTCTCCGTTTGCATCGTGGTTGCTTCCCCGCTCCTCGGCTACCTGAACATCAAAACAATGTCCACCCCCGAAGGGGTTAGCAAAACAATACTAGTACAAGTATCGTAATACATAAATCATCAATGCATCATAAAACATGCAAAACGGACTTCCGTCACCGGAATCCAACGATGCGAATCCTCACGATTCCATCAACACAGTACAGGGTAATCCAGCGATCCAGCGCCCTTGGTATAGATCCCCATGATGATCCCGTCGGACCAACGCGTGGTGGGAAACCCGTCCAGCGATCCGGCCTCAAAGATAGATCCCCATGATGATCCCGTCGGACCAACGCATGGTGGACATTCGATCCAGCGCCTCAAGATAGATCCTCATGATCCCCTCGGATCATTTATACCATAAATCAATCAACTATGCATACATATATGCATTTCAATATGTTCATCAATACGAACAAATAACAACGAATACCACGAGAAATTTCAGAAATACATCTCATATTCAACAACATGAACAAAACCACAAGCATGATCAAAGTTTCAATATAAATCGAACTCGACATATGATACTTGCCTCGAAAATGGCAAGAACGAAACACTTCAATGATCTCAACACACTCGAAGGCCGCCTCCTTCGATCAACGTAACAAGCTCGAACCTTAACAAAAGAAATGATATACAAATCATCTCAAGTCGAACGATGGCCTAACAATTCGGTCTACGGCCGAAAAGCTCAAAATAAACAATCTGCCTGGACTGCTTAGCGTGCGCTACGTACTCTACGTAACGTGCGCTAAGTCGGCCTGTTAGCGTACGCTATCGTATAAGACTAGTGTGCGCTAGTGATGGACTGACAGTTTGAATCGGCTGATAACATAACGTACGTTACGTACGTATCGTGCGTTAACTTATTCCTGATAGCGCACGTTAACTAACGTATGTTAGCGTGCGCTAATCGTGCATGGCAGATTACTACTGACAGAAAACTGGGTTGAATGGTGATGAACTCATGAATTCTATGGCGATAAAACAAGTCATCCTCAAGCATATCATGCTAATAAGGTTTGTGGAAGTTCTATGATTATGAGATACAAATATACGGATAATCATCTCAATCATCAAAATTCATCTTCGATCCTCAAGAAAATATTCTAAGTTCCGTTCGTCCTACGCATGATTCCAATGTGTAAAACGTAACAACTGGGTAGTATCCGTCTACTGATCACAAATCGGTTTGAAAATACTTAGGAGTCCATATACTAAAAACGGTTCAAGGGTTCCTACGATATATAGTGCCGATACGTCAAAAATATCCTTCTAACATGTGATGACCGTTTATAAACGAAATAACTGGCTATCAAAACATGATCAACGTCCTTAAGAACATTACTAATATCGGTGAAGAATCACCTACCTCAAAGTGGTGAAGAACACGGAGGAAATCGAAGTAATCCAACACCGAAGGCTTGAACACCAATCTCCAACGATATACGATCTTCGATCACGAGCTAGGATGTTGATATGAAGTGTTTAGGATGAAGGAAGTTATGTTCTAAGTGTAAGAATTCGGGTATGGGAGAAAAAGGAACTGAAATCACGAATAGGATGCTGTCCTATTTATAAGAAATGGCCATTAGCGCGCGCTAGTTCCTGCTCGTAGCGTGCGCTAACGGCTCACTGACTATACTGTACTCGGCGCTTAGCGCGCGCTATGCACATGCCTGTAGCGTGTGCTAAGGCGTTGACTCGGCTTTTCCCGAAAGCTGTCCAGGTTCATCCCGACACAATCCGACAGGGGTCCCCCGGCCAGATCTCACCTACCGCACGTCCCAATCAAATTGACCACGCATAGCGTGCGCTAATGCTCCTTTGTAGCGTGCGCTATAAATCCATGTTAGCGTACGCTACACATAGCCGATAGCGTGCGCTACATGCGCAGAATTACAATCTTTAAATCACATACACGAAATCATACGCTCGACAACATCGAATTATGAAATACGGAGAATAATACTCAGACAAAAGTACAATAATTACAATATCACAAGTTCCAAATACATATCCGAAATCTCGAATTAGAGCCTAGAGCAGCTCCTATTTCCAGAGCACCATACCGCATGGCGCCAACCGAGATGTATGAACTCAAGAAGCAACTGGAGGAATTGTTACAGAAGGAATATATTCAATCTAGCGTTTCTCCTTGGGGAGCGCTCGTTCTCTTTGTCTGGAAGAAAGACGGATCCCTCCGACTGTGTATTGATTACAGGGAGCTCAATTAGATGAGTATCAAGAATAAGTATCCTATACCTCGGATCGACGACTTGTTTGATCAACTGCAAGGGGCAAGGGTATTCTCGAAGATTGACTTGCGATCAGGATACCATCAGTTGAGGATTAAGGAATCGAATATACCTAAGTCTGCTTTCAGGTCCCGGTACGGGCATTCTGAATTCGTAGTGATGCCGTTTGGACTTCAATGCTCATGCGGTGTTCATGCAATTGATGAATCGGGTATTCCTGGAATACTTGGATAAATTTGTGGTCGTCTTCATTGATGACATCTTGATATATTCGAGGGACGCAGAGGAGCATGCCGAACATTTACGTGTGGTTTTGAGCACCTTGAGGAAGGAACAACTGTATGCAAAGCTTTCAAAATGCGAGTTCTGGCTTAGGGAAGTAACTTTCCTTGGGCATGTGATATCACCGTGAGTTCAGGTGGACCCGAAGAAAGTCGAAGCAATCTTGGAATGGGAATCTCCTAATAATGTGAAAGAAGTCCGGAGTTTCCTAGGACTTGCTGGATATTATCGCTGCTTTGTAGAGGGATTTTCCAAGATTTCTCGTCCGCTCACTCAGCTGTTACAGAAAACTCAAAAGTTTAAGTAGGATGAGAAATGCCAGGCTGGTTTTGATGAGCTTAAGAAGAGACTGAAGACAGCACCTATTTTAGCATTGCCAGATGGAACTGATGGATTCATGGTTTACTGACGCTTCAAATCGTGGTGCAGGATGTGTGTTGATGCAAAAGGATAAGGTAATTGCCTATGCTTCTCGGCAGTTGAAACCGTACGAAGTAAATTACCCGACTCATGATTTGGAGTTAGCAGCTGTAGTCTTTGCCTTGAAAATTTGGAGACATTATTTGTACGGCACTCATTGTCAGATCTTTACAGATCATAAGAGCCTCAAGTACATCTTCAGTCAGAAAGAATTAAACATGAGGCACAGAAGGTGGCTGGAATTGATCAAGGATTACGACTTAGAGATTCTCTATCATCCGTGGAAAGCAAACGTTGTAGCTGATGCATTGAGCCGTAAACCTGTTTCTCTTCGAGTGTTGGAAGCACTTACGTCCCAAAACAGCATTCAACGAGAACTGATCCGCGAAGGGATTGAATTATGGGCACCAGGAATTCAAGGGCAACTATATGTGATGGAACTGACTTCGTCACTAGTCGAGGAAATCAAATCTAAGCAGTTGAACGATTCTCTGATCCTTCGGTTATGTGACGAAGTAAAGAAGGGAAAAGCCCCAGGATTCGTGATACAAGATGATGGAGTTCTGAGATTTCAGAGTCGACTTTGCGTTCCCGATGATGATGATTTGAGACGGACTATTCTGAAGGAAGCTCACATCGCGCCTTATTCTATTCACCCGGGGAGTAGTAAGATGTATAAGGATTTAAAACAAAACTTCTGGTGGGGGAATATGAAGAAGGACGTAGCAGAGTACGTTTCGAGGTGCTTGACTTGTCAACAAGTTAAAATTGAACATCAGCGACCCACCGGAATGTTAAAGCCGCTTCCGATCCCTGAATGGAAGTGGGAGGACATCTCGATGGATTTCATCACCAGTATGCCAAGGACTAGAACGGGAATGAACATGATTTGGGTTATAGTTGATTGACTAACCAAGTCGGCTCATTTCCTAGGAATTAAAGATACATGGGGACCCGAGAGATTGGCGCGAGTATTTATTGCGGAGATAGTCAGATTGCATGGGATGCCGAAGACCATTATTTCGAATCGAGATGGTCGTTTCGTGTCACACTTCTGGAAAGCAGTTCACAGGGGTTTGGGGACTGAGCTCAACTTTAGCATGGCTTATCATCCCCAAACGGACGGTCAGTCCGAAAGGACTATTCAAACCGTAGAAGACATGCTTAGAGCTTGTGCGTTGGATTGGTCAACTGATTGGGAAGTTCACTTGCCCTTGATTGAATTCACTTACAATAATAGTTGGCATGCTTCGATTAAGATGGCACCATTTGAAGCTTTGTACGGGAGAAGATGCCGATCACCCCTGTGTTGGGATGATTCTTCGGATTTGCTCGGGACGGAACCGGAATTGATAATTCAGACTCAAGAGAAGATAACTTTGATTCGAGAAAGACTGTTGACTGCCCAGAGTCGACAAAAATCTTATGCAGACGTACGTCTTCGTCCTCTAGAGTTCGACGCTGGGGAACATGTACTATTGAAGGTGTCTCCTACATGAGGGATTTTCCGTTTTGGGAGGAGAGGCAAGCTTAATCCTAGATATATCGGACCATTCGAGATCCTAGAGAGGGTTGGAGATTTAGCATACAGGTTGGCCTTACCGCCATCGCTGAGTCACGTCCACAATGTGTTTCACGTATCCCAATTGCGGAAGTATGTACCGGACCCCAGTCACGTCATTGAATTCGACGAGATCGAGATAGCTAATGACGGCACCTTCGAAGAGAGACCAATCAAGATACTTGAGAGTCGGATCAAACAATTGAGGAATAAACTAATACACTTGGTTAAAGTACAATGGTCACAACACGGAGTCGAAGAGGCCACTTGGGAAACAGAGGACAGTATGAAGACTAGATATCCGGAGTTGTTTTCATCTTAAGTTTCGGGACAAAACTTCTTTTTAGGGAGGAAGGATGTAATACCCGAGATTTCTGACATGTATTTGGAACTCGTGATAATGTAATTATTGTACTTTTGTCTGAGTATTATTCTCCGTATTTCATAATCCAATGTTGTCGAGCGTATGATTTCGTGTATGTGATTTAAAAATTGTAATTCTGCGCATGTAGCGCACGCTATCAGCTATGTGTAGCGTACGCTAACATGAATTCATAGCGCACGCTACAAAGGAACATTAGCGTATGCTATGCGTGGTCAAATTGATTGAGACGTGCGGTAGGTGAGATCTCGCCGGGGATCTTGGTCGGATTGTGTCGGGATGAACCTGGACGGCTTTCGGGAAAAGCCAAGTCAACGCCTTAGCGCATGCTACAGGCATGTGAATAGCGCACGCTAAGTGCTGAATACAGTAAAGTCTGTAGCCGTTAGCGCACGCTACGAGCAGGGACTAGCGCGCGCTAATAACCATTTCCTATAAATAGGACAGCATCCTTTTCGTATTTTCAGTCCTTTTTTCTCCCTCATCCGAATTCTTACACTTAGAGCATAACTTCCTACATCCTAAACACCTCATATCAACATCCTAGCTCGTGATTGAAGATTGTAGATCATTTAAGGATTGGTGTTGGAGCCTTCGACGTTGGATTGCTTCGATTTTCTCCTCGTTCTTCACTACTTTGAGGTAGGTGATTCTTCACCAATATTAGTAGTGTTCTAAAGGACGATTGATCATGTTTGTATAGTCAGTTATTTCGTTCATTATCGATCATCATGTGTTAGAAGGATATTTTCGACGTTTCGGCACTTATTCATCGTATGAACCCTTGAACCTTTTTAGTTTGTGGAATCCTAAGCAGCTTCAAACCAATTTGTGATCAGTAGACGGATATTACCTAGTTGTTACGTTTTACACATTGGAATCATGCGTTTTGGAACGTAGGACGAACGGAACTTAGAATATTTCCTTGAAGATCAAGATGAATGATAGTGTAGTAATTATTATACGTATCTTTGAATCTCATAGTCATTTAGTACGTATAGAACTTTCACAAACCTTAGTAGCATGATATGCTCGAGGATGACTGGTTTTATCACCATAGAATTTATGAGTTCATCACCATTGAATCCAGTTTTCTGTCTGTAGTAATCTGCCATGCAAGGTTAGCGCACGCTAACATACGTAAGTTAACGTGCGCTATCGGGGATAAGTTAACGCACGCTACGTTTAGTACGTAATGTACGTTATGATATCAGCCGAGTCAGTCGGCTGATCAGAGAGAACTGTCAGCCTATGGCTAGCGTACGCTAGGCTTAGACGATAGCATACGCTAACAGGCAGGCTTAGCGCACGCTACATAGAGTACGTAGCGTACGCTAAGTAGTTCAGGCATATTGTTTATTTTGAGCTTTTGGGCCGTAGACCGAATTGTTAGGCCATCGTTCGACTTGAAATGATTTGTATATCATTTCTTTTGTTAAGGTTCGAGCTTGCTACGTTGATCGAAAGAGGCGGCCTTCGAGTGTGTTGAGATCATTGAAGTGTTTCGTTCTTGCCATCTTCGAGGCAAGTATCGTAATATGTTAATATTGGTGTTTTGAGCATGCGTGCGATTATTCATGTTGTTGAACATGAGATTTATTTCGTTGAATTGTCATGATATTCGTTATCTAGTGTTTGTATGTTCATGTTGACAAACATAATGATTTGGCATATGTGTATGCATGAGTTCTGTTTGTGTACGTTGTACGATCTATGCTGAGGGCGCTGGATCGGATGTCCACCTCGTGTTGGTCCGACGGGATCATCTTGGGATCTAGGCTGAGGGCGCTGGATCATTGGACGGGTTATTTCCACCTCGTGTTGGTCCGACGGGATCATCTTGGGATCTATGCTGAGGGCGCTGGATCATTGGAATACCCTTGCTGTGTTAATTGAATCTTATGGATTCGCATTTGTCGGATTCCGGTAGCGGAAGTCCGTGTGGTGTATCTTGTTATGTATTGTTGATGCATATTCGAATTGTTTAATATGATACTTGTACTAGCATCGTTTTGCTAACCCCTTCGGGGGTAGACATTTGTTTTGATGTTCAGGTAGCCGAGGAGCAGGGAAACAGCCACAGTACCGACGTGACGACTAAGGGGTTCAGTGATGTTTGTTGTTGTTGGTGATTTGTTTATTTGGTTTGATTTCAGTATTCGAGTACGCGTGTCTTATTAATATCATTTCGATATGGTTGTATTAATTACTCGTTGAACCAGTTGTTCGGTTTTGTAAACTTGAATTTCCGATGATGATGATGTCTTATATTTACCTTTCTTTTAAATTAGCCTTGTAAATCCTTACCTAAAGGGTTTACGGCGCTGTAATTATTCCGAATATCTCAGGGTGTTACATATTTGAGCATTGTCAAATTGGAGATTTTATCACATCCTTTGAAGTCATTGATTGACATCACAGTGTCAAAGATTTTATGCCACTAATTTAGTGTCAATTTAGATTCATAATACTCTCACTAAGTTGTAGACTTTCAATCGTTGCGTTAGGCACGTATGCCTTTGGTTCTTCCAAGTTGGCTTTTCTCAGAGATGCCATTTAGAGAGACTGCATGTATGTTCATTTGATATACTTCTACATGTATATTAAATAATGAACTTTCTTCTCATTACTAGAGAATATATCTCAAAGTACTTTAGGCTCTCATATTTCGCCTCTTATTTATCCATGGATCCATTTAATTTTATTTTTGAATTTATGTTGGATCCTAGCGATATCTATTCCAGTGGAAGATCTACCGAACATTAAACAAAATTCTGCATAACAGAATTATACTTTCTCTTGTATGACCATATGAAGAGTGTATATGGCATTGTAAGTTATCTTCTAGCACGCATGCTAGAAATTTCAGACGTAGTGATTTTCCAAGTTCAAGCCTTTTTGCTTCAACCTTTAAAATCACTTGGTGATTTATTTCACATCGATAAATCCACGGTATCTCATAATTGATTTAGTTTTTAAATCAGTTATGCGTTTGATACTGTTAGGAGTATGCCCTCGAATGCCACTCAGAGGTTGTTGAGTGAGGGCATTGTACTTGTAATTATGTAAACCATTTATATAAGGCAAATGATTGTTTCTTTATTTACTGGTAGTTACTGGCATTCCTAACTCGTAAATAAACATAAAGAAACTAGTCCGTGTATTTGAGAGCAAAACGTTCCACTCCTTATTGGATAAGGGGGTCGGCACTGGAAAGGTTTATAGCTCAAATACTTAATCGTTCGCAAGTCGATGAAACTTGACTGGGCGTTAAGTTTATGTAAAGACTTGTATGACGTGTTCTTTGACATGGAGAGTGCCTGTCGAACACTAATGGTTAGTGGGAGCACACGTTATAGGTATGCTAATTAGATTAGTATACTCGAACCGACTCACCCTCGATTCGTCACATGGATTTCACTCCGGGACAGTCAATGACGGAATCGAAAGGTTGTGATAGGTATTCGTGAACCTTCGACTTGAGGATTTAGTAGGGATGTGCTTGTGACGTCAAGATTTTCATTAGAGTAGTTCGACCCTGTAAACCGGAAGGCGGGGGTCAACCTCGACGTGCATCTTGACGGGCAAGTAGCGAGTCCTATCAATACCAAGATAGAATTCTTTCTCCCGTTTGTGAGCGGGTTATATGTCCTATGCGGTTATTGGCAGATGAGATCATAAGTCTTTGGCCAAAGCATTGGAGCCAGTTGTATTAGATACACGATAGCTCGATGATCTCGATTTGCATTAACGCATGCATAGCGTCAAGTACAGATAGGGTTTGACTGACCGTGACCCTAAAACTTGATCGGGACATTTGAAAGAAGGGTTTATACGTTCTTGGTATTCACGACAGAATGGTTCTTGAATGATCCCAATCATTCGTTCTCAGTTGGGGTACAGTGTAGGCCGCCAGGCTGGCTAGGTGGTGCTACTACTCTTTGGTTCCTCCCATTGCTGACTGAGACGGACCTACCGAGTCGCGCATTAGGATTGACGACGGAATGAATCGAGCTTAATCTCTCATTATAAATATTAGATATTGGATATCTAATTTGGGACATTGGATGTCTAAATCGATTTATTGGATAAATTGATTTACGGCCTAATGGATTAAATAAATTACTGGGTGATTAATTTAATTCGTGAATATAATTATTTCTTGGAGAAATTAATTATATTATTATGTATTTAATGTGATTAATTGATTGGATTAATTAAACGACACAAATACATCGGAACGGAATAGGAGTTTATCTGTTTGGACTCACGGGAGTCCGAAACGAATCGAACTCATCCGATTCCTTCTAGATGGCCACCCCATCACCTACTCCCTTACTTTGTCTTGGTCTACACTTTCAAGGATGGTGGACTAGTGACCAATCAAGGGGACAAATATCACACCTTGGTGATATTGTCTAAAGTAGGAGATCATGGGGAGTTGAATAAGAATATAAGTGGAGACAAACTCTCACTTGGAAGGGCTTAAACACCAGCCGTGAGCTTTGAAGAAGTGAGAGAGAAAATTATTTTCTTAGTCTTCATCTTCATCTTCTTCTTCACTTTTATTCTTGAGTTTTCTTGGAGAAAATTCAAGATACATTAAGAGAGATATATTATACACTTAGAGTGTAATAACAAAAGCTTCACCACTTGATTCTAGCCGTAACCTTAGAGGTTAATCAAGTGTTGTTGTTCCGGATGCTTTTCCGGCGCGTGGCAAGTAGAGACGCGGTGTTTTCGGCTGGATCGTTCAAGGGCTTGGAGCGGATTGAACTCGTAGAGATCAAACTAAAGCTTGGGAATAGCTCAAGAGAAGGTTTCCATTTAATCAACGGACTTGAGGGTTAGTTTCTTACGACTCTTGCTTTTCGTTTATATATTCGTATATACGTAGCTCGATCGATTCTCGTAGGGATTCGGATCGAATTAATTTTCGCTTTACCGCTCACTGGGCCTTCGTTTTAGGCACCGAATCCCAACAAAGGGTATCGGAGCGTAGGTCTTGCGATCGTATATACGATATTGGCATTTGGAATGCTCGATTAAATGGTGAATGATTTGGAATCATTTTAGTCATAATCGTGGTATATGTTTTTCGTTCGTAATAATTGTATTTTTCGTAAGTTTATGTCTAAATATAAATCTTAAATTTCGGGAAATATGATTTATATTGAAGATATGAAAGTCGGAAAATATTGATATTGGATATCCTCGAAAATCTAGCCCCGAATCGTCGTCGACGACTTTTTGGACAAAAAGGTAATTTGGCCGAGAGTGACTCGACCGTGTCTGGGTGACACGGCCGTGTCCGCGCAGGTGGCCAAAGCTTGCACGGAGACCCGACTGTCTCGGGAGACACGGGCGTGTCCTGGCCGAAAGTGACTCGGCCGTGTCTGGGTGACACGGTCGTGTCCGGCATCTGCCAAGTCATCGCCAGCGACCCGACCGTGTCTGGGTGACTCGGTCGTGTCTCGCCGGCATCTTCCGAGCGTGACTCGGCCAAGCCAGGCGTGACTGCCGGTAGGCTGCCGAGGGTGACTCGGTCATGCTGGCCCGTTTTCACCCCGGCTCGATTTTTCCGTGTAATCTTTAAAATTAATCTCCCGCATGTTAAATTGGATTTAATATGATTAAAATGATTTATGGTATTTCATTTTATAAGGGAAATTTGATTAATTGGATTATTTATGTTCGATCAATTATTTTGAGCGTTATTATATTACCGATTGTGTGAATCGATTGGATCGGTTCGTATTGTTGATTGGATCAATGTATCTCTACGCTTTCCATTTATATAGTATTTATTGAATGAATGCTTTTGAATGGGGATGTGGTTCGTGGACTTAGTTTTGAATCGTTCGTTTTATTCGATTGGGTTGTAAAGGCCGTTTTGAGCCTATTTATTTTACTAGAAAAATTTGTATCTAGGATGCAATTTTCAATGTAAAATTTATATGTAATGACGAAGACCGGAGGAAGATCCATTTCGAGAAGACGAAGATTCAAGACGAAGACTTGTAATTAGATTACGGAGTTTTTGTTTTCTAGGAACGGTCCATGAACCACATGTTGGTAGCAACTAGGTTGTGATTGGTTGTTTCATATTGTATGAATGCCACAAACGCGCTTAAACGATTAATGTGCAAAGTGTAACGTTAATCGCGATAATTCTCCCACAACAAATAATTAAGTTTATAAGGTTTCAAGGTTTTCCTTCCCTCCATCGAGTTTTCGAAATTGAAATCCAAACCGGATGTGCTATGCTTCCGAGTTATCGGGGTAGTCGTTCGGGAGGACGGATAAATTACGGGAGCGCATTGGATGCCTTCGGTTGGAGCAAATTTTATCCCTAGAAACCTGATAGGTTGCCGGATAAGATTCAATTGTGAAACTGATTTGCGTCGATGGTATAAACTTAACTTGTTCACGAACCATAGAAACCGTATAGGTTGAGGGGAGTGAACAAGGGGAAAAAGAAGATCGAATCATCCATTAGATGGGTTGGTGTTGGACACCACTTTATGAAAATTAATAGACTAGAAACACATTCGGTTGCCCTCTATTAAGATTTATAAAGAACTCGATCACCACTATGAAGTAGAGCGACGATACTTCCGGATTTCACATGGGAGTGTGTTATTCCGATAAAAATAGTGGGAGCTGGGTAACAAGAATAGAAAGGACCTTAATTCTATACTCAGATCATAATATAACAAGTCACTAATTAAACTGTTATACTTAATGCAGACATAACTCAATATGACAATGAATCCACTCGCAATTCTACTCGAAAAGAACACCTTAATGGGACCTAACTTTGTGGATTGGCTCCGCAATCTGATGATTGTCCTCACTATAGAGGCACTGGGATACGTCTTGGAGACGGACATTCCGGCGCCTCCTATGCGGACTCGAGCCAATCAGGAAGAGATTGAAAACCACGAAAAGTGGGTTAAGGATGACGTGAAAGTCCGTGCTTATATGATGGCTTCCATGTCTAATGAGCTTCAGAGAGCTCATGAGAAAATGACTTCGCTGGCATTCTATCTCACTTAACCGAGCTTTATGGTGAGCACAGCAGAATCGCTAGATATGAGATATCCAAGCAAATCGCTCGGTGCAAGGATGAAGGAAGGTGAGAAGGTTGGGGAACACGTCCTCAAAATGATATCCATGATCGAGAGATTGGAGGCTCTTGATTTTAAAATGGATACTTCTCTCCAAACCGACCTTATCCTACGTCTCTCCCGATTCCTTCTCACAGCTTTGTTATGAACTTCAACCGCAATGAGATTGCATGTAATTTAGCCGGCTAATGAACAAACTTGTGACCGCTCGTCTCAAATGAAGACTCGCGGATGAAGGAGTCTGCTCTTGTGATTTCTTACGGACCTCGGAGGTCTAAGAATAAGAAGAAAAAGACCAAGAAGCAGATGGACCACAAGCTAAGGACCTTAAGGGTAAGGGCAAGGCCCCAATGGTTCCAAGAACAAGAAGAAAAAGGATACTTGTCTCAAGTGCGGTGAGCCGGGCCACCGGGCAAGAGACTCCCGATTCTTCATGGCACTTCTCTGAGAACTTTTAGTTTTGGAAACAAATTGTTCTCGCTTTGTATTTTCTACTTCTGAATCTTGGATTACGGTGCTAGTTCTCATATTTGTACCGTGAATCGGGATCTGAACAAAGTAGGAAGCTTGGAGCTGGAGAAGTTATGATCACAGTCGGAAGCGGGCATAGTGTCGAGGCGACCGACATAGGATCACTTCTTTTGGGTTTAGAATCCGGCTTTGTTTTGACTTTAGAAGATGTACTTGTTTTGCCCAAGGGGCACAAAACATTGTATCCATTCCGGTCATGGACCAAAAAGGCTTTTCATTTTTCATTGGTGATGGTTCCTGCAAAATTTATTTTAGAAATAAACTAGTGGGTACTGCTACATTGTTGAATGGATTGTATCATCTAAATCTCAAGAACAAAGTAGTTGTGAATACTATGACTAGAAAACGTGGTAGGGATGAAACCAATCAAGTTTTGAAATGGCATCTTAGACTTGGTCATGTTGGTCGGACCAAGGTTTACAAGATGGAAAAGATGGACTTATGGGTCCATTGGGATCGGATCCCTTTCCTACTTGTGAATCTTGCCTTAAAGGCAAAATGACTAAGTCCCCTTAACGGGGACTTTTCAAAGAGCCGATAAATCGGGATTAATCCATACCGACGTATGTGGTGCTTTAGAAGCGACGTGACGGATATCAATATTTCATTACGTTTACAGATGATCATACTAGGTATGGTTATGTATACTTAATGAAACATAAATCCGAGGCCTTTGAGAAATTCCAGAATTCAAGGCCCTAGTCGAGAAACAAACCGGTAATCATATCAAAGCACTTTGGTCGGACCGAGGTGGCGAGTATATGAGTACGGAGTTTGACGAGTTCCTTAAGGAACATGGAATAGTTTCACAACTAACACCTCCAGTACTCCTCGGTTAAATGGTGTGTCGAAAGAAGGAACCGGACCACTGTTGAACATGGTCCGTTCCATCCGGGCTATCTTGACTTGCCGATTTACCTGGGGTATGCACTCTGACTGCCGCGTATATCTTGAATAGATGTCCTTCCAAATCCGTTCCTAAAACTCCACATGAGATGTGGGAGGGAAGGAAACCAAGTCTTAATCATATTAGGATTTGGGGATGTCCCGCCTATGTCAAGAAGACTAAGGTGGAAAAGTTGGAAGCTAGGTCTGCGAAGGGACGTTTCATTGGATTCCCGTCTGGGACGATGGGATATCTATTCTACATGCCCGAAGATCGAAGGATCATTGTTGCTTTACAAGCACACTTCTGGAAGATGAGTTCATTCGGGAAGGCGGAGCAGTAGAAGTATTTCTTTAGAAGAATACAATGAAACTCCTCGAGAGACACCTGTGCAAGAAACTGGAACCGAACTTTCAAACACAAGTACAACCACCTCGTAGGTCTAGTAGGGTGTCTCATTTACCTGAGAGGTATGGGCTTGTGCACTTGGAGGAGATGGGTCTCCATGAGGTTCCAAGTGATAGCCAAGAGACCGACCCGACGACCTATGACCAAGCGATGGTGGATGTAGACTCCGCGAAATGGCGTGAAGCTATGGAAGCTGAGATAGACTCGATGCATGTCAATCAGTTCTGGACTCTAGTAGACAGACCCAAGGGCATAGTGCCTATTGGGAACTAGTGGATCTACAAGAGAAAGACTTATGGTGATGGCAATGTTGACGCCTATAAGGCCAGGCTAGTGGCAAAGGGTTATACCCAGAAGGAAGGAATCGATTACCACGATACCTTCTCGCCCGTAGCCATGATCAAGTCTATTCGCATGATGCTTGCTATAGCTGCCTACCACGATTATGAGATATGGCAAATGGACGTAAAGACGGCTTTCCTTAATGGATTCCTCGAGGAGGAAATCTATATGGAGCAGCCTAAAGGCTTTGTATCCGAAGTCGATATTCGAAAGTGTGCAAGCTTCAGCGTTCCATTTATGGATCAAGCAAGCGTCGCGTAGTTGGAACCTTCGTTTTGACGAGGCGGTCAAAGAGTTTGACTTCGTGCAAAATGAAGAGGAACCTTGTGTATACAAGAGGGTTAGTGGGAGCAAGATCGCATTCTTAGTACTATATGTAGATGACATTCTACTAATAGGAAATGATGTGGGAATGCTCGGTTACGTGAAAGCTTGGCTTTGAGTAATTTCTCCATGAAAGACTTGGGAGAAGCTACCTATATTCTTGGTATTCGACTCTACCGGATAGAGCGAAGAGAACAATAGGTCTTTCCCAAGCCCTCTATATAGATAAAATCTTAAAGCGATTTAAGATGGATGATTCTAAAAGAGGGTTCCTACCGATGCGACATGGAATAAAACTCACCTTGAAGATGTGTCCTCAAAATGAGGAACAACGAAAGGAAATGAGTAATATACCATATGCTTCGGCCGTGGGTAGCCTTATGTATGCTATGTTGTGTACAAGACTGACATTGCGCATGCCGTAAGCGTGGTGAGTAGGTTTCGAGCAAACCTGGTAGGGAACATTGACCGCCAGAAAGAACGTTCTCAAGTACTTGAGAAGGACTAGAGATATGGTTACGATGTATGGTGGTGGAGAATGGATGTGGTGGGATTCACCGATTCGGACTTCCAAGGACGAAGGACGACTCGATGTCCATACGGCTACATATTTACTCTTAATGGAGGAGCGAGATCTTGGCGTAGTGCCAAGCAAAGCGCGATCGCCGATTCCACCTGTCAGCCGAGTATCAAGCCTCGGAGGCTTCCAAGGAAGGGTTCGGATTAAGAAGTTTCGGGAGAACTTCAAGTGATACCATGTCTGAGTCGCCTGTTCATTGCATCGCGACAACGACGGAGCCGTAGCGCAGCCAAGGAGCCTAGGTTTCACAACAGACCAAACATATTGAGAGGAAGTATCATCTCGTAAGAGAATTTGTTCGCAAGGGATACATTGTGCTGCATAGAGTAGACTCGGCCGACAACGTCGCCGATCCACTGACAAGCCACTATCTCAGACTAGCTTGGAGCGTCATCTGGAGAACATGGGTATTAGATACCATAGTGTGTGGCATTGAGTGCAAGTGGGAGATTGTTAGGAGTATGCCCTCGAATGCCACTCAGAGGTTGTTGAGTGAGGGCATTGTACTTGTAATTATGTAAACCATTTATATAAGGCAAATGATTGTTTCTTTATTTACCGGTAGTTCTTGGCATTCCTAACTCGTAAATAAACATAAAGAAACTAGTCCGTGTATTTGAGACCAAAACGGTCCACTCCTTATTGGATAAGGGGTCGGCCTTTGGAAAGGTTTATAGCTCAAATACTTAATCGTTCGCAAGTCGATGAAACTTGACTGGGCCTTAAGTTTATGTAAAGACTTGTATGACGTGTTCTTTGACATGGAGAGTGCCTGTCGAACACTAATGGTTAGTGGGAGCACACGTTATAGGTATGCTAATTAGATTAGTATACTCGAACCGACTCACCCTCGATTCGTCACATGGATTTCACTCCGGGACAGTCAATGACGGAATCGATAGGTTGTGATAGGTATTCGTGAACCTTCGACTTGAGGATTTAGTAGGGAGGTGCTTGTGACGTCAAGATTTTCATTAGAGTAGTTCGACCCGTAAACCTAAGGCGGGGTCAACCTCGACGTGCATCTTGACGGGCAAGTAGCAGGTCCTACTGAATACCAAGATAGAATTCTTTCTCCCGTTTGTGAGCGGGTTATATGTCCTATGCGGTTATTGGCAGATGAGATCATAAGTCTTTGGCCAAAGCATTGGAGCCAGTTGTATTAGATACACGACAGCTCGATGATCTCGATTTGCATTAACGTATGCATAGCGTCAAGTACAGATAGGGTTTGACTTACCGTGACCCTAAAACTTGATCGGGACATTTGAAAAAAGGGTTTATACGTTTACTGGTATTCACGACAGAATGGTTCTTGAATGATCCCAATCATTCGTTCTCAGTTGGGGTACAGTGTAGGCCGCCAGGCTGGCTAGGTGGTGCTACTACTCTTTGGTTCCTCCCATTGCTGACTGAGACGGACCTACCGAGTCGCGCATTAGGATTGACGACGGAATGAATCGAGCTTAATCTCTCATTATAAATATTAGATATTGGATATCTAATTTGGGACATTGGATGTCTAAATCGATTTATTGGATAAATTGATTTACGGCCTAATGGATTAAATAAATTACTGGGTGATTAATTTAATTCGTGAATATAATTATTTCTTGGAGAAATTAATTATATTATTATGTATTTAATGTGATTAATTGATTGGATTAATTAATCGACACAAATACATCGGAACGGAATAGGAGTTTATCTGTTTGGACTCACGGGAGTCCGAAACGAATCGAACTCATCCGATTCCTTCTAGATGGCCACCCCATCACCTACTCCCTTACTTTGTCTTGGTCTACACTTTCAAGGATGGTGGACTAGTGACCAATCAAGGGGACAAATATCACACCTTGGTGATATTGTCTAAAGTAGGAGATCATGGGGAGTTGAATAAGAATATAAGTGGAGACAAACTCTCACTTGGAAGGGCTTAAACACCAGCCGTGAGCTTTGAAGAAGTGAGAGAGAAAATTATTTTTCTTAGTCTTCATCTTCATCTTCTTCTTCACTTTTATTCTTGAGTTTTCTTGGAGAAAATTCAAGATACATTAAGAGAGATATATTATACACTTAGAGTGTAATAACAAAAGCTTCACCACTTGATTCTAGCCGTAACCTTAGAGGTTAATCAAGTGTTGTTGTTCCGGTCGTTTTTCCGGCGCGTGGCAAGTAGAGACGCGGTGTTTTCGGCGTTGGATCGTTCAAGGGCTTGGAGCGGATTGAACTCGTAGAGATCAAACTAAAGCTTGGGGAATAGCTCAAGAGAAGGTTTCCATTTAATCAACGGACTTCGAGGGTTAGTTTCTTACGACTCTTGCTTTTCGTTTATATATTCGTATATACGTAGCTCGATCGATTCTCGTAGGGATTCGGATCGAATTAATTTTCGTTTTACCGCTTCCGCTGGGCCTTCGTTTTAGGCACCGAATCCCAACAGATACATGCTTTTCCTTAACTCGATTAGTACATACTGACATGTCAGACTATCAGATTTTTGCACTACGAATTTATACGCATCATGCATCATGTGCGTATCCGGTGAAGATGCAGTCGACCGTCTTGGGTCAGACCTTCACTTGCTTTGGCTTAGGAACTTTTACCTTAGCCATACACCCACACATTTTTAGTATTTCTAAAATTGTTTTACTACATTTCAGAGCTAATAGGAAATTTCAATTATTTCCTAGCATGGGATCTTGATTTAAGTTAACTAGTCTCCACATGATTGATATCCTCATATTCAGAGCTAATTTGAACTGATTAACATCGTTTTTGCATTTACGTTAGAACACAATTCAACCATCTTAATTTCTGGATTAAGTTGGTTTTGTATCTCAAGCTTTTAGAGTGTAAATTTCTCTTTTTAGCTTTATCCTTACTCATTATCGAGTACACATAACAAATGTATCACTATATTTATAGAGTAATCACATTTCTTATTATACCCTCTCATAAGAGTATGTTTCATCATCATTTAAAACCTCTCTGGTTTTAATATTCTATAAAAGAACTTTTATATTTTTAGCACTAAAGTTCAATTATTGAATTTCTCCGAATTTTCAGCATATGGAGCTGATATCAATATTTGCCGTGTTAGGTATCACATGGATCACCGTAATAGGCCCGTGTGTCATCCTTTGCATGACAAAAGCGACACCAACACGAGAATATATAATTTAACTGAAAGAACAAATCCAACAAAAAAAATTATAATTCTCAAGCCGACCCACAACCTGTACTCACTAGGTACCAGGCCCGTTAGGTTTTTAACATCCGAGAATTCACGAGAGTTTAACATTCCAATGATTATTTATTTGCAAATAATCAAACGATAACTAAACAAGATTAATGATAAAATGATGTTCGAATAATCATTCGTGCAACCCAATATCCAATTATATGGTTGATACTTTCTTGTATCGGTCAGGAGTGTACAAAAGTGATGGGTAAATTGCACAATTCACGTAAGACGTGACTCTATTTCATAAATTTAAAGGTAAAATAATTGTTAACTATATAATTTAACAATTAAATTATTGACATAGCTTACGTGCCATATAGTACCATTAATCACATAAAATTCCTTTTATATCACGTGAGCCCATAAGCAGTTTCTAAATAATAATAAGTTAATTATTTAGAACAAGTGAACACACACACACACACATATATATATATATATATATAAGATGCAAGCAATTTGAATTTTCTTGTAAAAATGCATGGCTCACTTGCATGAAGTATAATATTTGATGATTTTCCATTATACATGTAGATCCAAAAGCTTGTCTTGGACTCGTCCGTGTCCGTCAAATTACGATTTAAGGGATCGCATGTTTTGAATCTCCTGTCTGTGCTGCAAATCAGATAAGAACAAATTAGGAGGCAGATTCGTTAATGACGAAAGCATTAAAAACTATATATATATATATATATATATATATATATAATTAATCAGATGAGGTAAATCCGAATGTGGGCGATGTTGAGTCCAGAAATCTGTCTCCTTAAAGCAAATTCGCCTCCACTGCAGTGCATAGCGTCTGCCTCCCAGGATAAAACAACATCTCGATGCGTTGATATATCGATCATCGCACCCTCAGCGAACTAGAATAAACCTGAACTACCACCGACGCGACCCAAAATATGAATAGAAATTATTTTTGAAAATAAAATTTTGAAGTCGGGATTTTTGGGTGAAGAAAACGGACGAAATTTCTGTGTAAAAACGAGCCCCTCAAGCCGGGTATTTATAGGTGAAAGCTGGAGGAGGTTGTGTGCTGGAGGAAATCTATACCGACCAAAATTGGTATCTGGAGGAACTCTAAACCGATCCGAAAAATTCGGAATTTATTATTTGAGGTATTTTCAGTAAAATAAATTTTTACCGAATAAAATTGCAGTAAAAAGATAACTTCGAGACGCCGAGACATTTCGCCCAAATCGCCCTTCTACCGAGCCGAGCGGCGACGGCGGCGCGCGTGTGTGTGTGCGCGCGAGGGGTGCCTAGTCACACATCCACACATGTCTCACTTTTTGAACATGCCTTTGTCCACATCTCCTTATATACTCACAATTTTTTTCTTCTTTTTCCAATGTGGGATAACATCCTAAACCTTTTTCTAAAGGGTTCACTTTGGAACATTACATCTCATTCATACCTCAATCATTTTGAGTGTTCTTACATGTTTTGGAAATCTCGTACGGAGTACTACATATTCCAATTAAGTCCCGACTTTAACTCGTAGTCGAGCTCACTCAAAATTGCCTCTCAAGTGGGCTGCTCAAACCAGCCCATTTTCTCTATTTTCCAACAATAAGTACAATTATCTTATCACAAACTAAAAGTTATTCTTCTATGGAGCATTTCATAAAACACTTGGTATACAACTAATTAAGTTCAATTTTCACAATCTCTGTGTTTAGCCCCAATTTACCAAGACCAATCATAAACGCAATCATAATTAAAACACAACTAGAATCCCAAAATTCACTTGAATATTATCAACAATTCAAGGGTTTAATCAAACCCTAACGCCATAAAATTTTTCTAAAAACCATAGAACACAATTTTCACTGATTAATCTTCGTAATAATTTCATAAACATGATCTATGTATCTCACATAACATCATACTTAATTATCACTTAAATTTAAGATTTCCCCGAAATCATACTTCACCAAATAACTGAAAATAATCAGTAGAAATGAGCTAATTACCTCAAGGAGTCGTTGCATGACATTTCTAAGATGATCCACAGGTGAAATCTAGCCTTAAATTGCTTAACCTCAGCCGGGAGGAGTTTAGCTCGGCTTTTTCACCCACGTACCATCTTTTCAGAAATTATTTTCTGAAATGCCACTCCTTTTCAATTTAGTACTAAAATGCCATCTTTTTACTTCTCTCTCCTCCATTAATAAAATTTCTCAATTTTTTTATCATTTTTATATTAGTTTTTTTATCTCTTTATTTAATTAATTTTTAAAATTAATTAACCAACTAATTTGTTATTTTCTTATTAAATCAATTAATTTTTAAAAATAATTAGTGGGCTTGGAGGTTTTTTTAAAACTAGTTAGTTTTAAAATTAATTTTTAAAACAAACTAACTAACTAACTAATTTTTTTTAATTTACTAATTTATTTGTTAGTTAACTAATTAATTCATTATGTAATTACTTATTTGAAAAATAGATAATTAATTAAGTAAATAAATAGGGTTTTTAATATATTTAATTTTAATAGAATATTTAGTTAATTATTTAGATTATTAACTATTTATTTACTTAAATGCCGTAAAATAAGTAATAATAACATAATAGAAGGAAAATAACTGAGGTTGATTACGATATTACAAATACAGATACATAAGGGTACAAATACAAATTACTCAAATTTTTCTCTTGTTGAGGAGCTCCAAAACGGTTAAGGCACATATTCTTGTTATGTCCCTCTTCCCGACACAGTCCACATCTCTTGCGATGGCCAGTCCTTTCCCTCTGATCCATTTCAGTACGAATACTTGGTAGATTGGACGACCTTTTGGATATATTCGCATGGCTGGATTGTGACACAACTCAAGTCAGTGTATTTTGGCCAGTACGATTCATGGGTCACTGCTTCAAACTCTTCTTTGTAAACATTAAAAACATATCGCACCGTGTATTGTTCTGGCATTTACACTGCATAGTCATGGTGTATATGTGCACAAGCAGCGATAACATGTGAGCATGGGTAATGAAGTGCTTGGAATTCAGCACAGTCACACCATCGTCGTTGCATGTCTACAATGAATGTCCTCGCAGGCCGGCCTTCACGCCGTGGTCGTACCAACTCCTTAACTCTAAAAATACTTTGTACTCGATTTTGTATGTAAACTTCATGAGACCTTGACATTTGTAGTTGTTCCTCAACCTTTTTCATAACTTGGTCTGTGTATATCTTGCCAGTGGCCAGAATTGCTTGGGCCTCTCTCCCTCTATTGACAAATAGTGTTGTCATCCTGTAATAGGTTGACTGCATCAATGAAGTTATTCTGATTCCAGGGAATATATTCTTATTCTGATTCTAGAGAATATATTCTTATTCTGATTCCGGGGAATATATTTTTATTCTGATTCTAGGGAATAATCTAAAGAATTAATTAAATATTTTATTAAAATTAAATATATTAAAAACGAATTTTTATTAGTTATTTAATTAATTATCTATTTCTAATGAAATAGATAAGTAACTACTTAATTATTTATCTAATTAATTAATTAATTAATTAATTATCTATTTTCCAAATAAGAAATTACATAATGAATTAATTAATTAACTAACAAATAAATTAGTAAGTTAAAAAAAATTAGTTAGTTAGTTAGTTAGTTTGTTTTAAAAATTAATTTTAAAACTAACTAGTTTTAAAAACACGTCCAAGTCTACTAATTATTTTTAAAAATTAATTGATTTAATAAGAAAATAACAAATTAGTTGGTTAATTAATTTTAAAAATTAATTAATTAAAGAGATAAAAAACTAATATAAAAATGATAAAAAAATTGAGGAATTTTATTAATAGAGGAGAGAGAAGTAAAAAGATGGCATTTTGGTACTAAATTGAAAAAGAGTGGCATTTCAGAAAATAATTTTCGAAAAGATGACACATGAGTGAAAAAGCCGTTTAGCTCTCGGAGAAAGAGTAAAATTCGTGCAGAAAATGAAGAAATGGGGCCTGATCCTGTATTTATACATTCCCTTGGGTATGGTCGTATCCCCTTAAACTTACAGCCGTACAACATGAAATATGGTCGTATCCTACAATACATACGACCGTATGTCAGCTTTTGACACCTATTTCGAATACCCTTCCAAGTACCTCAATTCTTGGATTTAAGATAACTTAGGCCCTGTTCTTTTGGACTTATTTTCCGATTTTGATTCGATTCGATTCAATTGATTGATTCGAGTCCATTCGATTCAATTGATTCGATTCGAGTCCATTCGATTCGATTCGATTCAGTCGATTCAGCTCCGTTCTTTTTCTTCTTCTTATTATTAGTAATCTTAATTATTATTATTGTTATTATTACTAATATTATTACTATTATTGTTGTTGTTGTTAATTATTATTATTATTATTATTATTATTATTATTATTTATCATTATTATTATTATTATTATTATTATTTACCCTTAATATATATTTGATTCGATTCGATTCGATTACATTACATTCGATTCGAGTCCATTCGATTCGATTCACTTGATTCGAATCCATTCGATTCGATTCGATTCGATTCGATTCGGATTCATTCAGTCCAAAAGAACAGAGCCTTATTCCAACACTTAAACTCCAAATAGCATTTTAGGAATATTAATATCCCCAGGTACGATATAACACGGTGTAAAAATGTTCTAATATAAGTTCGATCCAACTTAAAGATGCAACATCGTACAATTTACAACATTAAAAATTCTAATTTACACATCACGAATTATAATATACGTCATTATCAATATTTAAATTACAAGGATATCACACACTCCCCCCCTAAAAGAGTTTCGTCCTCGAAACTAAGGACTTAAAGGCTCGGGATATCTCCATGTCCCATGTGGTCTTTTGGATCCCATGACATGACCATTGTACTTTCAGTAGAGGGATCCTCTTATTCCTTAGTTGCTTGATTCGTCGTTATAAAATTTTCACTGGTTTTTTGTACGAAATGTTTTCGGCTATCTCAATATCTTCATAACTGATCACGTGGCTCGGATTCGGAATGCATTTTCTCAGTTGAGAAGTATGAAATATATTATGTACTTTATTCAACGATGGGGGCAACACCAAATTGTATGCCAATTTGCCATTCCTCTCAAGAATTTCAAAAGGTCCGATATACCTTGGGCTTAGTTTTCCTCTTTTTCCAAAATGAAACACACCACGTGTTGGAGAAACCTTCAATAGGATGTGATTGCCAACTTCAAACTCCAGGGGTCTCCATATCATGTATGTGTATGATTTTTGCCGACTCTATGTTGTACATAATCATTCTTCTATCACCAAGATTTTTCACTTGTTTCTGATAGCAAATATGGTTCAGTACCAATCAATTCACTCATCCCAACATAAAGGTGATCTACATTTCCTTCCGTACAAGGATTCAAATAGTGCCATTTTAATCGCCATTTTAATCGAGGCATGCCAACTATTATTGTATGTAAATTCAATCAGTAACAAGTGTATTTCCCAATCATCTTGCAATTTAAAACACATGCCCACAATATGTCATCGAAAGTTTATATCACCCATTTGGTTTAACCATCGATTTGAGGGTGATAGGCGGTACTGAATTTTAGTTCAGTCCTGAGAGCCTGATGGGCCGCCTTCCAGAAATGTGATCTCAATTGACCAACCCAATCTGACACAATCATTTCCGGGGTACCATGTAAGAGTACAATCTCCCAGCTAAGTACTCTTGCTAGTCTCTCCGGTCCCCACGTCTCCTTAATACCCATAAAGTGTGCCAATTTAGTCAACCGATCAACAATCACCCAAATAGTATCCACACCAGCTCGAGTCATTGGCAACACCATAACAAAATCCATCGAAATATCCTCCCATTTCCATTCTGGAATGGGTAACGATTGTAACATTCCTGCCAGTCTCTAATGCTTTATTTTAACTTGTTGACAGGTTAAGAATTTCGCCACAAATTTCGCCACATTATTTTTCATGTGTCCCCACCAAAAATTCCATCACAAATCTTTATACATCTTACTCGTACCTGGATGTAACGAATAAGATGTATTATAAGATTTTTTTAAAATCATTTATTTCAATGTTTTACCGTCTGGAACAAATAACCGATTACGGAACCTCAACCGTCCGTCGTGATGAACAAAGAATCCCGGTGCTTTCCCTTTACCCACCTCTTCACGTAACCGGATCAACAGATCTAATATCTGTTTAGCTTTAATCTCTTCAAATAGAGATGAAGTAATCTCAAGGGTACATAGTTGCCCTGGTACTCGTTGAACCCAAACTTCGATTTAGCTTCTCACAAATTCTTGCCACTCGAACATCTGTAATGTCATAGATTTACGACTCAATGCATCGGAAACAACATTTGCTTTACCCAGATGATAAAATATCTCCAAGTCATAATCCTTTATCAATTCAAGCCACCTTCATCGTCGCATATTTAATTCTTTTTGTGAGAAAATGTATTTCAGACTTTTATGGTCGGTATAAATTTGGCATGTCACACCATATAAATAGTGTTGTCATATTTTCAATGCCAATACTACTACAGCTAATTCCAAATCATGCGTAGGATAATTCACCTTGTATGATTTCAACTGATGAGACGCCTATGCTATCACTTTCCATTGCTGCATCAATACACAACCAAAACCCTATCTCAACGCGTCACTATAAACCACAAACCCATATATCCCCTAAGGTAAAGCTAATATCAGAGCCGTAGTAAGTCTTATTTTCAATTCATCGAAACTTTGTTGTTATGCATCTTTCCATTCAAACTTTTGTGCCTTTTATAATAAATGCGTAAGAGGCCTAGCGATCTTCAAAAATTCTTCAACATTTGGTAATAACCGACAAGTTCGAGGAAACTGCGAACTTCTTTAACATTTTTAGGAGACTCCCCTTTGAGTACTGATTTAATTTTCTGGGTGTTGACTTTCACGCCCTCAGCCAATATTACGTGCCCCAAGAATGCTACCTCTCTCAACCAAACTTGACATACAATTGTTCTTTTCTCAATTTATCTAACATGATGTGTAGATATTGCGCATGTTCATTTTTGTTGCATGAATATATCAAGATATCATCTATGAAGACAACTATGAATTTATCCAGGTATTCAATGAAAATCTTATTCATTAACTGCATAATCACAGCCAGCGTATTTGTTAATTCAAAAGGCATAAGAACAAATTCATAATGCCCGTACGGTGACCTGAAAGCTGTCTTCAGAATGTCCGACTCCTTAATTTGTAGCTGATGATATCCTGATCTAAAATTGATCTTAGAGAACATTGAGCCTCCCTACAATTTATCCAGTAAATCATCAATTTGCGGAAACGGTTATTTGTTCTTGATTGTGACTTTGTTCCACTCTCTATAATCAATACACAATCGCAACGAACTGTCTTTCTTTCACACGAATGATACTGGGGCTCCCCATGGAGCTACACTGGGCTGAATATACCCTTTATCTAACAATTATTCTAATTATTTATTCAACTCTAACATCTCAGTCGGGGCCATTTGGTAGGGCGCCTTAAAATGGGCGTAGCATCGGGCTCCAAGTTAATAGTGAAATCCACATCGCGTAACCCTGTTAATTCATCTGGAAACACATTGAGATATTCATTAACTATCAGAATCGAGGATAATGTTATCTCGTTGCCCTTCGTATTCATGGTATAACACCAATATCCCACACATCTGTAATGTAATAATTTGTCGCACTAATCACTTTTCTGGTACTTCCCAGTTTTTGTCCCTCGAATACATGTTCAGTTCCATCATCCGTGGTTAATGTCACAGTTCTCTTCCAAAATTCATCACGACCCCATATTTATCAATCCAATCCCTCCCCAAGATCATATCTCGCCCTTCAAATCAATTATTATCAAGTTAACGCTCTAATATCGATCACTTATTTGGAGAAAACAATATATGACCTCCCAATTACCCAATAATATATCTCCATTCGACAACCCCACAACATAAGGCTCACAATCATATACACACGTAATATTCAATCTATGCACACAGGCTTCCGATATAAATGAGTTGGATGCACCCGAGTCAAATAACATATTTACAGGATAGGAATTAAGCCAAACCGTACCTGTAGGCACGATCGCGTTAAGGTCATCCATTCTTTTCATCTCATATAGCCTCGGAGGTGCTGAGCCTAAGCTGGATACTCCTTTTCATGCACTCTGCCCATAATGTCTACCACTTCATGTGCTAGCTTGAGGTTACACAATAGACATCTTTTGAGGAGACTCGTCAACTCTTGGCATAGGTAAGGAATCCTGCATCACAGTGGAGACTCTCGTTTGTGGCTAGTGTATAGCTATGTGGCCACATCTACCACATTCAAAGCAATCGGTCAGGGGCCTCGAGCATTCAGATCTCAGATAATCAGCACTATTATAGTTATAACACCTCCATTGCCCATCCGGGATAGATACTGCCCCACCTCCACTTCTGGTAACTATTGGTGGTAATAGGGGCCTCCTAGCTGAAAAATGTTTGGGGAAGGACTTACGAGACCCGCATACTCTACTCTGCGGAGAACTTGGACCCAATTTCAACCTTGTTGATTCCAGTTCAATGCTCGAAGTGCCTACATACATTTCATATGCCAAAGCTTTGTCCTAATATTATGGTGAAGTCGTACAATCAAGACTTGACATATATCTCCGTATACCCGGCTTCATCTGTAGGGTTTTACTCTAAATATTTTAACAAATATACGCAGCGGAAAACAGTAAAACCTCAACACATAAGATCCATACATGGCACATAACGAATTCGATATATATAAAGATAGCCAAATACCTTTTATGACATAACATGCTCGTCTGTGCCCGAGGAATGAGACGAACCCAATCGTACATGGTGCCCCACACATACATCAACGATTGGGTCAAAAGTCGGTACAACTGCTCAGTGGTGGCCGACTGATCCTCGGCTGGTGCAACATCGGGCTGCTGGTCCCTCTCCTGGTCCGACTTGGCTGGTGGCACCTCGCATAGTGTCGGTCGGGCACATGCTGGCATCTGAGGGCAAGCAAGCGGTGGCGAGCTCGGCGCGCGATCGGTCGTAGGCTGGGGCGAAGGGTCGGATCCTCTCAGCAGTGGACAGACAGGATGGATTCAATGCGGTCAGACGCAAGGGCGCATCATCCATCGGTGGCAGGCACGTGGGGCGCGGGCGTGGGACACGACGGACAGGCTGCGGCAGGTCCCCGACCTGAGCAACCGGCGGTCAACAAATTTGTCCGGTGGCGTGTGGCAGGTCCTTGACCTGGGCACAGCACGGGGTGCACGGGCGCATGCAGATGGCGACTGGACACAGTGGTCAGTGAGTGCACGGGCGCTGGCGGACGGCGATGGGGTACGGTGGCCGACGGGCGCACGGGCACGGCCGGACACGATGTGTGGCGCGCAGGCAAGTAGCGGCTGGGCGACTGGGTGTGCGGCTCCTAGCGGGCGGCTACACGTGGGCGACCGACGGCGGCCTAGGCAGATGGACGCCGGCACTGGGCAGTGCTGGGTAGCAGTCTGTGGCTGTTTCTGGCCGAATGGCAGTCCGGCGACTGGAAGTCAATAGTGCGTGATCCGAAGGTAGACAGGACGACAAGTGGTCGGCCCTCTACGTGTCCACATGGTGGCGATCGGATCACCAGGGTTTGTTTGATAGAACGAGACGGAGGCTTATTTAACTCTCGGGAAGGGAATTCTGTGTAGGCTCTAATTAGTGTACGTCACGTAACCTTGATATTAATTGAAAGCTCCTATTTATAGGAGATCAATTAGGTCAAGAATAGGATTCCCAATCCTATTAGGACTCTAATTAGCCTAACTTAGTCACCAAGTAATTACCTTCTAGAAGGATAAAACTTGGAGACCAAGTCTCCCACACCATATCTGTAACACCCCCGAGATATTCGGAGTATATTACAGCGCCGTGGACCCCTACATGGAACCCACCAGGCTACAACAAGAAAACACCACTCGACTAACCATCTCGATTAGCGAGGACACACATTTAAATGATACGACATATGAAAATACGCCCGGGAGTAACCGGCGAAATAAACATCAACCGACAATGTAGCAATTTAAGGTATTACAAAACGGAGTCCGAAATGAAAAGTCTAAGTACTCGCGAGTACAATTTATAAGTTTATAAGTGTGGAAAACAACCATATCGAAGTAAACAAAAGAAATAGGAAAAACCCAAATGCACATGTCAACGACCCTGGCCAACATCCTCGTACTGTCCCAGCGCCCGCTCGTCTGGGAGAACATAACCTGAAATCCATAACAAGAATTTCCCCAAAACAGGTCCCCAAAGGGGTTAGCAATTACGCTAGTACAAGTAATCAAGGCAAACCATTCGCTTACACGTTTCATAGTACAATGCACCAAATCAATTTCAAAACCAAAACCAGACATGTCTTTTCCGGAAACAAACAGTCAAGCAATTTGCCTTGGGAACAGGGTAATACCATTGATCCCGCTCGAGGCCTCTAAGGACCCTCCCGAGCGGGCCATATCATAAAATAAAAACACGCACATGCATCGCCTTGGGAACAGGGTAATACCATTGATCCCGCTCGAGCCGTCTAAGGACCCTCCCGAGCTGGCTAGCTAAACAAACTCATGAATCCAGGACTCAACCCTTTAGACTCCCTCCGTGATCCCGTCGGACCATCCCGAGGTGAGCAAGTCACATACAAAATACATTACCATTTCACGTTAAGCATAAAGGTTTCCAAAAATACTTGCCTTGAATAATTGACGACGCAACGAACGGAAGGAAAAACACCGACGAACGCTAGGAACCGTCAAGCACGAACCTAACGATTTAAAGATTACAATCACAACCACTTCTAAACGATTATGGAAATGGAATACACCCGAAAACCTGCCTGCGATTCATGTATATTCGTATAAAAATAACAACGAGGGCGGACCACAACCAAACCCTCCCGATTTCGCAAAACTAAGGAAATATACCATGAATCCGTAGGAAAACTAATGATATCAACAAGATTAATCATATTCATCATGAATTCACCAACGAAACGGGACGAATCAGACGAAAATCCCAAAATCCCCAATTTATCCAAAAGTAGGGTTCTAAGAGATTTTACCTTGGATTAGGATGAAAGATTCGTGTTGATGTTGATATAATACACTAAGAACTCAAGGAATTTGATGGTTGAAATGATTGGAGGAAGAAATTTCCAAGAAATCGCCCGAAATCGCCTCAGCCGCGGAGAGGAGGAAGAAATGAAAAAATACGTTCATCTCGATCAACTCCCTGGTTTATATAGCCAGGGAGTGTTAGCGCACGCTAATCCTCAAGGTTAGCGTGCGCTAACGGGACAAAACTCCAGTCCATACAGTTAGCGTCCCAGTCCAGTAGCCAGATTTCTGGCCGTTAGCGTGCGCTTCTCGAAACGTAGTGTGTTCTAATAACCTCTCGGTAGCGCGCGCTATCGACCAATAGCGTGCGCTACCTGGACATCAGTCGAGTCTAGTAGCAAACTGTCCAGTACTGGACAGTCACGCTAGCGCACGCTACCGGGCATCTCAACGTGCGTTAGCCCCCGACCTTTAGCGTGCGCTAGACAACGTAGCGTACGCTAATCCTCCAGTCCAGAGGGTTGGAATCAGCACTGCCACTTCCAGGGCTTGCTCTCTAGCGCACGCTACGAAGTAGTCGTAGCGTGCGATACTAAGGGACCTCTAGCGTGCGCTATGCAGAAAAGACAGCGTGCGCTAAGTACGAAATATAAACGGTCCAAAACACCGGAATATGAATGAAATATCAAACGGAACATCTCAACACACATCATAACATAGAATGGATCCACGGCAACCCCGAAACGGCGGTTCTGCACAACAATAACGAGAATCAGATCAATAGATGACGGAAAAGATACAATGAAAGATACAACCGGGTCACTACAACCGGGAAATACACCGAAAATGAAAATACAAGGGAAAGAAAAATACGGATATTACATTCTACCCCTCTAAAAATAAGTTTCATCCCGAAACTTAAGAAACAAACAACTCGGGGTACCTAGCACGCATGCTATCCTCGGTTTCCAAAGTTGCTTCCTCGACACCATGTCTTGACCATTGCACTTTGACCAAAGGAATGGTCTTATGCCTCAGTCGCTTCTCACGACGCTCCAAAATCTTCAAGGGACGTTCTTCAAAGGTAATATCCTCGGCGACGTCAATCTCACCATAATCGATGACGTGACTAGGATCCGGGACATATTTCCTCAGCTGGGAAACATGAAAAACGCTATGAACATGACTCAAGGCCGGGGGTAACGCCAAACGGTATGCTAACCTACCGACTCACTCGAGAATCTCGAAGGGCCCAATAAATCTCGTACTCAACTTCCCCTTTTTCCCGAAACGAAAAACTCCTCTCGTCGGCGACACCTTTAGTAAAACGTGGTCTCCCACCTCGAATTCCAAAGGTCGACGACGGACATCGGCATATGACTTTTGTCGACTCTGGGCAGTCAACATCCATTCCGGAATTAATTCTATCTTCCGCCTCGTCTCTAAAGCGATATCCGGCTCGGTCCCGACTAAATCGGATGCCTCATTCCAACAAATCGGTGATCGACAACGCCGCCCATAAAGTGCCTCAACGGTGCCATCCGAATCGACGCGTGCCAACTATTGTTGTACGTGAATTCGATCAATGGTAAATGCTCCTCCCAGTCATTGCTCCAATCGAGAGCACAAGCACGCAACATATCCTCGAACGTCTGGATAGTGTGTTCCGACTGTCCATCTGTCTGAGGATAAAAAGAAGTACTCAAATGCAAACGAGTACCCAACGCCTTATGCACCGCCTGCCAAAAGTGCGATACAAAACGACTATCAGGATCCGAAACAATAGACTTCGGAGTACCGTGAAGCCTCAAAATCTGCGCGACAAACACACGAGCCAACTTCTCCGGGCCCCAAGTGTCCTTGATGCCGAGAAAATGTGTCGACTTGGTCAGACGATCAACAATCACCCATACCATAATCATGCCCGACCTCGATCTCGGCAAACTCGTAATGAAATCCATCGATATATCTTCCCATTTCCATTCCGGAATGGGAAGTGACTGTAATAACCCGGCCGGTCACTGATGCTCGATTTTGACCTGCTGACAAGTCAAACATCTCGCTACAAACTGCGTGACCTCCTCCTTCATATCATTCCACCAGAAATTTCTTCTCAAGTCTTTGTACATCTTACTCGAACCAGGATGGACGGAGTAAGGTGTAGCATGGGTCTCGCGCAGAATACCATGTCTCAACTCTGAGTCGTTCGGTACACAAAGCCGACTCTGGAATCTCAAAACACCATCTTCGTGAATCACAAAACCAGGAGACTTTCCTTTAAGAACATTCTCTCGGATTTGAGTAATCATCGGATCCTCTAACTGCTTCAGCTTAATTTCATCGATCAAAGACGACGAAATCTCTAAAGCACAAAGTTGCCCGACAGCTCCAGGCAACAAAACCTCAATATCAAACTCGATCAAAACCCGCCGAAGCTCAGACTGAGACGTAAGGATCTCAAGCATTCGCAACGCAACCGGTTTCTGACTCAAGGCGTCGGCCACGACATTCGCCTTGCCCGGATGATAAAGGATTTTGAGGTCATAATCCTTAATCAACTCTAACCATCTCCTCTGCCTCATATTCAACTCACGCTGAGTAAATATGTATTTCAGACTTTTATGATCGGTAAAAATCTGACATGCAGAGCCGAACAGATAGTGACGCCAAATCTTGAGCGCAAAAACAACTGCCGCTAACTCCAAATCATGAGTAGGGTAGTTAAGCTCATACGGCCTCAACTGTCTCGACGCATATGCGATGGTCTTGCCGTGCTGCATCAATACGCACCCAAGACCCTGACCGGAAGCATCACTATAAATAGCAAAACCCTCGTTGCCACACGGCAACGATAAAATCGGGGCTGAAGTCAAACATCTCTTCAACTCCTCAATACTCGACCGCCTCTCATCATTCCAGATGAACTTCTCGGACTTCTGGAGCAATTGTGTAAGTGGCCGAGATAGTTTCGAGAAACCCTCGACGAACCTACGGTAGTAGCTAGCCAAATCCAAGAAACTACGGATCTCCTTCACATTCTTGGGCGGTGCCCAATCCAACACTGCCTCAATCTTCTGCAGATCCACACGAACCCCCTCGGCTGAAATCACGTGACCTAAAAACATCACTTCCTTCAGCCAGAATTCACATTTCGAGAACTTCGCGTAGAGTTGCTCGGTCCTCAAAATGTATAACACTACTCGCAAATGATGGGCATGCTCTTCCTCGTTCCTCGAATAAATAAGAATATCATCAATGAAGACGACGACACACTGTTGCGATATTTCGTTAAACACAAGTGCACGTTATCGTAGACAAGTAATAAAGTGATGAGTGAGTATCGTTCCCACGAGGACTGAATCACTAAGTACCGATTTATATGTATTCTAATTTTATTTGAACAGTCGAATTTGGGTTGCAATTAATGACTAAAGAAAATCAATAATAAACAGAAAAACGATCGCTCGAAGAAAGAAAATCAAATAATGAAAAAGTCTAGGATTGTGAATCCACCTCGGTTTATCCGAATTTACTCTCGATTATCTGAAGTTAATGATTTCCCCAATTTATTGAAGGCGAAGATTGCTAAAATACTCTACTGCCTCTCCCGAGGTCAATAGATTTTTCTAAAGGCAAATAACGCACTCTATTCCTAGGTGAATTAATTCGATAATAGGCAAAAAGCACAAAATCTTCAAAAGGACACGTAGTTCCTATGAGTATATTCCTATCTCACAAGATAAAATGGTTCTCACCAATAGTTCCTCACCAACTCTCCTATCCCGATTCGAGTTGCGTAATTAAAACAATCCAATTATTGGCCAGACAATTGAAAGCATTAAAATTGATTGGGAAAACTCAACAGAAAAAGGGAATTATATAGATAATAAAAAAAAATCCTTCAAAACTTTGGTTTCATCAAAATCCTAGAACAGGGTTTTAGCCTGACATGCTAAAAGATAAAAATACAGAATTAATAAATGAAATCATTGAAATCAAACACAGATGAAGAGCTCGGATTCCTCCGTTCTTCTGGCTTCCGCCCTCTGCCCTTGGTGTCTTCTGCTTCTTGTGTTGATTCCTCTCCTCTGCGATTCTCCTCTAATTCCAAGATTCCAAGATTCCAAGATGATAAACTTATGACCTTAAACCCTTATTTATAACTCCCCAACAGCCTCCAAAACGCGTCCGTGTAGTTAGGTCGAGAATAGGCTTCAAAACGGCCCAAACCCGCTCGGAGCACACCAAAACCGCCCTGTAGGCCGCGGCTCACTTAATCTGTGCCGCTGCTCATGGCGCTCAGATTAAAACCTGGGCGCTATTTTTTTCTTCTGGGTCGTGGCTCACTTTATCTGTGCCGCGGCTCAGAGTACAGTTTACTCGGGGGGTCGCTGGTCACCTGCGTGTGCCGCGGCCCACTTTGTGTGTGCCGCGGCCACAGGCCAAAATTCGCCGTTTTCGTCCGTTTTTCATCGTTTCGGCTTTCGGACTCCAATTTCCTGCAAAACATAAAATAATAGGGCATTAAAAGCTCATTTATGCAGATTTAATCACAAAAAGAATACAAAATAATGATAAATAAGCGTATAAAATTACGCCTAACAAATACCCCCAAACTTGAGCCTTTGCTTGTCCTCAAGCAAAAATAATCAATTTCAAACAAAAGAATATCGTGAATAATCGTGCAACTCATAGTGCTCAACCTAATCAATACTACCCTGAAAATCTCAAAGAATAGTACAAGTATCGCAATAATGAGTCATATCCAGGACACTGATTCCACAAAGTAACCAATTTCAGTCCTAATCAATCGTTCAAGAAGAAAATCGAGCTCAAAGATTAACAAGCGTGAATTTAATCCACCGCCAATATGAAGGGTTAAAATAAACAAGCTAACTCGCCCAATCCCACAGTCTAGTGGCCAAAACTTCAAGAGTTTCATCAAAAATGACCCTCGGACAGTGTTCCCTTATATATGATCAATAAATTGATTCGAGTTGACCACTAGATTCGGATCTCGGGATGTTTCATCGGGATAATCCTAGGGTGGAATTCCATTCTCATGTGTTGGGGAACCGTTTGACGTAAAGACACTCATGGGGCACATGGTTGCTTTTAGTTACTAGGTTCCCATCCACAGCGGAGAAACAACTCGAATAGCTATTCCCGCATGTTCGATTCAAGGTTGCTGTTTTACGCGAGAGTAGACAACGGGTCACGCGAATACCCCCAGTTACTAGGCTCCCCATCATCGGCACATGCAAAATCTCTAAACCGCTAGTCTAATCAGGGTCGTCGTTTTACGCGAGAGTAAACAACGAGTCACGTGAATACCCCTGGTTACTAGACTTCCCATCATAGAACAAATAACATCTCGACTTTTGGGAGAAAAAAAATTGTCCGACTCTAAACTCTCATTAAGTGCCAACACAACTTATGTTACTGGACGACTAGCTATTGGGAGAAATGTAACCAAACGTATAGGCGGCAATTTGAAAAACACGTATGTCTTCTCTCTTATCCGCTAAGATTTCTACAAAAATGAAAAAATTTCGGACCTAAATGAAGACTTACCAGAAACAGATATCGCTGACTGCAACTCAACTAAAACTCAACCATTTCTTCAGAGAGAAATCAGTATCGTAACATCAGTTTTACACAAAAAGAAGCACGAAAAATTCATGAATGCAATTAAAAACACGACAAGCAAGGCTAGCAACAAAAATATAACTAAAAATAATAAAAGTGCAAACGAATAAGTACAGCAATAAGTATAGCGACAAAAAGTAAACCCCCCCAAACTTAGGACGTACATTGACCTCAATGGACAAAAAGAATATGCAATAAAAGGAAAAAGGTCAAGTACTCCCCTACAGTCTGCTCACGAACTGGTGCCGGCGTCTTCCGGCGAGGAGGGTGGTGTGGCTGGCCGAACGGGTGGAATGAATGGCTTGTCCGGGTGCATAATGTGGGCCATCCATGCAGCAAGGTGCTCCTGGTGGTAGACATCCCTCACTGCCAAGCGCCTCGTCTCACGCCGGTTGGCCCGGCGGGCCTGCTCTCTCATCTCATCTCGGACGGCAGTGATGATGCTCTCCCTCTCCGTCCGCCTCTCCTCTCTCAGTGCATCCAGAAGGCTCTCTCTCTCTCCTCATCTCCTCTCTCTCTCTCCTCATCTCCTCTCTCAACCCGTCGAACATCGCCTACAAGTGCTCTCTGTCAGGCGGCGGGCTGGACTCCATCTGCCCCTGTGTCAGAAGAAAAGGCTCGGGGGACTGCTCGTGAGCCTCATCAAGTAGAAATCCTCGCCCCCGAGCATGTGCCGGTCCTCCTCCCCACTGGTCGAAGTGCGAAATGATGCGATGATCGATCGGGCCCCTGGGGGCTAACATCGGCTCGTCATCCGACCACGTCATCACTGACTACCGGCAAAGAGCGCAAATAAGAGAGGGGTGCTTCAGCCCCGTCTTGGCCCCTCCCTGAATGCACTGGAAGATAGATCGGACCAGGAGAGGAGCCATATTGAATCGCAGCCTGGAGGTGATGGCATATAATGTACGGGCTCGAGAGAGAAAAATAGATCGGATCTGCGAGGTGGGATCTATACATGCGCAGATGAAGTCCATCCAGGCTCGCCCGAACCGACTGAGGCGCGAGCTCTTAAAGTAGAAGGTGGAAGAAGCTGGGGCGCGCCTCTCCCAGTTGGAGTCGGGCTGTGTAAGAGTCTCGAGCAGAGCCTCCTTCGTGAGGCTACCCATAACTCGCGTATAAGCCGTCTCATCAACCACAGGCAGCTCAAATAACCTCCAAATAGCAGCTACTAAAAAGTCCACCGTAATGCCTCGGACTACGACCTGAGTCCGAGTATCTAACTGTTGTATCATCTGACCCGCCCGAATGTGCTTCAACAGAGTGCTCGCATAAAACTCTTGTACGATGGAGATCACCGCTGGCTCAGGAGGTGCAGCGAAACGGGCCCACCCCATCTCGTCGATCATGGTCAGAAGCTCCCCGTCCTGGGGGCTGGTGTGAATCCCCTCTCCGGGATCAGAGGTCAAGGGCGAATCTTCTCGTTGAAGATTTTATGGATCTTCGGGTCAGAGAATTGGTGTGCCTCCGACTCAGCTCGATTATGAGAAGTTTCCCCTCGTGTGGGGGACGACTGAGTCGTGGCCCTTTTGCTGAGCTTTTTGGTTCTATCCATAGCGAGTTCCTGAAACGTTAAACACCGGAGTTTTATTACTTAAGCAATAATGAGAACAACATTACTCGGCTAAGGATATCCAAAACTTGAATCAAGAATTTAACGAGCTAGCACCGCCGTGAGAGAAAATTGAAATTGAGCATTCTATGTTTAAAATTGTCGTAAAGGTTGTGTAACGCCCCCAAAATGAACCGGGACGCCACAGTGCCGTAGATCCCATGAGGGACCCACAAGGCAAGTTTCTAAAATATTTTAATTAAAAGTGGTAATATACGGAAGTAATTAAGAAAGTATTCATGCATCCCAAGGGTACAATGCAAATAGTGTCCGTACATACGGTTATTACACAACGTGGAATGTTCAAATTTATTTAAGAAATTAACAGGCCTTCTTCCAACACACCACGCCCGTCAGAACCTTCGGGGTGTCCTGCACAAATTCAACAAATTTACCTGGCACGACATGTCGTGCCAGTAACCTAGGTCAGAAACAATCCCAACCTAACTCAAAAGTAAATTCTAATAATTTCCAGGAATAAAGTTATCACCGAATGTTCCATGTTATTCCTTTTTATCAGCACATAAACTCCCAAGGTCGCAACCAAGGGTCACGGAAGTATCTACACAGGAATACTCCGGACGTGGGTACCATTCAGGTTTTATCCCGCAACACGGTCCAACAAGAAAACTCCCAAGGCCGCGGCCAAGGGTCACGGTAGTATCTACTCGGGAATACTCCGGACAAAATAATCGTAATAGCACCATTCCACAATAGTAACATTTACTATGTCTAAAATTATAAGATGTAAAGTCTGAGCAAGATTCACTTGCCTCAAATCCGACGCGAGTTATCTCCGGACAAGGCAACGGCTTGAACGATCACACTTGGAAATCCGACCTATTATATGTTTGTCGATTAACATCTCGTGATTATTAATAATGATCACGACGTTCCTCCCCCTCCCGTATGTTAAAACCCTATCCTAGTTGTTTATGATGTCAGAATCGAATTTCTCCATTTTTTTTTATCCATAATGCGTGCCATTAAGTTCTTAGGTTCGGCAACATTCTCTATAAGTTATCCGTCCGCTAAACAATAGTGTTTTAACACAACATTCCTAGTTAATTATAACCGATAATCACCAATATTTCATCGTTGTCTTAATATGCAAGTCTAGAACGATTAATCCATCATTTTAACATGTTTCGGTATCTATTTAGCTAGAAGTTGTTGGTAACTTCATCAAGGATTCATTGACGGTTTTATTCAACATGATAGTATGGTTATATATGAAATCCTTCAAGATGATTCCGAGAAGTTTGTGATTAGCAATATGATTATGAGTTCTACCATTATTCATTCCAATTTCAAGCTTTGATGGATATCGATTAACAATTGCGATAGTTATATACCGGTTCGATTATTACGGAGGGTTCTAAGCTACCCAAGGCATCCGAGGTTTACTAAAACTTACTAAACAATACTGAAATGAGTTCAAGATTGAATAAACTTACCTTAATTGACAAAAGATGATGAATAACGACGGTGGACGAAGGAGAACGAGAAGATAACACCTTCAAGACCTTCCCCGAAGCTTGATTAACGCACTCTAATAGGATAGCACTTGAATTGGGAGGCTAGAATTGGTTCAATGATGGTGGAGAGTAGTGTACAAGGAAGAGGGATGATGTTTGGGACGGGAGAAATGAAAGGCAAGGTGTTCTTTTATAAACTTAAGTTGCCCTTACGTTCGTTATGCCTCACGCATTACGTGCGTAAGAGGCTTTACGACGTTATGGCAAAATACTTAACGTCGTAAGGAACTCATCGAACGAGCGATTCACCCACATCGTTACGCACGTAACGAAAATGGGTTTACGACGTAACACCTCGTTGACACGCTGTCGCAATCACGCCGAAGTTGGTCGGCACGCTGCATTACCGGACGAAGATTCCTGTCCAAAGACCGAAGACCGTTGTTACGTGCGTAGGGCCAACATATAACGTGCGTAATGGCTCGGACATAGCGTACGTAGCGGTCGGAGTATAACGACGTAAAGGATAGTTTTGTTTGTCAAATTATCATCTCATTAATTTATTATGACACGACTCCCTCTCCATGTTGTCCGGAAATCTCTCGGGAACAAGACGTTGGCCACCGTCATATTCGCACCGATAATTACCTAACGACATCGAGGTATGTCACAAAGTGCGTCAATCATCATGCCATCACAATACACGAATAATAGATACGATCTTTGTACAACCATATTATACGTAATATATTCTATTGCAATGGAGTACATTTATTTGTCAAACAGGAAAAATAGACGTGAGCCCAAAGTAAAAGCATGTAATACCGGTGGTATTACATACCACCCCTTAAAATAGTTTCGTCCGAAACTAAGAAAATAACTCGGGATGATTCTCTCTCATGCTCGCCTCGGTCTCCCAAGTCGCTTCTTCCGCACTGCAGTGGTGCGACCACCGAACCTTCACAAGGGGAATGTTCTTGTTCCATAGTGTCTATACGAGTCTATCCAAAATCGCCATTGGAACTTCTTAAAGGTAGCATCATTGGAAATCTCTACTTCCTCGAAGTTGATCTTGTGGCTAGGATCGTACACGTACTTTCTCAGCTGGGAGACGTGGAAGACATTATGCACTCCGTCTAACGATGGCGGTAATGCTAGCCGATAAGCGAGTTTACCGACTCGGTCCAGTATTTCGAACGGGCCAATAAATCTCGGGCTTAGCTTGCCCTTTTGGCCGAAGCGTCGAATGCCCCGCATTGGCGATACTTTAACCCAAACATGATCCCCAACCATAAATTCCAACGGTCGCTGTCGGTCCATAGCGTAAGACTTTTGGCGACTCTGTGCTGCCAACATGTGTTTTCGAACAATGGTTATCTTCTTAATGGATTCCTGGATTAGATCCAACTCGGTGGCGATGACATCGGATGCATCGTCCCAACATAGGGGAGACTTGCACTTTCTTCCATACAGGGCCTCAAAGGGGGCCATGCCTATGCTTGCATGCCAGCTGTTGTTGTACGAAAATTCTGCTAGGCAGAGGTGTTTAGCCCAGTCCTTGCCCCAATCGAGTACACATGCTCTCAACATATCCTCCAGGGTCTGTATGGTGCGTTCTGTTTGTCCATCTGTTTGAGGATGATAGGCAGTGCTGAAATGCAGTTGAGTACCCATGGCCTGGTGGACAACCTTCCAGAAGCGGGACACATATCTAGTGTCTCTATCCGAAATAATCCCCGAGGGTACGCCATGTAATCTCACGATTTCCCGAACAAAGATGGTAGCCAGCTGCCTGTTCGATGGCCTCCTGAATTGGAATGAAGTGTGCCGACTTTGTCAGTCGGTCTACAATAACCCATATCGTGTCTTTTTCCCCCGACGTCACTGGTAACTTGGTGACAAAGTCCATTGATATGCTCTCCCATTTCCATTCCGGAATGGGTAAGGGCTGCATGATTCCGGCCGGTCTACGGTGTTCAATCTTCACCTGTTGACATACCATACATCGAGCGACAAACCTTGCTACCTCTTGCTTCATATTCTTCCACCAAACTCTTTCGCAGTCCTTGTACATTTTGCTCGCCCGGATGTATCGAATAGGGAGTAGAATGAGCTTCCTTAAGTATAGTTTGTTTAAGCTCGTCATTAGGTGGGATGCAAATCCGGTTCTTGAATCTAACTAAGCCCTCGATCCTGTAGTCCGAAATAACTCCTCCTTCGCCTTTGCGCCGATCGCACGGTTCGATCCTCCATCTCAGCAGGCGTATCTCGTCCAGCAAGGACGAGCGAATATCGATCGAGCTCAACTGCCCTCGGCGGTGTTGTATCCACACTTCAATGTCATTTCTCCGAGATCTTGCCGCAACTCCACTGTCATCACAAACCAGATAGTGTCACCTCCTGCGCATTTTTCCGACTCAAGGTGCTCACGACGTTGGCCTTACCAGGGTGATATAGAATCTCCACATCGTAATCCTTGATTAGCTCCAACCAACGCCTGTCTCATATTTAACTCTTTCGCGTGAAAATATACTTTAAACTCTTGTGGTCCGTAAAGATCTTACGGTAACCCCATATAGGTAATGTCTCCAGATCTTAAGAGCGTGGACCACCGCAGCCTAGTTCCAAGTCATGTGTCGGGTAGTTCACCTCATAAGGTTTAAGTTGACGAGAGGCGTAAGCGATAACCCCGCTGCTCGCATGAACACACATCCTAACCCGTGCTTAGACGCATCGGTGCATATTACGAATCCCTCCGTACTCGTGGTAGTACCAATCTCGGGCGAGTAAGCTTCCTCTTGACTTGTCGAAGCTCTCCGACAATCCGTCGTCCAAACAAACTTGGTGTCCTTCCTAAGCGCATTTGTTAATGGCCGAGCGACACAGAGAAGGCCTCGACAAACCGTCGATAATATCCCGCCAATCCCAGAAACTTCTCACCTCTTTGACATTCCTAGGTGGTTCCCAATTCATAACTGTCTCGATCTTCTGGGGGTCTACTTTAACGCCTCCTGCTGAAATCACATGTCCCAAAAAGGTCACCTCTGGCATCCAGAACTCGCACTTAGAAAGTTTAGCATACAGTTGATGTTGCCTTAAAACGCTCAACACCTGCCTCAAGTGTTCCTCATGTTCCCATCGGCTTCGGGAATAGATTAAAATATCGTCAATGAAAACCACCACACATTTATCGAGAAATTCAGCCGAACCCTGTTCATTAATTCCATAAAAACAGCTGGGGCATTAGTCAGGCCAAACGACACCACCATGTACTCGTAGTGTCCATATCTCGATCGAAATGCGGTCTTAGGAATATCCTCCTCTCGAATTCTTAATTGGTGATATCCCGAACGTAAGTCGATCTTTGAAAACACGGTCGCCCTTGCGGTTGGTCCAAGAAATCATCAATCCTTGGAAGTGGGTAACGGTTCTTAATAGTGACCTTATTAAGTTCCCTGTAATCGATACACAGCGCAGAGAGCGGTCCTTTTTCTTCACAAAAAGAACTGGCGCACCCCATGGCGAAGTACTCGGACGAATGAGCCCCTTCCTTAGCAATTCTTCGAGTTGTGACTTCAGTTCCTTCATTTCGGCTGGTGCCATCCTGTATGGTGCCTTGGAGATAGGCGCTGCCTGGCTCAAGTTCGATTGAGAGATCGACCTCCCTATGTGGTGGCAATCCAGGTAGTTCGTCGGGGAATATGTCCGGAAATTCATTCACTACAGGAATATTAGAAACCGACAATTGTGACGTGCCCTCCTGAAGAACATAGCACCGTGTACGCTCCTCGATCATCACGAGGTGCTACCGCTGAAAGGAGACCGAGGGACCCTTTTGCCGGAAGTGCTCTCGGCCTCGAATCGGGGGAGTGGCCCCGTCATGGGTCGTGATAGAAACTGTCTGGCGATAGGTATCCAATCTCGTCTTGTGCTTCGTCATCCAGTCCATACCTAAGATCACATCTTCGTTTTGGAGTGGAAAGACCATGAGATTGGCTGTCCAGCCCAAATTATTGATACGAATCGGACAGTTTCGAACTTCCAAGTTACCCTCCACCCTGCTGCCCTCGGGTAGCTTAACAGTAAAGGACTCACAGGGTACACAAGGGAGATGTAAACGGTTAACACATTCTACGGATATAAACGAGTGGGTTGCTCCAGTATCAAACAGTACATGAACAGGCTGAGATTTAATAAGGAGGGTACCTGAGACAGCAGGAGTGGTCGGGTCGTCGGTAGCCCTTAGTTCGAACATGCGGGACGGCAGCGTCCCCGAGGAGGGTGCAGTACCTCCCCCGCGACCACGCCCTCTTCCGGCACCGTGTAGAGGAGACTGGTGAGGTGGAGATCGGTAGTCGGACATGGCAGACGCTCTGGATGTCTGTACCGAACCTTGTTGACTCTGAGGAGCTGGGTTTGGAGTAGGTTTGATCCGAGAGCAGTAGCGAGACATGTGCCCGCCTCTTCCGCATGAAAAAACACTTTGTCGATGCTTTACGACACTGACTCATGGTATGCCCTGCTATGCCACAATTGAAACAGCCTCGCGAGAAGGCCCGTCGGATGTTCTGTTGGGACGAAGGCGATGATTTGAGGGAAACCCACCCCAAATTCACTCTTTGGTGCTCCTGACCGATTTACTATCTTCTCGCTTCTTTTGGTTGTGCCCGGCATCCGAATCGACAACCGTACCGGCGTATGCCGTGACCACGTCCTCATATGCCCTCAACGTGGTGCAATGAAACCCCGCCGCGTAGCGTTGAACATCCTCCGGCAACCGTTGAGCAAGGTGACAAATTCGCCGGTCTTCGGATGGAACCATCTGTGCGACATAGCTTAGCTCGGTCTGTATGCCCGAATGATTTCGCATCGCAAATTTCGAGGTCTCACAAGAAGCTCCGCGCTGCAGGCCTGAATCGACGGGGATGTGATTGCCTCTCAATAGTTTGGAAAACTCGTGCCATCCGACTATCCTCGTCCTCTCGCTTATAGGTCCTCCACCATCGGCCGCGGTGTCACGGAGCGGTTGATTCCGAGTGGCACTTTCCGGTTTCTGGGCACCGATCACCTCAAGGCGCCTCCATTTCCGAGATCCAATCGTCCACGTGCTTATCCCCGACCCGTCGAATAATGGCGGTCCGGCCTTCAAGATTTCTCCCACCAACGGTCCTTCCAGGTTTTCTTCTATGTTAATGACTGCACTGCTCGCCTGGTTGACCTGAGCGATTCCCATAGCAATGGCCTGGGCGAGAGTCTGAACAAAGGCTGGATCAAATCCCCCGTTGTTCTGGTTTTCCGCTTCCTGTTCGTTCTGATTAATAGGTGGAGGTTGATTTCCGGCTGGGTTAGTCTCTCCGGTGTTTCTGTCTCCCTGCTGGTTCATAGCGGAACCTTGTGCGTCATTTACGTTTCTTCTAGCTCCTCGACGTGCCATTGGTGATGTTCGTTCAATCTAACAGGTTAGTTTAATGCAAACATTCTTTGAGTCCTTACTGAATCCAAACATCATACTTGATCCATAAGAATTTACATGTATTCTACCTCGACATCCCTCGAGGAGTTACGGTCCGGAGTGTTGGATTTTGAAGGCAAAACGTTTTCAAAATATTTTTGGTAAAACTTTCCACGTGAGTGTTTAGGCTCGATACCATTTTCTCGTAACGCCCCAAAATGAACCGGACGCCACAAAGGCCGTAGATCCCATGAGGGACCCACAATGCAAGTTTCTAAAATATTTTATTTAAAAGTGGTAATATACGGAAGTAATTAAGAAAGTATTCATGCATCCCAAGGGTACAATGCAAATAGTGTCCGTACATACGGTTATTACACAACGTGGAATGTTCAAATTTATTTAAGAAATTAACAGGCCTTCTTCCAACATAGCTCACGCCTGGCCGTAACCTTCGGGGGTGTCCTGCACAAATTCAACAAATTTACCTGGCACGACATGTCGTGCCAGTAACCTAGGTCAGAAACAATCCCAACCTAACTCAAAAGTAAATTCTAATAATTTCCAGGAATAAAGTTATCACCGAATGTTCCATGTTATTCCTTTTTATCAGCACATAAACTCCCAAGGTCGCAACCAAGGGTCACGGAAGTATCTACACAGGAATACTCCGGACGTGGGTACCATTCAGGTTTTATCCCGCAACACGGTCCAACAAGAAAACTCCCAAGGCCGCGGCCAAGGGTCACGGTAGTATCTACTCGGGAATACTCCGGACAAAATAATCGTAATAGCACCATTCCACAATAGTAACATTTACTATGTCTAAAATTATAAGATGTAAAGTCTGAGCAAGATTCACTTGCCTCAAATCCGACGCGAGTTATCTCCGGACAAGGCAACGGCTTGAACGATCGCACTTGGAAATCCGACCTATTATATGTTTGTCGATTAACATCTCGTGATTATTAATAATGATCACGACGTTCCTCCCCCTCCCGTATGTTAAAACCCTATCCTAGTTGTTTATGATGTCGGAATCGAATTTCTCCATTTTTTTATCCATAATGCGTGCCATTAAGTTCTTAGGTTCGGCAACATTCTCTATAAGTTATCCGTCCGCTAAACAATAGTGTTTTAACACAACATTCCTAGTTAATTATAACCGACAATCACCAATATTTCATCGTTGTCTTAATATGCAAGTCTAGAACGATTAATCCATCATTTTAACATGTTTCGGTATCTATTTAGCTAGAAGTTGTTGGTAACTTCATCAAGGATTCATTGACGGTTTTATTCAACATGATAGTATGGTTATATATGAAATCCTTCAAGATGATTCCGAGAAGTTTGTGATTAGCAATATGATTATGAGTTCTACCATTATTCATTCCAATTTCAAGCTTTGATGGATATCGATTAACAATTGCGATAGTTATATACCGGTTCGATTATTACGGAGGGTTCTAAGCTACCCAAGGCATCCGAGGTTTACTAAAACTTACTAAACAATACTGAAATGAGTTCAAGATTGAATAAACTTACCTTAATTGACAAAAGATGATGAATAACGATTGGACGAAGGAGAACGAGAAGATAACACCTTCAAGACCTTCCCGAAGCTTTATTTACGCACTCTAATAGGATAGCACTTGAATTGGGAGGCTAGAATTGGTTCAATGATGGTGGAGAGTAGTGTACAAGGAAGAGGGATGATGTTTGGGACGGGAGAAATGAAAGGCAAGGTGTTCTTTTATAAACTTAAGTTGCCCTTACGTACGTTATGCCTCACGCATTACGACGTAGAGGCTTTACGACGTTATGGCAAAATACTTAACGTCGTAAGGAACTCACTGAACGATTCACCCACATCGCTACGCACGTAACGAAAATGGGTTTACGACGTAACACCTCGTTGACTCGCTCGCCGCAATCACGCCGAAAGTTGGTCGCACGCGCATTTCACGGACGAAGATTCCCTGCCCAAAGACCGAAGACCGTTGTTACGCACGTAAGGGCCAACATATAACGTACGTAATGGCTCGGACATAGCGTATTTAACGGTCGGAGTATAACGTACGTAAAGGATAGTTTTGTTTGTCAAATTATCATCTCATTAATTTATTATGACACGACTCCCTCTCCATGTTGTCCGGAAATCTCTCGGGGAACAAGACGTTGGCCACCGTCATATTCGCACCGATAATTACCTAACGACATCGAGGTATGTCACTGAAAGTGCGTCAATCATCATGCCATCACAATACACGAATAATAGATACGATGCCGTACAACCATATTATACAGAATATGTTCTATTGCAATGGAGTACATTTATTTGTCAAACAGGAAAAATAGACGTGAGCGCCCAAAGTAAAAAGCATGTAATACTGGTGGTATTACAGGTTGGGGTCGCTGTAAATCCAGAAACGAGTTCGTTGCACATAGATTCAAAATATTGACTTAACAAAGAAAATTTTTCATTCAAGCATTTCATCAAACACCTTGTGTGCATGAATTCTAATGAAGAACAATAATTGTAATAGCTTGATTTAATTCCCAAAAACAACATCCTCAATCGATCCTCATGACAAACAACATAAAAAAAAAACAATAACAACTCATTCATAATCGAAAGATAATCATCCATGATCAATCAACGTCTTCATATTCCCAATTCAAATTTTTTTGGATAGGATTTTGAAAAAGAAAAACTAATAACTTAATCAATCATCAAATGAAGAACAACATTTCCTTTTGCAATTCATGAAGCAATTCATACAAGGGATTGAGAATTACCTTGAGTAGATTTAAAGAATGCAAAAAGACGAAGGGGAGAAGGGTACCGGCCGATTGCTGTGCAAAGGAAGAGGAGGAGAAGTTACCTGGATGTCGGCCGAATGCGTGTTATAAGGCTACCTGGGCTGTTCAAATTCCGAACGGGGGCCGCGGCACAGCTTAAATGAGCCGCAGCCCAGAGTACAGCGAGCCTGGTTGTGTATGCTATGTCGACATGTGTCGCGGCTCAGAATGCGGGTGCCGCGGCTCAGAGTGTTGATGTGCCGCGGCTCACTTGGTTTGTTCCGCGGCATAGAGTACAGCATCCTGGGCTCATCATTTGACAATTGGTGTGCCGCGGCTCAGCAGCAACGTGCCGCGGCTCAGGGATCAAGTGTGCCGCGGCTCAGTAAGGTTGTGCCGCGGCACATAGTACAGGAAGTTTATCCGTCTGATTCGATTTGTGTGTGCCGCGGCTCACAAGCCTTGTGCCGCGGCTCAGGCATAAATTTTTCCCCTGGGACTTTTTCTGCACAGAATTTTCAAAGGAACACGTCAAGAACGAGAGGGATAAGCAAATCAAAGCAAAAATGAAGAAAAATAAAAATTCAACAATGCAAGAAAATACTGAAACACAAAAATCTACTACTAAAACTCGGGTTGCCTCCCGAGAAGCGCTAAGTTTATAGTCTTCAGCCGGACCTATTGAGAAGTTAGTTCGCTTTTCGCAAACTCCATTTGAACTCCGCCCCGTCCATCGAACCGTTAATGTGTGTTTTAAAATTATGACCATTGGTCCTTAACGATCCGATTTTTGGGTTGGACACCCAATGTTGTTTGCGAAAAGGTTTTGACAACTTTCCGAAGCACCTATTTTTCTCATGATTTGGCCTCCGTTTTACGTCCGGCTTATTCTCCTTTTTCTCGAACGAACTTATGACAGCATCGGAATTTCTCATTGATGGATGAACGGTTGATGATGACGGCATGTCCACATGCTTGAGATATGCAACTCGTTCTACATTTTGCTTAGAAGTCGGACCCTCTGAAATGGATTCTGAGTTTTTCGACCGACGATTCTTCCGGTGTGTGTCTTTCGCAACGGTATCCACACTTTCAATTCGCGAGCTCTTCTCAAAACCACCTGGACATGGAAAGGATTTAAATACTTGAAAAGTGACATGCTCGTCTTGAACCCTTAGAGTTAGTTCCCCTTTTTCCACATCGATTAAAGTTCGGCCGGTTGCTACGAATGGTCTTCCCAAAATAATTGGGATGTCTTGATCCTCCTCCATGTCAAGCACAATGAAATCTGCTGGAAAGATGAATTTATCAACCATTACTAAGACGTCCTCTATCACTCCCCTCGGATATGTGATCGATCTATCGGCTAATTGCAAAGAGACAGTCGTCAGTTTTGCTTCTCCAATTCCAAGCTTCTTGAAAATAGAAAGAGGCATCAAATTAATGCTGGCCCCGAGATCACATAACGCTCTATCAAAAGTCAGATTTGCTATAGTACAAGGTATATTAAAACTTCCAGGATCCTTCAATTTTGGCGGAAGCTTTTTCTGAAGAATAGCGCTGCACTCCTCCGTCAATGCGACTGTTTCATACTCCTCGAGTTTTCTTTTATTTGACAAGATCTCCTTCATGAATTTGACATAACTCAGCATTTGCTCCAGGGCGTCGGCAAATGGAATGTTAATATGCAGTCTCCTGAAGACGTCGAGGAACTTAGAGAATTGCTTGTCCACATTTTTCTGTTGTAATCGCTGCGGAAACGGGATAGGTGGCACATATGCCTTGGGATTATCCGGAAACAGTATCAAGGGTCTCAAATCTTGTGATTCCCCGGTCGCTGAATTTTTCTTCCCCTCATCCTCACTTCTCTTTTTGTTCTTCCCGGGCAGCTCACCCAATTCCTTCCCACTTCTCAAACCAATGGCATTGACACTCTCTCTAGGATTCGTTTCAGTCATACTTGGCAAGGTACCTTCCGGGCGGGCTGTTAATACATTAGCAATCTGGCCCAGTTGGACTTCCAAGTTGCGGATAGAAGCGGAATGGTTGTGCAAGGTCGCCTCCGTACGGGCCATGAACTGACTCGTGCTCGCTGAAAATTTCGCCATTGCTTCATCTAGAGAGATTTTTGGAGCGGGAGGAGGCTGCTGTTGGTGTTGAGCAAACTGAGGCTGATTCGAGCTTTGTCCGTTCCTCCATGAGAAGTTAGGATGATTTCGCCATCCCGGATTATGCGTGTTGGAGTACGAATTGTTTTGTCGATTCCCATTTCCTACGAACTGAGCTTGTTCAATTGGGGGCTGCTCGAAAGGGTTTCCGACTTGGCACTCTGCGCTAGGGTGAGATCCGTTACACCAATTACACGATTCAATGGTAACAGGAGAAGGAGCATGTGAAAAGGTTTGAAGTTGCTGCGTCAATGCTGTGACTTGGGCCGACAATGTAGAGATCGGATCATTATTCGAGATTTCCATAACTCGCTTCGGGATTACTCGTTCAGAAGGCCACTGATACGCATTTGCGGCCATAGCTTCCAACAAAGAGTGTGCTTCAGCCATCATTTTTCCCATCAAGGCTCCTCCAGCGGCTGCATCCACAAGAGTGCGTGTAGAAGCACTCAATCTGTTGTAAAATGTTTGAATTTGCAGCCAGTCCGGATGGCCGTGGTGTGGGCATCTCCGTAACAAATCTTTGTATCGCTCCCACGCCTCGTGAAGTGACTCCATATCAAATTGACCAAAAGTAGTAATTTTGTTTCGTAACCTCGTTGTCTTCGAAGGTGGGAAGAATTTAGCAAGTAAGGCTTGCGCTAATTCCGCCCATGTCGTGATAGAGCCCGGCGGTAAAGAATTTAACCAAAATTTGGCTTTGTCCCTCAAAGAGAAAGGGAAAAGCCTTAGACGGATGGCATCATCGGTGACACCATTGTTTTTAAAGGTGTCACAAATCTCGAGAAAAGACACGATATGCGCGTTGGGGTCATTGTTCGGCAGACCACAAAACTGGCTCGCTTGCACCATCTGAATGATCGCAGGCTTGATTTCGAAGTTGTTCGCCTGAATGGTTGGGCGCCGAATTCCCGAGAAGTTCACATTGATTTGCGGCATAGCATAATCGCGGAGTGCTAATGCCGGTTGAGCTTGTTGTACAAGATTATCACCTCCGTGATTTTCTGTATTTTCGGCCATGGTGATTGTTGTCGGTAGCTCTCGTTTCTCCTTATTGCTTCTCCGAAGAGTGCGCTCGAGTTCGGTATCCAAAGGTAGTAGGCCTTCGTTACTGAATTTTCTCATGCACTAACTGGAACTCCTGAAAGGAAAAACAAATAAATAAAATTACACAAAAACAAATAAAAAAAATGTTCAAACTAAGACTAGAAATACTGAAATCGATATTAGTAGAAAATTCAGTCCCCGGAAACGGCGCCAAAAACTTGTTGCGATATTTCGTTAAACGCAAGTGCACGTTATCGTAGACAAGTAATAAAGTGATGAGTGAGTATCGTTCCCACGAGGACTGAATCACTAAGTACCAATTTATATGTATTCTAATTTTATTTGAACAGTCGAAATTTAGGTTGCAATTAGTGACTAAAGAAAATCAATAATAAACAGAAAAACGATCGCTCGAAGAAAGAAAATCAAATAATGAAAAAGTCTAGGATTGTGAATCCACCTCGGTTTATCCGAATTTACTCTCGATTATCTGAAGTTAATGATTTCCCCAATTTATTGAAGGCGAAGATTGCTAAAATACTCTGCTGCCTCTCCCGAGGTCAATAGATTTTTCTAAAGGCGAATAACGCACTCTATTCCTAGGTGAATTAATTCGACAATAGGCAAAAAGCACAAAATCTTCAAAAGGCCACGTAGTTCCTATGAGTATATTCCTATCTCACAAGATAAGACGGTTCTCACCAATAGTTCATCACCAACTCTCCTCTCCCGATTCGAGTTGCGTAATTAAAACAATCCAATTATTGGCCAGAAAATTGAAAGCATTAAAATTGATTGGGAAAACTCAACAGAAAAAGGGAATTATATAGATAATCAAAAGCAAATCCTTCAGAACTTTGGTTTCATCAAAATACTAGAACACAGTTTTAGCCTGACATGCTAAAAGATAAAAATATAGAATTAATAAATGAAAGCATTGAAATCAAACGCAGATGAAGAGCTCGGATTCCTCCGTTCTTCTGGCTTCCGCCCTCTGCCCTTGGTGTCTTCTGCTTCTTGTGTTGATTCCTCTCCTCTGCGATTCTCCTCTAATTCCAAGATTCCAAGATTCCAAGATGATAAACTTATGACCTTAAACCCTTATTTATAACTCCCCAGCAGCCTCCAAAACGTGTCCGTGTAGTTAGGTCGAGAATAGGCTTCAAAACAGCCCAAACCCGCGCGGAGCACACCAAAACCGCCCCGTGGGCCGCGGCTCACTTAATCTGTGCCGTGGCTCACGGCGCTCAGATTAAAACCTGGGCGCTATTTTTTTCTTCTGGGCCGCGGCTCACTTTATCTGTGCCGCGGCTCAGAGTACAGTTTACTCGGGGGGTCGCTTGTCACCTGCGTGTGCCGCTGCCCACTTTGTCTATGCCACGGCCCCAGGCCAAAATTCGCCGTTTTCGTCCGTTTTTCATCGTTTCGGCTTTCGGACTCCAATTTCGTGCAAAACATAAAATAATAGGGCATTAAAAGCTCATTTATGCAGATTTAATCACAAAAAGAATACAAAATAATGATAAATAAGCGTATAAAATTACGCCTAACACACACTTATCCAAATACTCGATAAAGACTTTGTTCATCAACTGCATGAACACCGCCGGTGCATTAGTTAACCCGAAAGGCATGACTACAAACTCATAATGCCCGTATCTCGTCCGAAAAGCTGTTTTCGGCACATCGGATTCCCTCACCCGGAGCTGATAGTACCCCGATCTCAAATCAATCTTCGAGAATACCGCAGCTCCCTGCAACTGATCGAACAAGTCATCAATTCTCGGCAAAGGATACTTGTTCTTGATGGTCACCTTGTTTAGTTCGCGATAATCGATACACAAACGTAGCGAACCATCCTTCTTCCGCACAAATAGGACCGGTGCGCCCCAAGGCGAGGCGCTCGGTCGAACATACCCCAACTCAAGAAGCTCACTCAACTGCTTCTTCAACTCTGACATCTCTGAAGGTGCCATGCGATACGGCGCCTTTGAAATCGGAGCCGCGCCCGACTCTAACTCTATAGCAAACTCGACCTCACGATCCAGTGGCAAACCCGGTAACTCGTCAGGAAATACATCAGGAAACTCACTAACGACAGAAATCGATGAAAGCTCGACTCCACCATCCTCTACCTTCAAGGCATAGCACCAATAACCAGTACACCCCTTTCGCATGAGACTCATCGCCTTCAAGGCATTAATAACGAACTTCTGGTTTCCCCTCTTTCTCCCTGCGAAAGAGTGCTCGGTGCCGTCCTCGGCTAACATAGTGATGATTCTCGTGCGGTAGTTCATGATTGCGCCATGCCGCTCGAGCCAATCATCCCCGAGAATCAAATCCTCACCCTCAATATTAACGACAATAAGATTAGAGAGCCAAGCTCTCTCACAAATAAACACAGGGCAGTCTCGGACCTCTCGATTGCCAACGATCCTATCACCGCTAGGAAGTTTAACGATGAAAGACTCTCAAGGCAACAAACAGTCGAGATTCAAACGGCGCACACACCCCAGCGATATGAACGAATGTGTAGCACCAGAATCGAAAAGCACACTGACAGGATGAGAATGGATATGAACGGTACCTGTCGCCACAGTGACTGCTGGATCATCGGCCCTCCTCATCTCATAGACACGCGGCTCGGCAGAGCCAACACTAAAAGCTCCTCCTCTAGCGGGCTGACCCCGACCTCTACCTCGACCGACACTCGGCAGAGTCTGCGGAGCAAACGAGCCCTGGTTCACACTCGTCTCTCTCAGCGCTGAAAATGAATCACGGGACTCGTGAATCTGTCTGATCTGATCATAAAAGGGGGCCTTGTGGCCCAACTGACCACAAGTATGACAAGTAAACTTCGGACGAGGACACTGTCGGTTCCTATGGCCCTGCAGACCACAATTAAAGCATGTGGGTTCACGAGCGGAGGTTCCGGCGGCACCCCGAAAGCTCCCAGAGAAACGAGCCGAACCGCCCGTAGAAATATTCGCAGCCTAAGATTTCTGCTGGCCTCCACTCTTGGGACCAGAAAAATTTCCGACCAACTTCTGCTTCTTGCTCTCACGAGCCACATCACTAGCCGTCACCGACATATCATAAGCAAGGGCCCTACTCTGATAATCCTTCAAAGTGGTGCAGACGAGTCCAGACATATAGTCCCGAATTGACAGCTTCATCCGCCTGGAAAAATGGAAAATTTTGTCGCTCTCTTCGACAACTTGGGTCTTCACATAGCCCAACTCCTTGTTAAAATCGGCAATAGCTGGTATACGGGAATATCCCGTGGTTGAGCATCATAGAAAGCATGTACTCGAGCCTATATGACCGGCCACGGGCAATATTCGGTCTCCATCAATTCCTGAAATTCGGCCCACGAAGCAACATGATCTTTGGGTCCAACGGCCTCCCACCAATCCGTAGCGTCCCCAGTGAGAAAGTACTGGGCAATAGGGACCTTACGGTCCTCGGGACAGTTGGTAGCAGTGAAGACTTTAGATATCTCCTTGATCCACCCTTCCCAGCCGATCGGGTCTGAAGCTCCCGAAAACTGAGGAGGATGCATCTTGATGACATCTTGAAGCCAGCGACCCGCTCCGCCCCGATTAGCATGGGCCTGATCGGGGTTCTGAACCACCTGAGCTATAGCCGCCATTTGGTTTACCATTTGCTGCATAACGGCCGCAATACCAAGGTCGGCGCGCTCCTGAGAAGAAGCATGACTGTGACGGTCACCGGTACTGCCGGCTCCCGAAGAATGTGACGTGGCTGCCCCACCGGCTGCCCCACGTCCCCGAACGCATCCACGGCCACGACCACGACCACGGCCCCTTCCAGCATCCATGCTGGTGTTAAGAGATGGCAAAAAAAAAAGCAACTCGATGATAAGTAACAGAGGGAGAATAACCACAGTTCAAGAAACGGAAATATGGTACGAGAACGTAAAGGATCGAGTAAGGAAAACTTACGAACACTGGAAGCACTGAGATGTCGGCAGCGGTGTGACAATGTGCAAAACAAAACACAACTAGACCCAAATAACCGACAAGCCTAGGTATCCATAAACCTAGTGCTCTGATACCATTTCTGTAACACTCCCGAGATATTGGGAGTATATTACAGCGCCGTGGACCCCTACATGGAACCCACCAGGCTACAACAAGAAAACACCACTCGACTAACCATCTCGGTTAGAGAGGACACACATTTAAATGATACGACATATGAAAATACGCCCGGGAGTAACCAGCGAAATAAACATCATCCGACAATGTAGCAATTTAAGGTATTACAAAACGGAGTTCGAAATGAAAAGCCTAAGTACTCGCGAGTACAATTTATAAGTTTATGAGTGTGGAAAACAACCATATCGAAGTAAACAAAAGAAATAGGAAAAACCCAAATGCACATGTCAACGACCCTGGCCAACATCCTCGTACTGTCCCAGCGCCCGCTCGTCCGAGAGAACATAACCTGAAATCCATAACAAGAATTTCCCCAAAACGGGTCCCCAAAGGGGTTAGCAATTACGCTAGTACAAGTAATCAAGGCAAACCATTCGCTTACACGTTTCATAGTACAATGCACCAAATCAATTTCAAAACCAAAACCAGACATGTCTTTTCCGGAAACAAACAGTCAAACAATTTGCCTTGGGAACAGGGTAATACCATTGATCCCGCTCGAGGCCTCTAAGGACCCTCCCGAGCTGGCCATATCATAAAATAAAAACACGCTCATGCATCACCTTGGGAACAGGGTAATACCATTGATCCCGTTCGAGGCCTCTAAGGACCCTCTCGAGCTGTCTAGCTAAACAAACTCATGAATCCAGGACTCAACCCTTTGGACTCCCTCCGTGATCCCGTCGTACCATCCCGAGGTGAGCAAATCACACACAAAATACATTACCATTTCACCTTAAGCATAAAGGTTTCCAAAAATACTTGCCTTGAATAATTGACGACGCAACGAACGGAAGGAAAAACACCAACGAACGCTAGGAACCGTCAAACACGAACCTAAAGATTCGAAGAATACAATCACAACCACTTCTAAACGATTACGGAAATGGAATACACCCGAAAACCCGCCTACGATTCATGTATAAAAATAACAACGAGGGCGGACCACAACCAAAACCTCCCGATTTCGCAAAACTAAGGAAATATACCATGAATCCGTAGGAAAACTAATGATATCAACAAGATTAATCATATTCATCATGAATTCACCAACAAAACGGGACGAATCAGACGAAAATCCCAAAATCCCCAATTTATTCAAAAGTAGGGTTCTAAGAGATTTTACCTTGGATTAGGATGAAAGATTTGTGTTGATGTTGATATAATACACTAAGAACTCAAGGAATTTGATGGTTGAGATGATTGGAGGAAGAAATCGCCAAGAAATCGCCCGGAATCGCCTCAGCCGCGGAGAGGAGGAAGAAATGAAAAAATACGTTCATCTCGGTCAACTCCCCGGTTTATATAGCCAGGGAGTGTTAGCGCGCGCTAATTCTCAAGGTTAGCGTGCGCTAACGGGACAAAACTCCAGTCCATACAGTTAGCGTCCCAGTCCAGTAGCCAGATTTCTGGCCGTTAGCGTGCGCTACTCGAAATGTAGCGTGCGCTAATAACCTCTCGGTAGCGCGCGCTATCGACCAATAGCGTGCGCTACTTGGACATTAGTCGAATCCAGTAGCAAACTGTCCAGTACTGGACAGTCACGCTAGCGCACGCTACCGGGCATCTCAGCGTGCGTTAGCCCCCGACATTAGCGTGCGCTAGACTACGTAGCATACGCTAATCCTCCAGTCTAGAGGGATGGAATCAGCACTGCCACTCACAGGGCTTGCTCTCTAGCGTGCTACTAAGGGACCTCTAGCGTGCGCTATGCAGAAAAGATAGCGTGCGCTAAGTACGAAATATAAACGGTCCAAAACACCGGAATATGAACGAAATATCAAACGGAACATCTCAACACGCATCATAACATAGAATGGATCCACGACAACCCTAAAACGGAGGTTCCGCACAACAATAACGAGAATCAGATCAATAGATGATGGAAAAGATACACTGAAAGATACACGAGGGTCACTATGTAATACCCGTAATTTCGATTTCCAGTAATTTTTCTTTTTTAGGTGGAAGTCCGTTTTGACAACTCGCTCATGACTGTTTCGTCATTCCGAGAATGATTAATTCTGCACTTTTTGACATCCGAGTTCGTTTCGGTATTGTTTTGTTGAGTTCTGTGCTTCTTAGCGAATTTTCCACACTTGAGTTCGATTCTTGCGAATCTCGTCCGAAACTATTGTTTCGAGTTTCTCATAAGTTCATTTAATGTTATTATTCATGTTGCGAGTTTTGGTTTGGTGTTTCGATCACGTATCGTGTATTTCGGACGTTTTGGGCCATTTTCGTAATTTCCCCAAAGTTTGGGGTAATTACTTCCGTTGTCCAATTCCGACACTTCGGGTGGTCGGAATCATGTGTTCTCTTAGCGCTTGGATTCTTTTTTGCGAGTACTTCGTAATCGTATCTCCAATTTTTACTCAGGTTCGGGTTTCGGGGTCGTCCGGGCCGTCGGAGTGGCCACGGTAGAGTCACGGCCGGAGCAGAGCCTGGCCTGGCCGAGTTACGACCGTAAGGTGCCGGTTACGGCCGTAATGTGTGCTAGTTACGGCCGTAAGTCGTGATCGGGTTCGGCCGTACGGGCACTGGGCATCTTCCGGACGAAGGCCGGTTACGCCCGTAATTTGTGCCACTTACGGCCGTAAGTGTCCGACAGTTGCTGGGCAGATTTTTTTGACGAATGCCGGTTACGGTCGTAAGGCCTGCCGAGTACGGCCGTAAGGGCCGAGTTACGGCCGTAAGGCATTGCTGGTTACGGCCGTAACCCTGCCGGCTATATATAGCCTGGGCTTGGCCACACTTCATTTTTTACGCGTTTTTCTTCCTTTTTCGGCGGCTGGCGACGGGAGGCTCGGGAAATCGAGTTCTTGGCCGATTCTAGTCAATTCCAAGGCGTTTTGGAAGATTCTTGTTGATTAAATCAACATATAATCCGTGTGTTTCGTCGAATCAAGGTATATTTCTTGATTTTCCTTCAAGTTGACTTTTTGGAGAATTTGTTCTTGATTTTTATTCTAGTCCGATTTTGATACATCAGTTGGTGTAGTATGATATTATTAATCGTGTTCTACGGATTGTATATCCATATATCGAGTTTGTTTAACTCGATTGACGATTCGAGTGTTCTTGGGAATTATTGAACATTTAGTGTTCGATTAAATGCCCCAATGAGTTCCTTTCGATAGTTTGTCGGGATCTCCGTCGTTTTTGCCTTGATTCTCGTCGTAATCATCTTTTATTGTTCCTTCTGGAGGATTATAGGTATGTTGTGTCGAGAATTATACGTCTCGACAGGCGATCATCTCCGAGACCGGGCGACCTAGCCTTAGCCCGACAGCCAAGGCAGAACTGCCGACTAGAGACCAGGCGACCTAGCCGTAGCCGAGCAGCCAAGACAAATCGGCCGGCCGAAGGTCCTAGGACAAGTCCTGGTGCCAAGCAATCGACATCTAAAACGATCGTCTCTCGGTACTTGGCGATCGACTCCTGGTGGCCGACTAACAGGCGATCATCTCTCGGCACTTGCCGATGCCGACCTCTGGTGACCGACCAGTGACGACCGCCTCATGCCGCTCGAAGCCGATGATCATCCATTTGGCAAAGGCCGAAGCCCAGGACAGAACCCACATGCAGTACCGAGACAAGATCCGCATTTCACGGATCATTGACCACATCCTGTCAGCATCTTTCCACCAACCGACAGGCCCGCCGAAAGGTGTCAGTAGGACCGCCCGTGACAGCAACTCTGGACGCGTGCTGGCTCCTCATTGGACCGCATAGCTGGCTGCCGGCAGCAGCCTTGGACTTTAGGCAAACAGCCCATGTGACTTAAAGACGATTGCCCCATTATTATATTGGACGAAAGGCGATCGCCCGCCAGGAAACAAGGCATCTCAGCCCCTATAAATAGAAGGCTCCCTGCACTCGGCCATCAAAGGGTTCTTGGCGATTTCAGCACACGACTTAGCTTTCCTACTCTTGGAAATAGCTATCTCTCGGTTCCTTCTTCTCTCTCAGCATCTCCTACATGGAAGACGATCGACAGAGAGCAAGAACACCAAAGCTTCGCTCAAGAGCTAGATAGATAGGATCTTTTACACTCATTGTATTTAGATTCTCACATTAATACTTGTATCCACGAATACTTATTAATAATATCTCGCGAGAGCATTCAAGCCCGGGCCTAACAAACCTGACAAATCTAGTGTTATTCACACCCCCTCGGAAGTGCTCCCGCAACCTTATTTGTTGTCCGTCCATTCCAGCAGTATTTCATCTTCAGATAAATATTTTGGGCTACAACAATTGGCGCTAGAAGGAGGGCATCTAACCCTCAAATTTTTACTCCTACCGTCTCGAAGAACACTCACTGTTCTCCGGGGCATATACCTGAAGAAACACTCACTGTTCTTCAGAGAAAGCTTTCATAATCATGACTTCTGCCTCCTCGTCGAAGAAAGCCGCTGGCCGGCCCGCCAGACGCCTCGTTCCGTCTCAGTCCGAGCCACAGCCGATGGCGGAGGGTAGACGCCGCGGTCCGAGACGCTCGATCCCGCCCCTGAGGGACGGCCCAAGTCTCTCGCTCGATCAGTTCCAAACCACGGGGCAGATTGAGGAGGCCATGGCCATCCGGCAGGAGCGACGAAGTGCTCTCGACGCGCCTCCCGCTATCACCCCCTCGGCCATCCACCGGATGACCAAACGGAAGTACAAGGCATTGCTGACCAAGCGATCGCCAGGAGGCTCCCATTCACAAGAGGAGCCGCTCGCCAGCCGGGGCACCTCTGTTTTCGATCGCCTGGGCAGCGACCCATCTTGGCGACCGGGGCAGTCCGGCCCCAGCCACGAGACGATGGAGCTCGAGTCCGTCATCAGGAGTTCGGCGTATCCGACTCCCAGAAGGCCGACCATCCATCTGGCTCCCCCTCGCCAAGTAGCCGAGGTCGGCAACAGCGGAGTCAGGAGATCGGTACACGATCGCCTCGGCTCCTGCTCCAAAAGCTGACCCACGAGCGAACATGCTACATCGATGGCCACAATGCAACGCCAGCTCGACGACATGAAGGTGCTCATGGAATATGGGGCTGGCGCCAAGAACAAGATCGCCGGGCCGAGCGAGCCGCTCGCGGTCCACATCGAGCTAGCCCCCGTGCAGCGTAAGATCGCTCCTCCGCAAACACCCTTGTACGAGGGGAGATCAGACCCCGAAACACACCTGAGCAAGTTCAGCATCTACATGACCGGGTGTGGGGCATCTGACGCGACCAGGTGCCGAATGTTCCCTCTGACGCTGGATGACCTTGCCCACAGGTGGTACGCCTCATTGCCGCCTCGGTCCATCGGCTCCTTTAATCAACTGGCGAGTGACTTTACAGCACATTTCGCCACCAGGGTCGCTCGGCCAGAAGGTCCTTATCGCATGATGCAAATCAGGCAAGGGTAAGAAGAGTCCGACTCGGACTACATCGACTGGGTAAACGAGATCATCCTCAATGGCGAGCCCGTAAGCGATGAGATCGCCCTGTACGCGGTCCTAGTGGGGTTCCATGGTCTTTCGCCTATGTTCAGGCATCTTATGAAGGACCAACCCACGACCTACGCGATCTTCCGCGCTAAGGCCGCGGACTTTCTGGCCAGGCAAAGGTTTCTTCTTAGCCTATGAGCGTGGATCAAGACTAACGACGATCTCAGCCTTCCACCCGACCACAAGATTGGCAAAGATCATCAAAACCGGAGGACTCGTTCGCCATCTACAGTTCACCATCTAACATGATGGACTAAGGCACGAGATCGCCTCCACCGCACTATGTACACCGTCGAAGGTCGGCATCTACATGACGAGCCGAGGTGGAAGAATGCAGCCATGTTCCTGGTAGTCGATGGAGCCGGCTGCTTCGGCCATGCAAGGTCCCTTTGGGCCAAGATCGCCCGCCCTTCGTTTAAATACGAGGACGGCGTAGCCTGAGGGCCCTCCAAAACTAATCAGTGGACACGTTCGCCCGCCCTCAAAGGTTCATCATCTATCATGGTGAACCCGGACAATGCGATGCGTCACTACCCCCGTCTCAACGTACACCGTCGAGGTTCTCCATCTTCATGGAGGGCCGAGGTGGAAGCACAGCTAACAAGCCGCGGAAGTGGAGTTGAATAATACGACGACGCCCCGCGCAAGGACTCCTCTAGACCAAGACCGCACGCCCTTCGTTTAAATACGAGGCGAGGCGCAGCCTAACAGAGGACCCTCTCAATAAAATGAGTCACGAGATAGACAATGTCGTTCGCGCATAAGACACGGTCATGGAGTTGGTCCATCAAACTCCGCGACTGTGCACGGTTCCTCAGCGACGAAACAATCAAGTTTCTACGAGGGATCAGCCAATGTTGTTTTTTGCAGGTACAAGACCGAAATATAGCTAGCCAATCGACCGGATCGCCCGTCCTCATCCTACAAGATCGCCAGCAAGAACCACCTCGCCCCATGTATTCAACATCGGAGCAAGCTGGGGGGCAATTGTTGTGTCGAGAATTATACGTCTCGACAGGCGATCACCTCTGAGACCGGGCGACCTAGCCTTAGCCCGGCAGCCAAGGCAGAACTGCCGACCAGAGACCAGGCGACCTAGCCGTAGCCGAGCAGCCAAGATAAATCGTCCGGCCGAAGGTCCCAGGACAAGTCCTGGTGCCAAGCGATCGACATCTAAGACGATCGTCTCTCGGTACTTGGCGATCGACTCCTGGTGGCCGACTAGCAGGCGATCATCTCTCGGCACTTGCCGATGCCGACCTCTGGTGACCGACCAGTGACGACCGCCTCATGACGCTCGAAGCCGATGATCATCCAGTCGGCAAAGGCCGAAGCCCAGGACAGAACCCACGTGTAGTACCGAGACAAGATCCGCATTTCACGGATCATTGACCACAGCCTGTCAGCATCTTTCCACCAGCCGACAGGCCCGCCGAAAGGTGTCAGTAGGACCGCCCGCGACAGCAACTCCGGATGCGTGCTGGCTCCTCATTGGACCGCACACCTGGCTGCCGGAAACAGCCTTGGACTTTAGGCAAACAGCCCATGTGACTTAAAGATGATCGCCGCATTATTATATTGGACGAAAGGCGATCGCCCGCCAGGAAACAAAGCATCTCAACCCCTATAAATAGAAGGCTCCCTGCACTCGTCCATCAAAGGGTTCTTGGCGATTTCAGCACACGACTTGGCTTTCCTACTCTTGGCAACAGCTATATCTCGGATCCTTCTTCTCTCTCAGCATCTCCTACACGGAAGACGATCGGCAGAGAGCAAGAACACCAAAGCTTCGGTCAAGAGCTAGATAGATAGGATCTTTTACACTCATTGTATTTAGATTCTCACATTAATACTTGTATCCATGAATACTTATTAATAACATCTCGCGAGAGCATTCAAGCCCGGGCCTAACAAATCCGGCAAATCTAGTGTTATTCACACCCCTTCGGAAGTGCTCCCGCAACCTTGTTTGTTGCCCGTCCATTCCAGCAGTATTTCATATTCGGATAAATATTTCGGGCTACAACAAGGTGCTCGAGGATTTCTGATGTTGAATCCCGTTTGATGATTGATGATTTGTGTGGTGTTATTCTCGTAGTACTCGTGGTGCGATTGCGTTCTTGATAGTGTTCGGGAGTTCGGAACCGTTCGACCGTATTTCATCCGTCGTCTTGTTGCGACCGTGGTTTTGAGGCAAGTACCTTGTCCATACAATTCTTGTTTTGTGAATATGATAATTGGTGATCGTCTTTATATGTTTGTTTGATTGTTTGAACTGAGTTTTCAAAAGATTTGGTTAGCCTTGTTAAAGGCCCTCTTTCAAAACCGTGTGTGTTTTGTGATTGGTGTGTTTCTCGAACGAGTATGTGAATCTTATGTATATGTTTGGCGTTGATGTTGCGCTCGGTAATGCGTGTGTACGTATATGGTTTCATTTCAGTGCATTGTGGTTTGACGTGGTGTTTTGCTATGTGTTTGATGCCTCTGGGTGAATTGTTTGGATATCCTTGGTGTGATATGTTATTTGTGCATGATTGTTTCGCGAGCCAGCTCGGGAGGGTCCTTCGAGGCCTCGGGTGGGATTCATGGTGGCGTCCTGGTCCTAGGCGATGCCTGTGCTTGATTGTTTCGCTAGCCAGCTTGGGAGGATCCTTTGAGGCCTCGGGTGGGATTCATGGTGGCGTCCTGGTCCTAGGCGATGCATGTGCTTGATTGTTTCGCTAGCCAGCTCGGGAGGGTCCTTCAAGGCCTCGGGTGGGATTCATGGTGGCGTCCTGGTCTTAGGCGATGCTTGTGCGTGTATGTTTTGTGAATGTGTTCGCTCACCTCGGGAGAGCTTGACGGGGCCACGGAGGGAGTCCAATGGTTTTGCCCTAGATTCACGAGTGAAACTTCACCACTGCGTGTTTATGTTTAGTGAATGTATTTTACTCACCTCGGGAGGGTCCGACGGGGCCTCGGGGGAATCTATGACTTCACTCTGGGTCCACGAGTAAAAACTTCACGAGTGCGTGTGTATGTTTTGTGAACGTGTTTGCTCAGATCGGGAGGGTTCGATGGGGCCATGGAGGGAGTCCAATGGTTTTGCCCTGGATTCACGAGTGAAACTTCACGGGTGCGTGTGTATTTTATGTCCGTCGAGGACGCGTGACGTGGGTTTTTACCTTGTGTGTTGTTGTTGGTTTCATTTGTGAAAACAAAACCTTTGGGCCGTGACCCCTGTTGATTTTTGAAAGAGAAGGATTCGGTAAATCCTAAATTGTTTTCTATTAAAACTCTCGATGGCATTTTAAACTGTTTTATAAACTGTTTTCCCTTGATTTGTGACCTTTCGGTTTTAGAAATGTTTTACCCAAACTCTTTCCTCGGGAAGTACTTTTCGTTACATTTGGATCTTTGAGGATTCCTGGTTATTTTTGTTCTTGGAACTTGTATTGTATGGCTCGTATTTGCACTTTGTTCTTGCACTAGCAAAACAGTGGAGTTTTGCTAACCCCCGAGTAATCGGGGGGTGGATGTCTATTTTTGCATTCAGGTTTTGGAGCATAGCACAGGGTCTGCATGAAGGATGATGAAAGATGAACGATACTAATCACATGAGGATCTGTATGATGTCATTGGTTTAGTTGTATTTATTTCCGCTGCAGTATTCTTTCCCATTGTACGGGAGTTGTTGTATTTTGACCCCTGCGTGGGTATGAATTGTAATTGAGTTGTATGTTTTTATTGAAAGACCAAATCGGTCTACTGGGTCATTTTAGACTTGAAGGCATTGTTGAGTTGTTCGACGTTGTTTACCAGCCTGGTAGATCCTTGAGGAAAGGGTCTACGGCGTGTAATATCCCTGAGTGGATTGGGGGTGTTACATAAATGGTATCAGAGCTTAGGTTGTGGAAACCTAGGCTGTCGGGTCAAGTAGGGTCTGTTGAGTTTTGTCTCATCGGATTTTGTCTGACTGAGTCGTGTCGCGACGCGTCGTCTGAGTTGGTTGGTCGTGATTAGTATCGTGGGGCAATCATCATCTTCCTGCGACCTGTGGATGTAAGTCTCCCTTATTTGTATTGTGCCTCGTGTGATACGAGCTATTTGTTTGATTTGGTATTAAGTGATGGAATCTTTATGTAGATTCTCGGTTTCGTGATGCGGTTATGTGACTCATGTTTCATTTATATGAGGAGTATTGTCATTATTTACGTCTTTTTGACTGTGATATTTAACTGTCGTTTCCGGTAAAGGAGAGGTGTTGTCTTGATTTTGAGCGAGTTGTTGCGTGTATTATGATTGTATGTAAATGAATATTGTTACGTGTGAGTTTTTAGGCATTCTAGCCTAATAGATTTTTCGAAAACCTTGAGTATCTTAGAAAATAAAATTCGAGACGTACTTTTAAATGGATTGTATTTTCAAGGCGCCTACTAGCGCAACTATCTGTTTCAAAATTCTTCTACCTCGAGGACTAAAATATTTTGAGACATTTTCATTGTTTTAGAAACACTTTTACTTAGACCCGAGGGTCGAATATTTTGAAAGTTTTCACTAAAAGAAAAGTGTCCTCATTTTTGTTCAAACACAAGATGATTTTCAAAGTCTCGACAATGATGTTTGTTCAACTTTTTTTAAAATGATGCTCAAGATCAACTGGTGTTTCCAAACTGTTTTCAAAAGGTGGTATTCGTTTTTAAAACCCATCATTTCCTGCTTGTGGTCGGAGAAGGTGTGTATGATGTTCGTATTGTTGTTAGGGTGTTAGCCCTTCGAATTGTGATTGAATTGGTGGTGTGAACGTTGAGTCGTTCGCCACGCATATGTTTTGTTAGCCCTCTGTGGGAGGTGTGATGACGATCTTTAATGTTGTCATTTCATGGTGGCTTGCGTGTTATCACACCTGTGTGAGCTGTTAAAGCTTGGGTTTGTACGTTTGTGTACATGTGTGATTGTTTCATGATGTTTGTAATTATGTGCTGGTTATTGTTCGGGCCGTTAAGGTCGCCGAACGATACCGTCGTTGTTGTAGTGTTTGTGTGTGTATTACTTTACGATGGTAATCATTGTATATGATATGTGTTATGATTCTTTGTTGTGCTGAGTTGGCATCTCCGCTATGCTGTTTTGCGATGTTATGCCCCATTGTATCTAGCATTTGTATTTTCGGTATGCCGAGCCGAGGCGTTTCAACTGCGATGTGCTGGGCCATGCACCTGTAAACTGTCCTTCTCGTCGGTAATGCATTTCAAGTGTGGACCCGAGAGACACCGGATCCAATTTTTGCGAGTTGAGTTCCGAGTCTTTCGGGGCATGAACTTCAGTACAGATATCTGGATCGGCTCTAAGAGGTCCATGGGAAATGTTTCCGTCGACTGTTTTTGTGTTGTTGCCTTGATTTCGTTGTTGTGAGTTTCGGGGACGACACTTCTTTTAGAAGAGGTCGAATATAATGCCCGTATCATTTTTGACTTCCGCATTTTCTCTCTATCAAGTCTATCGATTCGCTTGTGTTCGTTGATACTGTCTGAACTTGTTCTGTATTTCGGCTTCATCGTTCGAACGAGCTGTGATCTTGTTTTGGGTCGATCTAGTTATCGCTATGACTTTTCTGAGTTCGATTCTTGTGAACCTTGTTCGGAAGTAACACCTATTGGTTCTACTAGTTCTTTTATTCGAAGTGGATCGGATTTTGAACTTCTGTATTTTCGACTCTGTCAACTCGTTTATGTTCGTTGACATTTTCTGAGCTTGTCCTGCCCCTTGCTTTTGTTGATCGAACGAGTGCGATATTGTTTCGGAATAACTCGTTTGTCGTTGTGATTTTTTCGATTGCTATTCCCTTTCCTGTGGATCTTATGTGAATGCACATCTTGTGGTTTTCACCGGATCATATATTGTCTCGAGTCGAGATGTGAACCTTGGAGTTTTTGTTTGAATTTTATTGTTCTTCGTGATTCGAACATGATTGTTTGATTTTTGTTGTCTCGATCGTTGAGTTCGATTGTTTGATTGTTTGGTTTTTGTTGATCTCGTTTCGTGATTGTTGAACATTCAGACTCCTTCGTAATTCCCTTAAGTTCGGGTAATTAGTCTCGTTTTCGATCTTCCAACCCTTGGGTGGTGGAATTCCGTAATTGTTCAGCGATTGGCTCGCATTTTGATTGATGTACTGTTGGGTTGGTCAATCGTATTGATTTTCATTCGTTGTGTTTTGTGATTGTTCGGATAATCGACTTGATTGTATTATCTGTTTGATGACACTTGTCACTTGTTGGTTTTATTATGTCTATACCGGTGGCGTTGTGTTGGTCGTCGTAGAGCGTGTTTTCGCGCCATATATTCCTTTGCGCTGCTTGTAACGTTTCCCCGTTGGGCGTAAGTTACGCGTTTCTTGTGTATCTCATTGAGTTTTCCTGGCGGGGATATTGCTTCTCCCTACTTGTTTTAAGTTTTGGGACGAAACTTCTTTTAAGGAGGGTAGAATGTAATACCCGTAATTTTGATTTCCAGTAATTTCTTTTTTTTCGGCGGAAGTCCATTTTGACCACTCGCTCATGACTGTTTCGTCATTCCGAGAATGATTAATTCTGCACTTTTTGACATCCGAGTTCGTTTCGGTATCGTTTTGTTGAGTTCTGTGCTTCTTAGCGATTTTTCCGCACTTGAGTTCGATTCTTGCGAATCTCGTCCGAAACTATTGTTTCGAGTTTCTCATAAGTTCATTTAATGTTATTATTCATGTTGCGAGTTTTCGTTTGGTGTTACGATTATGTATCGTGTATTTCGGACGTTTTGGGCCATTTTCGTAATTTCTCCAAAGTTTGGGTACTTACTTCCGTTGTCGAATTTCGACACTTCGGGTGGTCGGAATCATGTGTTCTCTTAGCGCTTGGATTCGTCTTTGTGAGTACTTCGTAACCGTATCTCTGATTTTTACTCAGGTTCGGGTTTCGGGGTCGTCCGGGCCGTCAGAGTGGCCACGGCCCAGTCACGGCCGGAGCAGGGCCTGGCCTGGCCGAGTTACGGACGTAAGGTGCCGGTTACGGCCGTAATGTGTGCCAGTTACGGCCGTAAGGCGAGATCGGGTACGGCCGTACGGGCGCTGGGCATCTTCCAGACGAAGGCCGGTTACGGCCGTAATGTGTGCCAGTTACGGCCATAAGTGTCCGACAGTTGCTGGGCAAATTTTTTTGACGAATACCGGTTACGGCCGTAAGGCCTGCCGAGTATGGCCGTAAGGCCCGAGTTATGGCCGTAAGGTACTGCCGGTTACGGCCGTAACCCTGCCGGCTATATATAGCCTGGGCTCGGCCAGACTTCATTTTTTACGCGTTTTTCTTCCTTTTTCGGCGGCTGGCGACGGGAGGCTCGGGAAATCAAGTTCTTGGCCGATTCTAATCAATTCCAAGGCATTTTGGAAGATTCTTGTTGATTATATCAACATCTAATCCGTGTGTTTCGGCGAATCAAGGTATATTTCTTGATTTTCCTTCAAGTTGACTTTTTGGAGAATTTGTTCTTGATTTCGATTCTAGTCCGATTTTGATACATCGGTTGGTGTAGTATGATATTATTAATCGTGTTCTACGGATTGTATATCCATATATCGAGTTTGTTTAACTCGATTGACGATTCGAGTGTTCTTGGGAATTATTGAACATTTAGTGTTCGATTAAATGCCCCAATGAGTTCCTTTCGATAGTTTGTTGGGATCTCCGTCGTTTTTGCCTTGATTCTCGTCGTAATCATCTTTCGATTATAGGTGCTCGAGGATTATAGGTGCTCGAGGATTTCCGATGTTGAATCCCGTTTGGTGATTGATTATTTATGTGGTGTTATTCTCGTAGTACTCGTGGTGCTATTGCGTTCTTGATATTGTTCGGGAGTTCGGAACCATTCGACCGTATTTCATCCGTCGTCTTGTTGCGACCGTGGTTTTGAGGCAAGTACCTTGTCCATACAATTCTTGTTTTGTGAATATGATAATTGGTGATCGTCTTTATATGTTTGTTTGATTGTTTGAAGTGAGTTTTCAAAAGATTTGGTTAGCCTTGTTAAAGGCCCTCTTTCAAAACCGTGTGTGTTTTGTGATTGGTGTGTTTCTCGAACGAGTATGTGAATCTTATGGATATGTTTGGCGTTGATGTTGCGCTTGGTAATGCGTGTGTACGTATATGGTTTCATTTCGGTGCATTGTGGTTTGACGTGGTGTTTTGCTAAGTGTTTGATGCCTCTGGGTGAATTGTTTGGATATCCTTGGTGTGATATGTTATTTGTGCATGATTGTTTCGCTAGACAGCTCGGGAGGGTCCTTCGAGGCCTCGGGTGGGATTCATGGTGGTGTCCTGGTCCTAGGCGATGCCTGTGCTTGATTGTTTCGCTAGCCAGCTCGGGAGGGTCCTTCGAGGCCTCGGGTGGGATTCATGGTGGCGTCCTGGTCCTAGGCGATGCCTGTGCTTGATTGTTTCGCTAGCCAGCTCGGGAGGGTCCTTCGAGGCCTCGGGTGGGATTCATGGTGGCGTCCTGGTCCTAGGCGATGCTTGTGCGTATATGTTTTGTGAATGTGTTCGCTCACCTCGGGAGGGCTCGACGGGGCCACGGAGGGAGTCCAATGGTTTTGCCCTGGATTCACGAGTGAAACTTCACCACTGCGTGTGTATGTTTAGTGAATGTATTTTACTCACCTCGGGAGGGTCCGACGGGGCCTCGGGGGAATCTATGACTTCAGTCTGGGTTCACGAGTAAAAACTTCACGAGTGCGTGTGTATGTTTTGTGAATGTGTTTGCTCACCTCGGGAGGGTTCGACGGGGCCACGGAGGGAGTCCAATGGTTTTGCCCTGGATTTACGAGTGAAACTTCACGGGTGCGTGTGTATTTTATGTCCGTTGAGGACGCGTGACGTGGGTTTTTACCTTGTGTGTTGTTGTTGGTTTCATTTGTGAAAACAAAACCTTTGGGCCGTGACCCCTGTTGATTTTTGAAAGAGAAGGATTCGGTAAATCCTAAATTGTTTTCTATTAAAACTCTCGATGGCATTTTAAACTGTTTTATAAACTGTTTTCCATTGATTTGTGACCTTTCGGTTTTAGAAATGTTTTACCCAAACTCTTGCCTCGGGAAGTACTTTTCGTTACATTTGGATCTTTGAGGATTCCTGGTTATTTTTGTTCTTGGAACTTATATTGTATGGCTCGTATTTGCACTTTGTTCTTGCACTAGCAAAACAGTGGAGTTTTGCTAACCCCCGAGTATTCGGGGGGTGGATGTCTGTTTTTGCATTCAGGTTTTGGAGCATAGCACAGGGTCGGCATGAAGGATGATGAAAGATGAACGCTACTAATCACATGAGGATCCGTATGATGTCATTGGTTTAGTTGTATTTATTTCCGCTGCAGTATTCTTTCCCGTTGTATGGGAGTTGTTGTATTTTGACCCCTGCGTGGGTATGAATTGTAATTGAGTTGTATGTTTTTATTGAAAGACCAAATCGGTCTACTGAGTCATTTTAGCCTTGAAGACATTGTTGAGTTGTTCGACGTTGTTTACCAGCCTGGTAGATCCTTGAGGAAAGGGTCTACGGCGTGTAATATCCCTGAGTGGATTGGGGTGTTACACACTACAACCGGGAAATACACCGAAAATGAAAATACAAGGGAAAGAAAAATGCGGATATTATAATATCAAGCATTCCACCGCCCCACCCTAACACCCGACCCATGGCCGATTGGGCTTGGGCTTATGGCCATGTCGGAAGCCTCATGCACTTGGGCCATAGGATGTTCGGCCCAGTGCCCTGCTGGGCCTTGCTGGGCCGTGGCCAGGCACCGCATAGGCCTCGCCCATGGGCCTGGTCGGCTGCACGCTTGGGCTGCCCAGCAGCCCGCGCAGCCCAGCCAAGTCGGGTTCCAGCCCGTGCCACCTTGGCCCGGTTCGAACGGGCCTCCAAGGCCTGTTTGCCCGTTTCTTTCTCTTTTGACCAATTTTAGACTCCCAGTCTAATATATCCGATAACCACCTTGTGTGTGACCCTAGTAGGCATAGTCTGGATCAGCTTACCGATCGAAAGCGGTCTCTATCAAGACATTCCTTCACTGATCTAACTGATCGATTACCTCCGTAGCGCACTTAAACCCAATATGAGTAATGCACATTGATTGAAGGACACCCTTCCAACACTCTCCCACTTGTCCTTTACAACAAGTGTGCATACGAATTCCCTTGTCACTTAATGTCCTTGTCTGAGCATAAGGTAAGAATCCAGTCATCCTTATGTCTTCTCAGATATGTTTCTCGGATCCCCGAGTTGGAATGTTTAAGACAGATTATTATCCCATAATACATCCGAGTATGGCCATACTTTAGACAGTCTTGACTCTGCGAGTGGCTTGGACATCATTCCCACGAATGGGAGGACAATCCCATATTGCAGCTCCACAGTTGCTATACTAACTTTATAGCAGCTTGAGTGCGGTCTTTATAACCCCCTTGTACGGATGGTGTTTGACAGCATCAAAGCATAATACTCCATTAGTAAATAACGGTGAATCACTCAGGTCGAAGGATTCGTCTCAATTGGTTAATGAGAAATAATTATGACATGCGAAGCATCTTAAAGTATTCTCATGGCGGGTCTGCCCCAATACAAGTTCCCAACTTATATTTATTGCAATTGAAATATTGACATCCCATGTCCCTTCAGCCCATGAAACGACACAATAAATCAACTTGCAATCTAGTCTTCGTAAGCCATTATTGTCCAGTATTAATGGCCCGGACTACGGACTTGCTTATTCTAAAACCAGTTCACTAAACAGGGTTCAATTACCAAGGACCTCATCCTTGATAGCCTGTTTGGAATTTAGAGATAAGTTTTGGACTTTCATTTAATATTAAACCAAGATTAAATGAATATGAAACGTAATGTTTCATATGATGATGAATGGAAAATCATCAATGTTTAATAATAAATATTATAAGAATCCCGAGCCACTTCCCAAGTTGCTCCATTCTTATCACAATTGTATGACCCTCATCAACTACGGAAAAGGTTTAGTTATTTTGGATCAACCAAGTCGAGTCCAACGGGTACTTCACAAATCTCAATTCTATCGCGACACACAAAGAAATGCAGTAGATGTAACATCCTAAGTACATGTTCGGATCCGCGGTGCTCCCTTGGCACCTTCCTCGGCGATAGCTCTACTATTTGTTCAATAGAGAACTACCGATTTAGATGTGCTAGGTACTACACCCAGTTCTACCAAGAACCTTTGTACCACCAATTTGCTTATACTGCCCCGCGGCTGCAGTATACTCCGCTTTATTTGAAGAATCATTAATGTGCTCAACACATCACTCTTCCAGCTTGCTTCCCTTCTAATGAAGCACAAGATGTGACTGGTCGGAGGCCAGAGACAATCTTTGCTCATCTGAAGATCGTAACAGCAATGCTTTTAAACAATTAACTGTTAACTGTTGTCATCTTAACATGCCCCAAGAGCACATGAGACACCAAATCCTATACGTGTCATGGCATGCACGATCGATGCTTCAGCCGAAGCATGAGGTGTCACATTCATCTCTATTTGCTCACCAACACTCGAGAGAGACTGAATATTGCTAAGAGTTGTGGCACGTTTTATGGTCAGAAAGCCTATCACATAGTCTTTCATTCTGAACATAGCCCAGAAATCAGAGGTGTTTTGACTAAATTCAATCATCCTTTCAGATCTATCCCATAGATCAGGATGCCCTATATGTAAAGTACTTCTTCCTATGTCCCTTATTGAAAACACTCTTCCAAGCCTAAGTCTAGATAGATTTCAGGGTTGAACCTTATTCTCAATAAGTAGTATGTTCCCAACATACTAGACTAAGAACTCAATACTTCTCCCACTGACCTTTTTGCAACCATAAGATCATTATATGCCTGTTTGGAAAAATCAAACCCCTTGACTAATCCGTAAAGGCATAGATTTGAACTCCGAGATGCTTGCCTTAATCCGTGGATGGATCCTTGAAGCTTGTAAATTTTCCCAGCATCCTTTTGATCAGCAAAACCTTTCAGGTTGTGTAAAACACTTCATTCTTCCAAAATCCCATTTTAGGAAGATGGTTTTGACATCCTACTGCCAGACCTCATATTGACAATGAGCTGTAGTTGCTAGGATCAATCCGAACAGATCTAAGCGTCATAACTGGAGAAAGAAGGTTAAACATAATCCACCTAGTGAATTTTGTTGTTACCTCAACTACCACTTTAGCTTGTGAAAATGCGAATATTTTTATCCCTGTCAATGCTTATCTCATAAGCCCTATTGCATTTTATGGATTTTACTCCTTACGCCCAATCAAGTTTCCAACTTGATTTTGAGACATGGTATCTGTTTCGAATCTCATGGCCTTGCGCCATTTGTGGAGTTCGGTATTGTCATGGATTTTTATGTAGGTCGTAGGCTCATTACTTTCCCAAAACATAATTTCATAGGTTTCATTCATCATAATGCAGATGCATTAATATGGCTGAGTTCTTTACCTTTCTGACCTCATGGGGCTGGTGCAACGTTGACGAGAGTTTCCAAAACTCAATTGAATTCTACTCAACCACCTCACAAGAGGAGTTGGAAGTCTTCATTTGTCTTTGTTGCTCACCTCGAACCCTTCGAGCAGAATTTTCTCCCACTTGACTTTATGGAAACGAATCCCTTTCCAGAAAGCACCTTCTCGAGTAACAAGTAATTGTTGTCAGAACAGTTTGTGGAAGAAATACCCCTTGTAAGATTTTACGTACAAGCCTTTTAGAAATCATAATTTCACGTGGGCAACACAGTCTAAAATCATAAGAAAAAGACAATGTAGGAACCATTCCTACCCATATCCCATATGGTGTCTTATTTCGAAGCCTTGAATATTGCCCTAGTGTGGAAGTAGTTTAGAACATGCTCCCAAATTGGAAAGATCAGTAAAACTCATCATGAACAGAAACTATGATAAACATAATATGTACAGTCCCTTAGATGATTATCGAATCCTTAGCTCACGTAACTTGCCACCTCAATCCCATCGATGTGTCATTACCTTTTGCCAATTTTTATACTTCTTCTCTGAGAATATTTGATCCCATCAAGACTCAGAGTTTATACCCATATCTATTCAAGTCATAAGAAATATTTTACGAAGTAAGTTGGATTCGATGTGTTGTACCCTTTTAATATTTATTTGACTTCAGCACATAAAGACGTTAGTCTAATCGTGCCATATGCCCAAAAGGCAAGACAAATCCATACTGATAGTGTAGCAACCCTTACTTCATATCTTATGCATAGGTTAAATACTAAAAGTAGAAGCAACATTTCCGTCCTTCTAGATCATCCTTTTATTACCCGTTAGATCGTAATATCCACCCAGAATGGTTTTATGATCCTTAACTTAGCATTTTCCGCATCTCATGCTTCTTAGCCAATTTTATTCCTTGCATAGTGATTCTCAACACGAAGGTATCATGATTAGTATCAAGCGAATGTAGTTTGATGTCTTTAACTTACAAAGTCTCCTCGTATCATCAAAATATCCGATACCTTTTGACACTAGAGATTTGCCCAAGAAGTTCCCAACCTCTTGTTCTAGACTAACTCATTGAATATACATTTTAGAGTTGTTGGACGATGTTTTCGGTATCTATATTTTCGAAATGCTTCCGCAAATAGAGTTTATTGTTACGTACATCAGTTAAATGACATCACTTGTCTGTTCTTTAGCACGACTTTCAGCCCCGCTGTATATCCATGCCTCACTACATGGGATAACAGACATTGGGGTTTTAAGGTCATGTTCCCGTTCCTTTCATCCTTCCCAAGGATTGAACGAATTTAAGGCACACATTGATTATTTTAGCTTGGAAGATATGATAACTACAAATAAAGGAAATGCGATAGTAAACCATTCCTACTAACATTTTATTCAGTTAATTCAGTCCAATTGAATAAAATGATTTCAAGATCCCAATTCCGTAAGGTATCGAGCAGACTTGGGCCTGACACCTGATAGCTTTGAAAAAAAGGTAGGTGATCCCATCACCAATGGTATCCAATACCACTCTTAGTTGATAAAATATCCCATGTCTTATCACCTTTGTCTCAGGGTCCGAGGTTTGCCACGCGACGCTGTTGAGGGAACCAAAACGTCCATATGTAGAACCCTTCTATAAGTCTACCCGCACTATCCAAAAATTAGAAGCAACACAGTACTTAGGCACACCCTCATTATTAGTGATCAAGGGAGTGTCATCGTTTTGGAAAGACAATGAACTCAATATTTGTCGGGACCTAGGGTTACTATGTTGGTTCATTTATTTTTAGTGAACAACTAATAAACTACAACATACATCCTATCACATGCATACATACATATATATATATATATATATATAGGGATATGTTCAGGTGGGAAATATTTTTTTTGTAGGAAATAGGAATAATTGTAAGCCATTGATCCTTGGAGATTAATGGCCCAGATTTCGTTCTGGTATGCTAACACGGAAAACTAGGAGTGCTAACGAATTTAATTATTGGGGGTACCAATGTAATTTGACTAATTTCACTTATGTGAAGTTCCTACAATCATGGGAAGTTCCTATGTTCATGGGATTTCATATTTTAGGTTAATATATATTTCTATGAGATTTTATTTATTTTAGTCGTTCAAATATTTTATATTTTTTGTGTATTTATTTTATTTTTTAAAAACTAATATTATCTTTTTTCTATTTGATTTGTACTTTTAAAAATCGAAACTGATGTGCTAATCATTTGTTTTGTGTGTGCTGCAAATTAGAAAAGCAGTGCGATTAAGTTATGTTTCAATTATGTGATTTTTTTTTGTTATGTTTTATTGTGTACAATGCAGTCAATTTTAATACAATTTGTTGTGCTTTATTTTTTTGGAAGATAAATAATTTGAATTGGTATACTTTGAATTTAGGTAAATTAATGTTGTACAAGTTTCTGCTTATGTTGTGACACGTGATAGGTATTATACCTTGTGTGCAACGTTGATATGAATAGTGTGCTAGGTAATATATCTTGTGGTGCTTATCGTACTAGTTTATATAACTTGTGGTAAATTACTATTCAACAGATGTGTGCAACGTTGATATGAATAACGTGCGAGGTAATATAATTTGTGGTGCTTATCGTAACACGTGATATATATTATACCATGTATATATATATCTTGGAACATATATCTTAGTGTGCTAGGTAATATATTTTGTATCAAAATTGACTGCATTGTACAAAATAAAGCATAACAAAAAATCACATAATTGGAATATAACCAGAACCGCACTCTGTTTTCTAATTTGCAGCACACACAAAATAAATGGTTAGCACAACAGTTTCGATTTTTAAAAATACAAATCAAATAGAAAAAAATAATGTTAATTTTTAAAAAAATAGAAATAAATACACAAAAAATATAAAATATTTGAACGACTAAAAGATATGAAATCCCATAAAAAATATATATATTAACCTAAAATATGAAAAATCCCATGAATACAGGAACTTCCCATGATTGCAGGAACTTCCCATAAGTGAAATTAGTCAAATTATATCGATACTCTAATAATTAAATTCGTTAGACTATAGTTTAAGTGTTACAAGACACCGAAATCTGGGCCATTAATCTCCAAGGATCAATGGCTTACAATCATTCCTATTTCTTACACTTATATCATTTCACTCCATAACCCACCCATATATATATATATATATAAATATATATATATATATATTATACAGACATAAAGTAGTAAAATAATGCATAAAGTGAACCTACCATGGCAAGTCCTATGCCCTAAGAACTAGTCTTCAAGGCTCCCACTGTTGACTGGATATCATCCAACGTCTCCATCGTGGTCTGCTAGACGTCGTGGATCCCATCCTTGACTTCCATCCGGCGTCTTTAGGTCTCGGATCCCATCCTTGATCTCCATCGAACGCCATTATATAAATGTGCAATCTAATACGGGATTTCCTAAGAAATTTAAATTGCAGAAAATAAAGACGGTATGCAGACCGAATTTAAATTACATTTATGTGACGGCACATAGGCCGTTCATAACAGATGGATAACCAGTACACAGACCGTATAAAACACTAAGGCCATACTAGTCACTAAGTAAAATCTGCAAGAAATATCACAATATTTCACAACATTCACTCATTCACTTCCCAAGTGAATGACCTTACATCTAGCACATAAACATGATTAAAGCCACACAATAAATCATGTAGAGCGTGTAGTTCATATAGGTTAAATTAATTCCCAATTAATTAACCTATTTAAACTAATCGAGTTATTTAGATGTAATCTTATTTAGTGTGCAACGATAATCCTTAGTATTTTCATGCAAGCTCCCACTCAAAATCAGATCTAATACATCCAATGTATTCATCTTGCCCAAAATAACTTGTAATTTTTTTTGAAAAATTTGGTCGAACAGGGCGCAAGGCTGGGCAGCCACACAACAGACGTCGGGCAGCCGGACTGCACGAGGTGCAGCTGCCATCAGGCTGGTTGCTGGGCCTGGCCGGCCGGCCTCTGTCGGCTACTGGGTATGCTGGCGCACGTCCCTGCACGGTAGTTCCGGCACCTGCCACACGCCCAGCGTGCGCGGTGCCCGACAGCCCCCGGTCTGCCGCGACACAGCCCAACAGACCCCAAAAATTTGAAATTTTGAAAATTGTTTTGTAAGACATTTTTAAAACTTCAATCGAAAAAATTTCAAAATTCCCAATTTTGAAATTAATTCGACAAGTTTTATACGAAATTTCAAAATTCCCAATTTTGAAAATTAATTTCGAAAAATTATATTCAAATATTTCAAAATTCCTAATTTTGAAAATTTAATTTGAAAAGAGTTTATTTGAAAAAATTCCAAAATTCCTAATTTTAAAATTATTTTCAAAAGTTTATTCAAATAATTCAAAATTCCCAATTTTGAAATTAGTTTGAAAAAAAGCGATTTATGTAAACAATTCCAAAATTCCCAATTTTGAAATTATTTTGCAAAGTTTTATCCAAAAATTCCAAAATTCCCAATTTTGAAATTATTTTTGAAAATTTTTTATTCAAAAAATTCAAAAATTCCCAATTTTGAAATTACTTCAAATTAAAATGGGCATAATTTTGAGCAAACAGAATAATTTATATGAATTACCCCATAATTCGACAAATTTTGCACGAAAACATTAAGGCGACAAATACGCATAATAAATAAAGACATATTTCCCAAACACGAAATTAAACTAATCATGCATATTCCTCCTAAAAACATGTAAGGCACCGAAAATACACAAGATACACAAATTTACTCGATAATCAAAGGTATCTATATAGGTTCGTTAATTGCACATATGAGTGGCTCTGATACCGTTGTAGGGTGTTACTCTAAATATTTCAACAAATATACGCAGTGGAAAACAGTAAAACCTCAATACTGAATATCCATACACGGCACATTAATGAATCTGATATATATATATATAAGGATAGCCATATGTCTTTTATGACATAACATGCTCGTCTGTGCCTGAGGAACGAGACAAACCCAATCGGATGCGGTGCCCCGCACGGACGTCGACGATCGGGATGGAAGTCGGCACGACCAGCATGGCTGCTCGGTGGTGGCCGGCTGATCCTCGACTGGTGCAGCATCGGGCTGCTGGTGCCTCATCTGGTCCAACTCGGCTACTGGTCCCTCTCCTGGTCCGGCTTGGCTGGTGGAACCTCGCCTGGTGTCGGGCAGGCCTGTTTGGGTTGTCCTATGGCTGGCAGGCAGTGAGTAGGCTCGGCGCTGGGCGCAGTCGGTCGCAGGCTGGGGCGCAGGGTCAGCTCCTCTCGGCACTGGACAAGCGGGAGGGCTGCGACGCGGTGAGGCACAAGGGCTCATCATCCATCGGCGGTAGGCACGCGGGGTGCAGGCGCGGGACACGGCGGGTGGGCTGTGGCAGGTCCCCGACCTGGGCACGACATGGGTGCACAAGCACGGGTGGACGATGACTGGACACAGCGGCCGGCGGGCGCACGGGCGCTGGCGAACGACGATGGGGTATGGTGGCCGACGGGCACAAGGGCGCGGCACGCAGGCAGGCAGTGGCCGGGCGACTGTGTAATACCCGGTTGTAATTCATTCATTTTTATTCAGTAATTATCAGTCTGTAATTGTCACTCAGTAATTCTCACTCATTAATAATCACTCATCATTCACGATTCATTCATTTCCGTTCACTATTGGCATGTTGTGATCGTATATCGGTTACCGATTGTCATTTCATCTCCGTTTAGAGACCGAGACGGGAGTATTACCATTTTCATTGTGATTGATAGCCTTGTACTGGGAGTATCATCTTTGGCTTGTGTTAGACTTGTTCATTTTCACATTCGTATGTTATGTCGGATCATTCATCAGTCGTAGCGAGGAATCGGAGTTATCGGATTTTTCACCTTGGCCAGCATCGAGTTACGGCCGTAAGGACTTTGGGTTACGACCGTAACAAGGGTTCGTGTTTTCAGGCCATTTGGTCGAAAGGGACTTACGGCCGTAAGGTCTTGTGATACGGCCGTAAGTTGAGCAGGTACGGCCGTAAGGCTAGCCGGTTACGGCCGTACGCGTCCAGCAGGCTACCGAGGCATTTTTGGCTGAGGGCGAGTTACGGCCGTAAGAAGGGGAGGATACGGCCGTAAGTGGTGTTCGTAAATTTTAGGTGTTGTCGACCACGGGTGACTTACGGCCGTAAGGGTTGCGGCATACGGCCGTAAGTCGAGGAAGGTATGGCCGTAAGACTTGGCCGGTTACGGCCGTACGCTGCAGGCAAGGTGCCTGGTCGTTTTCGACGAAGAGGGCTTACGCCCGTAAGTTTGGCCGGATACGGCCGTATCATCCGAGTTACGGCCGTAAGGTGTGCGGGTACGGCCGTAAGGGTGTCGGCGGATGTTTTTGATGAAGGCGGGTTACGCCCGTAACTCAGGACTGGTTACGGCCGTAAGTCTGTCGGGCAGCTTTGACGAAGCGATTACGGCCGTCTGAGTTGGCGATTACGGCCGTAAGGCCGTTGACCTGGAATGTTACGGCCGTAAGAGGGCCGAGTTACGGCCGTAACTTCCGGCAGTATTTAAGGACTTGGCCGGGACATTTTTCCTCATTTCTTCATTTTTCCATCTTTATCCGAGAGAGAGGGTTGGGGGAGAGATTTTGCCATCATCAATCATTTGAGTGTGTATTTTTCATCATCTTCAATCATTTGGGAAGCTTGGATACTCGATTAAACTCGCGTTCTTCGGATCGAAGTGGTTGGATCTTCAAGAGGTAATTTCTTCAACACCTTGGATTTCAATTTTGTGTTGAGATATGATGTTTTGGACGTTATAATCATGTTATATGAAGGGATATGTATATGATTATGAGTTTGTATAAGGATTCATTGGATTATTGAGGGATTATTCAAGAACACTTTGAATATCGAGTTGGATTTGGGGATTTTCGATCAATTGTTGTTATAATCACGTTTTTGGATATTCATAACGGATTATTGATCGTATTGAAGATGTTTTGTTGGTTTGAAACACTTCTTGGGGATTTGAGGTTGGTATTATTGAGGTTTAGTTGTAATCAATCGAAGTTGGCCTCAAAGTGTTCGATATAATGCCCCAATGAACTTGGTTTAATCGTATCGACGTTTTGAGTTCGTTATATTCGTGTTTAATTCGTATATTGAACGGATTGTTGGTAATTGTATTGAATTAAGGTTGTTCGAGCGACCGACACTTCATTTAGGACATTTGTTCGTGGAAGGACATTCTTCATCGGTATTATGTAAGTTGATTCTTACTCGGTTAAAAGGATATTCATTCCTTTTGTTGTTGATCGTTCATAATCATAACTCATTCATCATTGTATTAATCATATTGAGACTTGTAATTGTCGAATAATCACTTCATTAACGAGGAACGGCGGTTCCAATCATTTCATTGAAACTATCAATCACTTCATTATCACTTTCATCTCGGTAAATCATTCTTGACGTTGTCAGGTTATTATTATTCATTGATATTCATTATGGTCATTCCCGTTCATATGACCTTCTGGGTTCATATTGCGTGACCGGGTGCGGATGTGTGGAATTTTTAGTCGGGCACATGATGGCCATGTATTGGGAGTGATACATTGGACTGTGTACACGGTAATGTTTACCTCCGTGAGACTAATTAGGTACAAGGACGGGTGTGTCCGGTCATCCGTCTTGTACACTTGCACAGAACACTACGGGCGTACTATGGTACTCCTCTTCAGCGTAATTCATAACTAAGAATTTTTCATAACTTCAGATATATATTGATTGTGTAATTTCAACCCTTGAGGATTGTTGTTCTGTATAACTGACCCCGTTTGGGGATATTGTTTTTCAGGTCATGGCAAGGCAGAGGCGCAGGGAGAGCACGTTGACCAGGGAGTCAGTGATACTAGAAGGGGGCCCGATCCTTTCAGTCATTTATTCAGTCATTTATGTTTTCTTTATTTATTCCGCTGCAGACATTCCGTTCGAATACTCATTTCATTCAGTGTCGTGTATTTTATCGTCACATAAGATGCACATGTATTCTATATTATCCTGGGTGTGTTGTATGAAACTCCTAATCGGAGTAATTGATGTTGTAATGTGGTTCGGTACTACATTTACCCTGTGTAATTCATCCTTTTTCATTCGCCTGGTGGGTCCCAGTCGGGGGTCCACGACACTGTAATATCCGCCTAGTTTGGGGTGTTACAGAGTTGGTATCGGAGCGTGGTTTTGAATACTACCCTCCAAGTCATGTCTCATTTGAAATCATCGTCATCGGACTAGTATCATTGGACTTTCGCGTCACGTGTGACCTGTGCAAATGCCGAGCCAATCAGACCAAGAACTGTAAGATTTCTAACGCCATGGTATAATTTCTGGCAAGAATCATTCATTCATAATTTATCAGTTAACAATCCTCAACTATCATTTTCATTTGACCAGGACGGTCATGTTAACTCGTTAATCACTCAATTCATTTCATTATTCAGTTGTTGATCAGGAAGATCAAATCATCAGTTATGTTAACTTGTTCAAGATAATCATGTCACCTCAGTTAATCATTCACGTAATCACTGTGTTAGAGCGCGTATGCTCATTTTCATCATCTCATGTCATAATCATAACGTGATATTCATGCGGGAAATATAATCATCATGTGACTTTCCTACTTCAGTATGGAAAGAGCTGGCAGAGGACGAGGAGGACGAGGCCGTGGAGCGGGCCGAATCCCGAGAGCTCGTGTGAATACACGTGCAAACGCGAGGAATAATGCTAATTCATCGAGCAGCGACGCTGCCACTCATTCACCTAGATGCGATCATTCACTAACGGGGAGTCGTACCCGGGACACGGCTCAGTCAGAAGGTGTCCGGGTTGACCCACTCGCTTTTATGCAGGGCATGATGGCCCAAATGACCCAGATGGCACAGCTGATGGAGACGATGCATAACTCCGTCAATCAAAATCAACAGGCTCCTCCGACGCCACCTCAGAGGCAAGAGAGGAATGTGAGCAATATCATCGGTGACATCTCTCGCCAAAGGCCACCGACTTTAGAGGGATCGTCTGAGCCGGCAGATATTATTCATTGGCTCGAACATTTCGAGAAGTTGTTTGCTATGGTAGAGTGTCCCGAAGGACACAAAGTTTCTGTTCCAGCTTACTACTTGGGCAAGAGCGCGCATTCTTGGTGGTTGTCGTTGAAGCCCACCGAAGGATCATGTACATGGGATCAGTTCAAAACTCTCATGATGGAGAGGTATTATCCGGCCCCACTCAGAGAGGCCAAGTTGTCAGAGTTACTCACTCCCGACCCCTCATCAGACGAGGATGTTCTCGCCATTGCCGAGAAATTTCAGGAACTTCTTCCGTTCGCCTCATCTATCATTCATTCCGAGGCAGATAAGATTAAGTATTTCAGCAAGAGGCTGAAACCCTGTATGCGACTACAGTTGCTTAATCATAATTGCACCACGTTGGCTGAATTCATTGAGAAAGCTCTTACCTATGAGCTTACTGCTAAGAAGATTGCTAAGCAGCAACCTTCATCTGCTAGCAAGAAGTCTAAGAACCATAATCAGTCTGACGGCAGTCAGGCCACTTTCAAGAAACCTCGTGCGGGCTCTGCTTTTTCTGAGCGACCTCCTGTGACGTCTAAACCCACGGAATCTCAGCCACGAGTGGCCAGCTCGGCCATCACCTGTTATAACTGTGGGGATCTTGGCCATGTCAGCACCAAGTGTCTGAGACAGTCTGTCACGTGTCATAACTATGGAATTGTTGGGCATAAGGCCCGTTTCTGCCGTAGGGACTCCAAACCTACTCAGACGTCATCTCAAGCCCCTAAGCAGTCAGCCGTTCAGAATCAGGCCACTCAATCAGCGTCGTTTAAAACGACAGGAGCGACGAAAGGTGGAGCCTATAGCCAGCAGACGAGAGTGTCCGGTGCCGGGACTAGCAAGCCCCGGATTTATGAGATGAAGAAGACCGATGATCCCGAGGCCCGAATGATTTCAGGTACACTCGATCTTCTATCTCAACCTGTGTGTACCCTTTTTGTTACTGGTGCATCGCATTCATTCATTTCCGAGTCATGTTTGAGTAGACTACGTCTGGGTAGTGCTACTAGTTGTGAGCCTTATGTCATTGGCCTACCTGATGGTAGACGAATTATCAGTAATCGTGAGGTTTAGAATTGTCCAATTCAGTTTCATGGTCGTGTATGGCCAGCGGACCTAATCGTAGTAGATTTGCCGAGGGACGACGTCATCTTGGGTATTGATTGGATGGATCGTCATGATGCCATCATTAGTGTCCGTAAGCGTATGATCACTATCATTTGAGACGATGGGGTCGAATGTGTATTTCAGGGAGGTAATCCCGGCTGTTCGGGTAAGGTCATTAATTTGATGAAAGCAGTGCGATTACTCAGTCAGGGATGTGTTGGTTATTGGTGCTACATGACCAAAACCGAGAAGTCATCAGTAATGTTGACGGATATTCCGGTAGTGAGGGAGTATGCCGACGTTTTTCCAGACGAGTTACCTGGTTTGCCTCCACAGAGGGATGTGGAATTCACGATTGAGTTGGAGCCTGGTACGTCTCCGTTATCAAAGGCACCGTACCGGATGGCCCCGACCGAAATGCAGGAATTAAAGAACCAACTTGAGGAGTTGTTCAAGAAGGGTTATATCCGACCGAGTGTGTCTCCGTGGGGAGCACCAGTGTTGTTTGTCAAGAAGAAGGATGGTTCATTTCGTTTCTGTATTGATTATCGGGAGTTGAACAGAGTGACAATCAAGAATAAGTATCCCTTACCCCGTATTGATGATCTTTTAGATCAACTTCAGGGAGCTTCAGTATTTTCCAAGATTGACTTATGTTCTGGATATCACCAGTTGCGGATTCGAGAGTCGGATATCGCGAGGATGGCGTTCCGAACACGCTATGGTCATTATGAGTTCGTAGTTATGCCGTTCCGGCTAACTAATGCACCTGCGGTATTCATGGAGTTAATGAATCGGGTTTTCATCGACTTTTTAGATTAGTTTGTTGTTGTCTTCATCGATGATATTTTGATTTATTCTCGTAGCCGAGAGGATCACGAGGTTCATCTTCATCAGGTTCTCGACATGTTGAGACGAGAGCAACTGTTTGGAAAGTTTTCCAAATGCGAGTTCTGGATGTCCGAAGTGAATTTTCTCGGACATGTAATTTCATCAGACGGAGTTCGTGTCGATCCTCAGAAGACGGAGGCTATCCGAGACTGGTTACCTCCGAAGAATGTTAAGGAAATCCGAAGTTTTCTCGGATTAGCGGGCTATTATCGGCGATTTGTGGAGGGATTTTCTAGAATCGCTCAACCCTTGACGAACCTTTTGCGAAAGAATATAAAATACACGTGGTCCGCCGCGTGTCAGCGGAGTTTCGAAGAACTCAAGAGCCGGTTAATGTCAGCACCTGTACTTTCCTTGCGGCAGGGGACGGAGGGATTCGTGGTTTATAGTGATGCATCCGGATAGGGTCTCGGATGTGTACTCATGCAGAATGGGAGCTTCTCGGCAATTAAGACCTTACGAGGTTAACTATCCGACTCACGACCTGGAGCTAGCAGCCGTGGTGTTCGCATTGAAGATTTGGCGTCATTATCTTTATGGCGTTACTTATCAGATATTCACCGATCATAAGAGTTTAAAGTATATATTTACTCAGAAGGAGTTAAATATGCGACAGAGACGGTGGTTGGAATTAATCAAAGATTATGATATCGAGATCCTTTACCACCCGGGCAAGGCGAATGTTGTCGTCTAAGCCTTGAGTCGTAAGTCCGTGCAGGAACAGATGCTTGCTCGTTTAACAGTTCAGAAGGAGCTTCAACAGGAATTCCTTAGACCCGAGATCGAGGTCTGGCTTCAGCGAGTTCAGGGAGAGCTTTGTATGTTAGAGATTTCATCGTCACTTGAGGAGGAAATCAGGGAGAATCAAGGTTCAGACCCAGCATTGTTGCGCATCCGTGAGGATGTGGCTCAGGGGAAAGCCCCTGGATTCGTGGTCCACGAGGATGGACATTTGAGATTTAAGAATTGGTTGTGCGTACCGGCGAATGTCGAGTTGAAAAACTCTATTTTGCGAGAAGCTCATGCTACCCCTTATTCTGTTCATCCGGGGTCCAGCAAGATATACAAGGACTTGAAACAAAATTACTGGTGGAGTAATATGAAGCGAGAAGTCACAGAATTTGTTTCGAGATGCTTAACCTGTCAACAAGTCAAGATTGAACATCAGCGACCGGCGGGTATGTTGAAACCTCTCCCTATTCCAGAGTGGAAGTGGGAAGACATTTCTATGGATTTCATCACGAGTTTGCCGACGAGTCGTCGTGGCATGAATACGATCTGGGTGATTGTGGACCGCTTAACTAAATCAGCTCATTTCCTTGAGATCAAGGATATGTGGGGTCCCGAGAGACTGGCTCAGTTGTTCATTAAGGAGATAGTGAGACTGCACGGTACTCCTAAGAGTATCGTTTCCGATCGTGACGGACAATTTGTGTCTCATTTTTGGAAATCAGTTCATCGTGCTATGGGAACTCAGCTCAATCTCAGTACCGCCTTTCATCCTCAGTCCGACGGACAATCAGAGAGGACTATTCAGACATTAGAGGACATGTTGAGGGCATGCGTCCTCGATTGGAAGGACGATTGGGAAGCCCAACTACCATTGATCGAGTTCACGTATAATAATAGCTGGCATGCTTTCATTAAGATGGCACCTTACGAGGCCTTGTACGGTCGTCGTTGTCGATCTCCTTTGTGTTGGGATGACTTGTCAGAATCAATCGGCACCGAGCCCGATATGCTTATAGCCGCCCGGGAGAAGGTAGCTTTAATCAAGAGTCGTATGTTAACAGCTCAGAGTCGACAGAAATCCTATGCAGATAATCGTCGTCGACCACTAGAGTTCGAGATGGGTGACCACGTTTTGGTCAAGGTATCCCCGAGTCGAGGTATTTTCCATTTCGGAAAACGGGGGAAGTTGAGTCCGAGATTTATTGGACCGTTTGAAATTTTGGATCGAGTAGGCGAGTTAGCTTATCGATTGGCATTACCTCCGGCATTGAGCCGAATTCATAATGTGTTTCACGTCTCTCACCGCGAAGTATGTTGCGACCAGGCCACATACTTGATTTGTGAAATCGAGATCGCGGATGATCATTCGTACGAGGAGCGTCCTGTACGAGTGTTGGAGCGGCGAATCAAACAGTTGAGGAACAAGACGATCCCTTTGGTCAAGATTCAGTGGTCCAGACACGGAATCGAAGAGGCCACTTGGGAAACCGAGGAGAATATGCGGGAGAGTTATCCCGAGTTGTTTGACCCTTAGTTTCGGGGACGAAACTCTTTTTAAGGGGGGGAGTATGTAATACCCGATTGTAATTCATTCATTTTCATTCAGTAATTATCAGTCTGTAATTGTCACTCAGTAATTCTCACTCATTAATAATCACTCATCATTCAGGATTCATTCATTTGCGTTCACTGTTGGCATGTTGTGATCGTATATTGGTTACCGATTGTCATTTCATCTCCGTTTAGAGACCGAGACGGGAGTATTACCATTTTCATTGTGATTGATAGCCTTGTACTAGGAGTATCATCTTTGGCTTGTGTTAGACTTGTTCATTTTCACATTCGTATGTTATGTCGGATTATTCATCAGTCGTAGCGAGGAATTGGAGTTATCGTATTTTTCACCTTGGCCAGCACCGAGTTACGGCCGTAAGGACTTTGGGTTACGGCCGTAACAAGGGTTCGTGTTTTCAGGCCATTTGGACGAAAGGGACTTACGGCCGTAAGGTCTTGTGATACGGCCGTAAGTTGAGCAGGTACGGCCGTAAGGCTGGCCGGTTACGGCCGTACGCGTCCAGCAGGCTACCGAGGCATTTTTGGCCGAGGGCGAGTTACGGCCGTAAGAAGGGGAGGATACGGCCGTAAGTGGTGTTCGTAAATTTTAGGTGTTGTCGACCAAGGGTGACTTACGGCTGTAAGGGTTGCGGCATACGGCCGTAAGTCGAGGAAGGTACGGCCGTAAGGCTTGGCCGGTTCTGGCCGTCTGGCTGCAGCAAGATGCCCAGTCGTTTCGACGAAGAGGGCTTACGCCGTAATTTTGGCCGGATACGGCCGTATCATCCGAGTTACGGCCGTAAGGTGTGCGGTACGGCCGTAAGGGTGTCGGCGGATGTTTTTGACGAAGGCGGGTTACGCCGTAACTCAGAGCGGTTACGGCCGTAAGTCTCGGCGAGCTTTCGGACGAAGCCGAAGTTACGGCCGTCTGAGTTGGCGATTACGGCCGTAAGGCCGTTGACTGGAATGTTACGGCCGTAAGAGGGCCGAGTTACGGCCGTAACTTCCGGCGATGTTAAGGACTTGGCCGACATTTTCCTCATTTCTTCATTTTTCCATCTTTATCCGAGAGAGAGGGTTGAGGGAGAGATTTTGCCATCATCAATCATTTGAGTGTGTATTTTTCATCATCTTCAATCATTTGGGAAGCTTGGATACTCGATTAAACTCGTGTTCTTCGGATCAAAGTGGTTGGATCTTCAAGAGGTAATTTCTTCAACACCTTGGATTTCAATTTTGTGTTGAGATATGATGTTTTGGACGTTATAATCATGTTATATGAAGGGATATGTATATGATTATGAGTTTGTATAAGGATTCATTGGATTATTGAGGGATTATTCAAGAACACTTTGAATATCGAGTTGGATTTGGGGATTTTCGATCAATTGTTGTTATAATCACGTTTTTGGATATTCATAACGGATTATTGATCGTATTGAAGATGTTTTGTTGGTTTGAAACACTTCTTGGGGATCTGAGGTTGGTATTATTGAGGTTTAGTTGTAATCAATCGAAGTTGGCCTCAAAGTATTCGATATAATGCCCCAATGAACTTGGTTTAATCGTATCGACGTTTTGAGTTCGTTATATTCGTGTTTAATTCGTATATTGAACGGATTGTTGGTAATTGTATTAAATTAAGGTTGTTCGAGCGACCGACACTTCATTTAGGACATTTGTTCGTGGAAGGACATTCTTCATCGGTATTATGTAAGTTGATTCTTACTCGGTTAAAAGGATATTCATTCCTTTTGTTGTTGATCGTTCATAATCATAACTCATTCATCATTGTATTAATCATATTGAGACTTGTAATTGTCGAATAATCACTTCATTAACGAGGAACGGCGGTTCCAATCATTTCATTGAAACTATCAATCACTTCATTATCACTTTGATCTCGGTAAGTCATTCTTGACGTTGTCAGGTTATTATTATTCATTGATATTCATTATGGTCATTCTCGTTCATATGACCTTCTGGGTTCATATTACGTGACCGGGTGCGGATGTGTGGAATTTTTAGTCGGGCACATGATGGCCATGTATTGGGAGTGATACATTGGACTGTGCACACGGTAATGTTTACCTCCGTGAGACTAATTAGGTACAAGGACGGGTGTGTCCGGTCATCCGTCTTGTACACTTGCACAGAACACTACGGGCGTACTATGGTACTCCTCTTCAGCGTAATTCATAACTAAGGATTTTTCATAACTTCAGATATATATTGATTGTGTAATTTCAACCCTTGAGGATTGTTGTTCTCAGATAATCGGCCCGTTTGGGGATATTGTTTTTCAGGTCATGGCAAGGCAAAGGCGCAGGGAGAGCACGTTGACGGCGGGGAGTCCCAGTGATACTAGAAGGGGGCCCCAGTCCTTTCAGTCATTTATTCAGTCATTTATGTTTTCTTTATTTATTCCGCTGCAGACATTCCATTCGAATACTCATTTCATTCAGTGTCGTGTATTTTATCGTCACATAAGATACACATGTATTCTATATTATCATGGGTGTGTTGTATGAAACTCCTAATCAGAGTAATTGATGTTGTAATGTGGTTCGGTACTACATTTACCCTGTGTAATTCATCCTTTTTCATTCGCCTGGTGGGTCCCAGTCGGGGGTCCACGACACTGTAATATCCGCCTAGTTTGGGGTGTTACAGACTGGGCATGAGGCTCCTGGCAAAGTGGCCGCCGGGCGGCTAGCGGCATGGCGTACGGCCGCGGCATGGGCCGGGTCTTTGGCAAAGCAGTCTATGGTTGTTTCTTGCGGAATGTAATATTCTGATAAAATTTACCTTGGATTTTAATCATCAACTTGGATTATTTTATTGATGTTGAATTGATCGGATGTTTATAAGCAATTCATAGGTTGTAATTTTTGAAAATACAATTGTGTTCGGTATCGGATATTCGACGTATAATTATTGTAATAATTATACGAGAGGTAAATAAGTCGAACAAGTGGTAAACGGTCGAAAACAGATGAAACAAGCGTTAGACTCTCAAGTAATTACGAAACCCTAACCAAAATATAGGGTTTTGAAGGAAATTTTAGACTGGGCAAAATACCCGGTCGGGTATGGCTATATACCCGATCAGGTATAACATTTCGAAATACAGGATAACTCTCTAAATGAGAAACCCGATCGGGTATTATAGGACACCCGATTGGGTATTGCATGGTGACTGGTTGTATTGCTGTATGTAAAGAATACCCGACCGGGTATTGGTGAATACCCGATCGGGTATTCCAGTTAGAAAGGTGGAAAAGTTGGCAGATTTGGTGAGATTTGTCTAAACTTTCTAATCCACTCGGTTTGGATCCTTTTGGCATCATAATTATCTTCTCCATCAGCCTTAAGACCACTTAAAAAACCTTCCTAAATACACCATAAGATTGTGAGCAAGATTAAAGAGCAAAAACATAAGAACACTTCAAGAAAATCTGCATAGTAGTGAGAAAACCCTTGTTACCTTGGAGCTAAATCCTTCATATCAGAGTGAAACATGGAGTGCATCATCTCCAAACTCTCATACACGAAGTTTGGAGCTTTCAAGAGGAAGAAATCATTACAAGAAGGGATTTAAGAAGGTTTGACAATGTAATACCCAGTTGTAATTCAATCATTATCATTCAGTAATTTCATTCGGTAATTGTCACTATGTAATTTTTTCACTTGTTATAATCATTCATCCGTGTTCACCGTTCGGAATAACTTCGAGTTGTGTATCGATATTGTTCATTGTTTCAACCTTACTCGGGAATCGAGACAAGAGTATTATCTTGATTGTTATAATTGATTCATTAGTCGATGTTGACGTTGGATTTCATGTCATTTCTGATCTCCACAATGTTCAAATTGTGTTTTGTTTGGCGAACCCTTGTAATCATGGCTTAGAACCACCGTTTTGGGGTTTTCGTACTTCCATTTCGTGTTATTGTTTCCCAAATATTGATTCCTATTGCTTTTATTCTCTTCCCGGATCATTTTTCATCATTTTAGGACCCAAGGGGGGTGTGGGCCGCGGCACAAGGAGTGTGCGCCGCGGCACATTTTTTCGATTTTGGCAGGCTTATGCGTGGGGCGGCTCATGCCGGCGGGCGCGGCACACTGCCGAGTCACCGCCGCGACACACTCGTCCGGCCGCGCACACTAATGTTGCAACTTATCGCCAACCTGCTCAGTACCAGGCCGCGGCTCATGCCGACGGGGCCGCGGCACACTGCCGAGTCACTGCCGCGGCACATTCGTCCGGGCCGCGGCACGCTGCCGATCACTGGGGGCAGTTTTGGCCCTGTGCCGCGGCACACTTGGGCCGGGCCGCGGCACACAGTGCAGTCAGCACTATAATTGCGTTTTTTTCAGCGAGGTCAACTCATTTTTTCCCTTTTCTTCAACCATACGAGAGAGAGGGCTTTAGGGACGAGACTTCCCATCATCTATCACTTGAGTGTTTGATTTTCTTCATCTCCTTTCGATCGTGAAGCCCGGATAGTCGATCTAACGCGTATTCTTCGGATCAAAGTGCTTGGATCTTCAAGAGGTAAATTTTTTTCAACATCTTGGATTTTGATTTTGTATTGAGATATGATGTTTTGGATGTTAAGATCATGCTGTATGAAGTGATATACGCATGATTATGGATATGTTTGATTATTCATTGGATTATTGAAGGATTATTCAAGAACACTTTGAATATTGAATTGGATTTGGGGGTTTTCGATTATTGTTGTTGAAATCACGAATTTGGATATTCATATTGGATTATTGATCGTATGGAAGATGTTTTGTTGGTTTGAAACACTTCTTGGGGATTTGATATTGGTATTATTGAGGTTTGGTTGTAAACAATCGAAGTTTGGCCACAAAGTGTTCGATATAATGCCCCAATGAACTTGGGTTAGTCGTATCGACGTTTTGAGTTCGTTATTTTTGTGTTTGATTCGTATGTTAAACGGATTGTTGGTAATTGTGTTATTCAAGGTTGTTCGAGCGACCGATATCTCAATTAGGACGTTGTTCGTGGAAGGATAATTGTCACCGGTGTTGTGTAAGTTGATTATTACTCGGTTAAAAGGATATTCATTCCTTTTGTTGTTGTTCATTCATAATCATACTCATTCATCATTGTATTAACCATATTGAGACTTGTAATTGTTCACTTCATTCACGAGGAACGACGGTTCCAATCATTTCATTGAGTATCAATCACATCACTATTATTTTCATCTCGGTGAGTCATTCATGGCCTTGTCGAATTATTATTCATTGATATTCATTGTGGTCATTCTCGTTCATATGACCTTCTGGGTTCATATTGCGTGGCCGGGTGTGGTTGTGTGGAATTTTTAGTCGGGCACACGATGGTCATGTATTGGGTTCACCGATACATTAGACCGTGCACACGGTAATGCTTACCTCCGTGAGACTAATTAGGTACAAGGACGGGTGTGTCCGGTCATTCGTCTACACTTGCACAGAACATTACGGGCGTACTATGATACTCCTCTTCAGCGTAACTCATAACTAAGGATATTTCATAACTTCAGATATATCATGATTGTGTATTTTCAACCCTTGAGGATTGTTGTTCTGTGTAACTGACCCCGTTGGGGGATTTTGTTTTCAGGTCACGGCAAGGCAAAGGCCCGGGAAGAGCATGTTGACGGCGAGGAGTCCCAGTGATACTAGTAGGGGCCCCCAGTCATTCAGTCATTTTAGTCATTCTTATTTCTCTTCATTTGTATTTTCCGCTGCAAAATTCTATTTGAGATGTTTATTTATTCAGGGTGGTGTATTTTATCTTCACATAAAATATACTAGTATTCTGTATTGTCCTGGTGTATTGTACTTAAGCTCCTCATCGGAGTATTTGGTAATATAATGTGGTTCGGTACTACAATTATATTATTTAATTCATTAGTTTTCATTCGCCTGGTGGGTCCCAGTCGGGGATCCACGGCACTGTAATATCCGCCTAGTTTGGAGTGTTACAGAGTTGGTATCGGAGAGTGGTTTTGAATACGACCTTCCGAGTCATGTCTCATTTGAAATCATCGTCATCGGACTAGTATCATTGGACTTTCGCGTCACGTGTGACCTGTGCAAATGCCGAGCCAATCAGACCAAGAACTGTAAGATTTCTAACGCCATGGTATAATTTCTGGCAATAATCATTCATTCATAATTCATCAGTTAACAATCCTCAATCATCATTTTCATTTTGACCAGGACGGTCATGTTAACTCATTAATCACTCAATTCATTTCATTACTCGGTTGTTGATCTGGAAGATCATATCATTAATCTTGTTAACTTGTTCAAGATAATCATTTCAATAATTTCATCAGATAATGTCACCTCGGTTAATCATTCATGTAATCACTGTGTTAGAGCGTGTATGCTCATTTTCATCATCTCATGTCATAATCATAACGTGATATTCATGCGGGAAATATAATTATCATGTGACTTTACTACTTCAGTATGGAGAGAGCAAGAAAAGGACGAGGAGGACGAGGCCGTGGTGCGGGCCGAATCCCGAGAGCTCGTGTGAATACACGTGCAAACGCGAGGAATAATGCTAATTCATCGAGCAGCGACGCTGCCACTCATTCACCTAGACGCGATCATTCACTAACGGGGAGTCGTACCCGGGAAACGGCTCAGTCAGAAGGTGTCCGGGTTGACCCACTCGCTTTTATGCAGGGCATGATGGCCCAAATGACCCAGATGGCACAACTGATGGAGACGATGCATAACTCAGCTAATCAAAATCAACAGGCTCCTCCTCCGCCACGTCAGAGGCAAGAGAGAAATGTGAGCAGTATCATCGGCGACATCTCTCGCCAAAGGCCACCTACTTTTGAAGGCTCATCTGAGTCGGCGAATATTGTTCATTGGCTCGAACATTTCGAGAAGTTATTTGCGATGGTAGAGTGTCCCGAAGGACACAAAGTTTCAGTTGCGGCTTACTACCTGGGTAAGAGCGCTCATTCTTGGTGGTTATCGATGAAGCCCACCGAAGGATCATGTACTTGGGATCAATTCAAGACTCTCATGATGGAGAGGTATTATCCGGACCCACTCAGAGAGGCCAAGCTGTCAGAATTACTCACTCCCGACCCCTCAGCAGACGAGGATGTTCTCGCCATTGCCGAGAAATTTCAGGAACTTCTTCCATTCGCCTCATCTATCATTCACTCCGAGGCGGATAAGATCAAGTATTTCAGCAAGAGGCTGAAACCCCGGATGAGACTACAGTTGCTTAATCATCATTGCATCACGTTGGCCGAATTCATTGAGAAAGCTCTTACCTATGAGCTTACTGCTAAGGAGATTGCTAAGCAACAACCTTCTTCTGCTAGCAAGAAGTCCAAGAACCGTAATCAGTCTGACGGCAGTCAGGCCACTTTCAAGAAACCTCGGGTGGGCTCTACTTTTTCTGAGCGACCTCCTGTGACGCCTAAACCCACGGAATCTCAGTCATGAGTGGCCAGTTTGGCCATCACCTGTTTTAACTGTGGGGATCTTGGTCATCTCAGCACCAAGTGTCCGAGACAGACTATCACGTGTCATAACTGTGGAATTGCTGGGCATAAGGCCCGTTTTTGCCGTAGGGACTCCAAACCTACTCCGACGTCATCTCAGGCCCTGAAACAGTCAGCTGTTCAAAATCAGGCCACTCAGTCTGCGTTGTTCAAGACGACAGGAGCGAATAAAGGTGGAGCCTTTAGCCATCAGATGGGAGCATCCGGTGCCGGGACTAGCAAGCCCCGAATTTATGAGATGAAGAAGACCGATGATCCAGAGGCCCGAATGATCTCAAGTACACCCGATATTCTATCTCAACCTGTGTGTACCCTTTTTGGTACTGGTGCATCGCATTCATTCATTTCCGAGTCATGTTTGAGTAGACTACGTCTGAGTAGTGCTACTAGTTGTGAGCCTTATGTCATTGGTCTACCTGATAGTAGACGAATTATCAGAAATCGTGAGATTCAGAATTGTCCGATTCAGCTTCATGGCCGTGTATGGCCAGCGGACCTAATCGTGGTAGAATTGCCGAGAGACGACATCATTTTGGGTATTGATTGGATGGATCGTCACGATGCCATCATCAGTGTCCGTAAGCGTATGGTCACTATCATTTCAGATGATGGGGTTGAATGTGTTTTTCAGGGAGGTAATCCCGGCTGTTCTGGTAAGGTCATTAACTTGATGAAAGTAGTGAAATCACTCAGTCAGGGGTGTGTTGGTTATTGGTGCTATATGACCAAAACCGAGAAATCATCAGTAATGTTGACGGATATTCCGGTAGTGAGGGAATATGCCGATGTTTTTCCAGACGAGTTACCTGGGTTGCCTCCACAGAGAGATGTGGAATTCACGATTGAGTTGGAGCCCGGTACGTCCCCGATATCGAAGGCACCGTACCGGATGGCCCCGACCGAAATGCAGGAATTAAAGAACCAACTTGAGGAGTTGTTCGAGAAAGGTTATATCCGTCCGAGTGCGTCCCCGTGGGGAGCACCAGTGTTGTTTGTCAATAAGAAGGATGGTTCGTTCTGCTTGTGTATTGATTACCGGGAATTGAACCAGGTGACGATCAAGAATAAGTATCCTTTACCCCGTATCGATGATCTTTTGGATCAACTTCAGGGAGTTTCAGTATTTTCCAAGATCGACTTAAGATCTAGATATCATCAGTTGCGGATTCGAGAGTCGGATATCGCGAGGACGGCGTTTCGAACACGCTATGGTCATTATGAGTTTGTGGTTATGCCGTTTGGATTGACTAATGCACCTGCGGTATTCATGGAGTTAATGAATCGGGTTTTCATCGACTTTTTGGATCAGTCTGTGGTTGTCTTCATCGATGACATTTTGATTTATTCTCGTAACCGAGAGGAACACGAGGTTCATCTTCATCAGGTTCTTGACGTGTTAAGACGAGAGCAACTTTATGGAAAGTTTTCCAAATGTGAGTTCTGGATGTCCGAAGTGACTTTTCTCGGGCATGTAATTTCATCAGATGGAGTGCGTGTCGATCCTCAGAATACGGAGGCTATCCAAGATTGGTTACCTCCGAAGAATGTTAAGGAAATCCGAAGCTTTCTCGGATTAGCCGGTTATTATCGGCAGTTTGTGGAAGGATTTTCTAAAATCGCTCAACCCTTGACGAACCTTTTGCGGAAGGATAAGAAATACACGTGGTCCGACGCGTGTCAGCGGAGTTTTGAGGAACTCAAGAGCCGGTTAATGTCGTCACCTGTACTTTCCTTGCCGCAAGGGACGGAAGGATTTGTGGTTTATAGTGATGCGTCCGGGCAGGGTCTCGGATGTGTGCTCATGCAGAATGGGAAGGTTATTGCATATACTTCACGGCAATTGAGACCTTACGAGGTTAATTATCCGACCCATGACCTGGAGCTAGCATCCGTGGTGTTTGCTTTGAAAATCTGGCGTCATTACCTTTATGGCGTTACTTGTCAGATATTCACCGATCATAAGAGTTTAAAGTATATATTTACTCAGAAGGAGTTAAATATGCGACAGAGACGGTGGTTGGAACTAATCAAAGATTACGATATCGAGATCCTTTACCACCCGGGCAAGGCGAACGTTGTCGCCGACGCCTTGAGTCGTAAGTCCGTTCAGGAGCAGATGCTTGCTCGTTTAACAGTTCAGAAGGAGCTTCAGCAGGAATTCCTTAGACCCGAGATCGAGGTATGGCTTCAGCAAGTACAAGGGCAACTTTGCATGTTAGAGATTTCATCGTCACTTGAGGAGGCAATCAGAGAGAATCAGAGTTCAGACCCATCACTGTTGCGCATCCGTGAGGATGTGGCTCAGGGGAAAGCCCCTGGCTTTGTGATCCACGAGGATGGACTTTTGCATTTTAAGAATCGGTTATGCCTACCGGCGAATGACGAGTTGAAAAACTCGATTTTGAGAGAAGCTCATGCCACCCCTTATTCTGTTCATCCGGGGTCTAGCAAGATGTACAAGGACTTGAAACAAAATTACTGGTGGAGTAATATGAAGCGAGAAGTCGCAGAATTTGTTTCGAGATGCTTAACCTGTCAACAAGTCAAGATTGAACATCAGCGACCGACAGGTATGCTGAAACCTCTCCCTATTCCAGAGTGGAAGTGGGAAGACATTTCTATGGATTTCATCACGAGTTTGCTGACGAGTCGTCGTGGCATGAATACGATCTAGGTGATTGTGGACCGCTTAACTAAATCAGCTCATTTTCTTGAGATTAAGGATACGTGGGGTCCCGAGAGACTTGCCCAGTTGTTCATCAAAGAGATAGTGAGACTGCACGGTACTCCTAAGAGTATCGTTTATGATCGTGACGGGCGATTCATGTCTCATTTTTGGAAATCAGTTCATCGTGCCATGGGAACTCAGCTTAATTTCAGCACATCTTTTCACCCTTAGTCCGACGGACAATCAGAGAGAACTATTCAGCATTAGAGGACATGTTGAGGGCATGCGTCCTTGATTGGAAAGACGATTGGGAAGCCCAACTACCATTGATCGAGTTCACGTATAATAATAGTTGGCATGCTTCGATTAAGATGGCACCTTACGAGGCCTTGTACGGTCGTCGTTGTCGATCTCCTTTGTGTTGGGACGACCTATACAAATCAATCGGCACCGAGCCCGATATGCTTATAGCCGCCCGTGAGAAGGTAGCTTTGATCAGGAGTCGTTTGTTGACCGCTCAGAGTCGACAGAAATCTTATGCAGACAATCGTCGCCGACCATTAGAATTCGAGACAGGTGACCACGTGTTGGTCAAGGTATCCCCGAGTCGAGGTATCTTCTGTTTCGGGAAGCGGGGAAAGTTGAGTCCAAGATTTATTGGACCGTTTGAGATTTTGGAACGAGTAGGCGAGCTAGCTTATCGATTGGCTTTACCTCCGGCATTGAGCAGAATTCATAATGTGTTTCACGTCTCTCAGCTACGGAAGTATGTTGCCGACCCGAGTCACATACTTCAGTTCGATAAAATCGAGATTGTGGATGATCATTCGTATGAAGAGCGTCCCATACGAGTTTTAGAGTGGCGAATCAAACAGTTGAGGAATAAGGCGATTCCTTTGGTTAAAATTCAGTGGTCTAGACACGGAGTCGAAGAGGCTACTTGGGAAACCGAGGATAGTATGTGGGAGAGTTATCCCGAGTTGTTTGACCCTTAGTTTCGGGGATGAAACTCTTTTAAGGGGGGTGTATGTAATACCCGGTTGTAATTCAGTCATTATCATTCAGTAATTTCATTCGGTAATTGTCACTATGTAATTTTTTCACTTGTTATAATCATTCATCCGTGTTCACCGTTCGGAATAACTTCGAGTTGTGTATCGATATTATTCATTGTTTCAAACTTACTCGGGAATCGAGACAAGAGTATTATCTTGATTGTTAGAATTGATTCATTAGTCGATGTTGACGTTAGATTTCATGTCATTTCTAATCTCCACATTGTTCAAATTGTGTTTTGTTGGGCGAACCCTTGTAATCATGGCTTGGAACCACCGTTTTGGGGTTTCGGTACTTCCATTTCGTGTTATTGTTTCCCAAATATTGATTCCTATTGCTTTTATTCTTTTCCCGGATCATTTTTCATCATTTTAGGATCTAAGGGGGGTGTGGGCCGCGGCACAAGGAGTGTGCGCCGCGGCACACACATTTTCGATTTTGGCGGCGGCTGTCTTGTGGCCGCGGCTCATGCCGGCAGGGCCGCGGCACACTGTCGAGTCACTGCCGCGGCACACTCGTCCAGGCCGCAGCACACTCATGTTGCAACTTATCGGCCAACCCGTCTGTACCGTGGGCCGCGGCTCATGCCGACGGGCCGCGGCACGCGCCGATCGATGGGGCGATTTTGGCCTGTCGCGGCACACTTCGCCGAAGCCGCGGCACACGATCGGCAAGACTATAATTGCATTTTTTTCAGCGAGATCAACTCATTTTTTCCCTTTTCTTCAACCATACGAGAGAGAGGGCTTGAGGGAGGAGACTTCCCATCATCTATCACTTGAGTGTTTGATTTTCTTCATCTCCTTTCGATCGTGAAGCCCGGATAGTCGATCTGACGCGTATTCTTCGGATCAAAGTGCTTGGATCTTCAAGAGGTAATTTTTTTTCAACATCTTGGATTTCGATTTTGTATTGAGATATGATGTTTTGGATGTTAAGATCATGTTGTATGAAGTGATATACGCATGATTATGGATATGTTTGATTATTCATTGGATTATTGAAGGATTATTCAAGAACACTTTGAATATTGAATTAGATTTGGGGGTTTTCGATTATTGTCGTTGAAATCACGAATTTAGATATTCATATTGGATTATTGATCATATGGAAGATGTTTTGTTGGTTTGAAACACTTCTTGGGGATTTGATATTGGTATTATTGAGGTTTGGTTGTAAACAATCTGTAACACCCCCAAAATATCTCGAGGTATTACAGTGCCGTGAATCCCACGTGGGACCCACAAGGCTAGTTGGAATAATAGGCATTTTAAGAATATCGCGATAAAACATTAAATTCAAGGTTTACATAACGTGAGTCGAAAGATTTAAGGAAAAATGTAATTTGAAGTCCAATTATTACACAACAAAAGTTTTTCCAAAGAAAACAATTTATTTCAATTTGAGAAGCGGCTAGAGATAATTCCAACACCGCTCAAGTCTGACCAGACCCCTCGGGAATGTCCTGCACATGATGAACAATTTTACCTGGTACGACGAATCATACCAGGTAACCAAGGTCAGAGAATGCATACCAAATAACAGTTACTAACAATGATATACGTCATCTTTACAATCACAGTATCTAGTAATCACAGGGAATATTTCATCACTCGACCGACGTTGTCTCTCTCTTTTATCACATAAGCCCCAAGGTCACAAGCAAGGGTCACGGGTATCCACACGGGAATACCCCGGAACATAGGCGCCCAATTCGGGTCTTACCCCCTAACACATTTCCACACGGGTACCATACAGGTTTTATCCCCAACACATCGGCCCATTTATAACATTTTTAGAGAAAGACAAACATCGGCATTTATTAAAATGGCACATACGCACATACGGTATAACATTGATATTAGAAAATTCTCGAGCAAGGTTTCACTTGCTTGTGATCCGATAGTAGGTGATTTGTGATAAGGAGTCCCCACGCCCGCTCGAGCTTAACCTAGCCACGAAATATCCGATTAACACCTCGTACGGATTCTGATGAATAAAACTAGTCTCCCTTTCCTAATCGGATTCCTAGTGTAGTTTTGGTTGTCGATATAAGTATCGTTTCTAAGTTTTAACGTATTGCGTACCATTATCCCGTTCAATCCTATAATTAACATTAGGTATATCGATTTACTCAAGAAGATAATCCTATCATTCTTCGGTTGACAACGAATTATTAGGGCGTAATCGAATCTCATGCCTTCTAATTCAATTATATATTCCGAATACTACAATCGACGGATTCTATTGCACAATAACTTTGGTGGTTTGATACCCAATATTGATTATACTATCGAATCGTTTTCCTTAGTTTGCTAAGTGTCAAAAATCACAAGGTAAGGGTGGCTACGAACAATGGAACATACGGTAATGGATTACTACGAATTTTCCCACAATTGATTCGTCAAATTTTACATTCCTAGCGATGATTTGAAGTGAAATTTCGTATGATAGATGTGATTTGCATGAAACGAAACATATGAGAAACGATACTTCCGGTTACTACAATTCCATCTGACAAGATTGTTTACGAAGTTTAGCAAAATCTACCCAATACCCGCAATCTAATAAGTATAAATACGAAAACATCAAAGATATAACTCCAGGGATTGGTGGCTTACCTTATTGGAAGAAGAATAATGAAGATAGATGACGGATTCAAAAGAACTATGGGGAGAACGAGAAGTGACTTGAACGACTTGGATAATCTTCACCGGAGCTCAAGAATCCACCTCCTCAATGTTAGTTCAAGTGTATAAGAGGCTTAAGAACCGGGTATAGGGCTAGGAATTTCTCCAAGGGTGATAGTTTGTGATGTTGGGTCGTGCAAATGAAGAAGGGAATTGCCATTTTATAAAACTTGTTTTTGGTAACGTACGTTAATGATAAGAGTGTTACGTACGTAAGGTGTATTACGTACGTAACTGTAAGACCCCGAGATATTCAGAGTATATTACAGCGCCGTGGACCCCCACATGGGACCCACCAGGCTACAAACAAGAAAACTCCACTCGACTAACCATCCCGGTTAGCGAGGACACACATTTAATTATAATACATAAAAAGTTACGCCCGGAGCAACCGGCGAAATGATCATCAACCAACAATGTAACAATTTAAAAGTACTACAACACGGAGTTTGAATTTGAAAAGCCTAAGTACTCGCGAGTTCAGTCTATCAGTTTATAAATATAGGAAACAACCATATCGAAATAGACACAGGAAATAAGACGACCCGAATGCACATGTCAACGACTCTGGCCGACATCCTCGTACTGTCCTGGTGCTCGCTCGTCCGGATAATCATAACCTGAAATCCATAACAAGAATTTCCCCAAAACGGGTCCCCAGAGGGGTTAGAAATTACGCTAGTACAAGGAATCAAGGCAAACCAATCGCTTACACATTTCATAGTACATGCACCAATATCATTTCAAAAACCAAAACTAGACATGTCTTTTCCGGAAACAAACAGTCACAATTAATTTGCCTAGGACCGGGACGAAGCCACGAATCCCACTCGAGGCCTCTAAGGACCCTCCCGAGCTGGCCACATTCACAAAACAAATCAAGCACCACATGTCACCTAGGACCAGGACGAAGCCACGAATCCCACTCGAGGCCTCTAAGGACCCTCCCGAGCTGGCTAGCGAATCAAACTCATGAATCCAGGATGAAGCCATAGATTCCCTCGAGGCCCCGTTGGACCCTCCCGAGGTGAGTAAAGCACACACAATATACATTACCATTTCACGTTAAGCATAAAGGTTTCCAATAATTACTTGCCTTGAATATTTTGATGACGCAACGAACGGAAAGGATAATCACCGACGAACACTAGGAATCAACGGAACCTAACCTAACGATTCGAAGAACATAATTACAACCAACTCTAGCCGAATACAGAAATGGAATACACCCAAAAACCCGCCTACGATCCATGTATATTCGCACAAAATAACAACGAGGGCGGACCACAACCAAACCCTCTCGATTCTGCAAAACTATGAAAATATACCATGAATCCGTAGGAAAACTAATGATATCAACAAGATTAATCATGTTCATCAAGAATCCATCAACAAAACGGAAAGAATCGGACAAAAACCCCAAAAAACCCCAATTATCCAAAAGGTAGGGTTTAAAGAGATATTACCTTGAGGATTCAAGTATTTAGATTCGTAGAACACGCGTTGGATTGATTGACCAGGATTCACAACCGAAGAAGAATGATGAAAATCAACCCCCAATTGATAATGATGAGAAGCTCTCCTCCTCTCTCACTCTCTCTCGCGTCAATGGAAGAAGAAGAAGAAAATGAGCTGTTCACGCTCAAAGCAACACAATTATAGAGGGTTGACCGCATTGTGTGCCGCGGCACAGCTGAGGTGTGCCGCAGCACAGGCCAAAAAATTACTCCCAGGGTTCGGCAGTGTGCCGCGGCACGGCCTGCGTGTGCCGCGGCACAGCCTGCGTGTGCCGCGGCACCCGTACAGTCGGGTTTTGGTCACAGATGTCACACGAGTGTGCCGCGGCACCGGACGGGTGTGTGCGGCGCGGACGGTGTGCTGCGCGGCCTTGACTTGTGCCGCGGCACCGGATGGGTGTGCCCCGGCACACAGTACAGTTCGCTCGACCAACAACTGGAGAAATGTGTGTGCCGCGGCGCACACACCTTGTGCCGCGGCCCACACCCCCTTTTGGGTCCTAAATGATGAAAAATGATCCGGGAAGGGAATAAAAGCAATAGGAATCAATATTTGGGAACCAATAACACGAAATGGATCCACGGCAACCCCGAAATGGCGGTTCCGCACAACAATAACGAGGATACAGTTCGACAGATGATAGGAAGGATACATTAAAAGATACACGAGGGTCACTACGACCGAGAAATACACCGAAAAATGAAGATATAAGGGAAAGAAAAAACGCGGATATTACATTCTACCCCTCTAAAAATAAGTTTCGTCCCGAAACTTAAGAAACAAACAACTCAGGGTAGCTAGCACGCATGCTATCCTCGGTCTCCCAAGTTGCCTCCTCGACACCGTGTCTCGACCACTGCACCTTGACCAAAGGGATGGTTTTATGCCTCAGTCGTTTCTCACGATGCTCCAAAATCTTCAAAGGACGCTCCTCGAAAGTAATATCCTCGACGACATCAATCTCACCATGATCGATGACGTGACTAGGATCCGGGACATATTTCCTCAGCTAGGAAACATGAAAAACGCTATGAACATGACTCAAGGCCGGGGGTAACGCCAAACGGTATGCTAACCCACCGACTCGCTCGAGAATCTCGAAGGGTCCAATAAATCTCAGACTCAACTTCCCCTTCTTCCCGAAACGGAAAACTCCTCTCGTCGGCGACACCTTCAGCAAAACGTGGTCTCCCACCTCGAATTCTAAAGGTCGACGACGGACATCGGCATATGACTTCTGTCGACTCTGGGCTGTCAACATCCGTTCTCGAATTAATTCTATCTTCCGCCTCGTCTCTAAAACGACATCCGGCTCGGTCCCGACCAAATCGGACCCCTCATTCCAACAAATCGGTGATCGACATCGCCGCCCATAAAGGGCCTCGTACGGTGCCATCCGAATCGATGTATGCCAACTATTGTTGTACTTGAATTCGATCAATGGCAAATGCTCCTCCCAGTCGCTGCTCCAATCGAGAGCGCACGCACGCAACATATCCTCGAACGTCTGGATAGTGCGTTCCGACTGTCCATCTGACTGAGGATGGAAAGAGGTACTCAAATGCAAACGGGTACCCAACGCCTTATGCACCGCCTGCCAAAAGTGCGATACGAAACGGCCATCACGATCCGAAACAATAGACTTCAGAGTACCGTGAAGCCTCACAATCTGTGCGATAAATATACGGGCCAACTTCTCCGGGCCCCAAGTGTCCTTGATGCCCAGAAAATGTGCCGACTTGGTCAGACGATCAACAATCACCCAAACCATATTCATGCCCGATCTCGATCTCGGCAAACTCGTAATGAAATCCATCAATATATCTTACCATTTCCGTTCCGGAATGGGAAGTGACTGCAATAACCCAGCCGATCGCTGATGCTCGATTTTGACCTGCTGACAAGTCAAACATTTCGCCACAAACTGCGCGACCTCTTCCTTCATGTCATTCCACCAGAAATTCCTCCTTAGGTCCTTGTACATCTTACTCTAACCAGGATGAACGGAGTAAGGTGTAGCATGGGCCTCGCGCAGAATACTCTGTCTCATCTCGGAGTCGTTCGGCACACAAAGCCGACTCTGGAATCTCAAAACACCATCCTCATGAATCACAAACCCAGGGGACTTTCCCCTAAGAACGTTCTCTCGGATTTGAGTGATCATCGGATCCTCTAACTACTTCAGCTTAATCTCATCGATCAAGGACGACGAAACCTCTAAAGCACAAAGTTGCCCGACAGCCCCAGGCAACAAAACCTCAACATCAAACTCAATCAAAGCCCTCCGAAGCTCAGACTGAGACGTAAGGACTTCAAGCGTTCGCAATACAATCGATTTCCGGCTCAAGGCGTCGGCCACGACGTTCGCCTTGCCCGGATGATAAAGGATTTCAAGGTCATAATCCTTAATCAGCTCTAACCACCTCCTCTGCCTTATATTCAACTCCCGCTGAGTAAATATGTATTTCAGGCTCTTATGATCGGTAAAAATCTGACATGCAGAGCCGAAAAGATAGTGACGCCAAATCTTGAGCGCAAAAACGACTGCCGCTAACTCCAAATAATGAGTAGGGTAGTTAAGCTCATATGGCCTCAACTGTCTCGACGCAAAGGCAATGGTCTTGCCGTGCTGCATCAATACGCACCCAAGACCCTGGCCTGAAGCATCGCTATAAATGGCGAATCCCTCGTTGCCACATGGCAACGCCAAAACCGGGGCTGAAGTCAAACGCTTCTTTAGTTCTTCAAAACTCGACTATCTCTCGTCATTCCAGACGAACTTCTCGGATTTCTGGAGCAACTGTGTAAGTGGTCGAGCTAGTTTCGAGAAACCCTCGACGAACCTACGATAATAGCCAGCCAATCCCAAGAAACTACGGATCTCTTTCACATTCTTGGGCGGTGCCCAATCTAACACTGCCTCAATCTTCTGCGAATCCACTCGAACTAACTCGGCTGATATCACGTGACCCAAAAACATCACTTCCTTCAGCCAGAACTCACATTTCGAGAACTTCGCATAGAGTTGCTCGGTCCTCAAAATGTCTAACACTACCCGCAAATGATGGGCATGCTCTTCCTCGTTCCTCGAATAAATAAGAATATCGTCAATGAAGACGACGACACACTTATCCAAATACTCGATAAAGACTTTGTTCATCAACTGCATGAACACCGCCGGCGCGTTAGTTAACCCGAAAGGCATAACTACAAACTCATAATGTCCGTATCTCGTCCGAAAAGCCGTTTTCGGCACGTCGGACTCCCTCACCCGGAGCTGATAGTACCCCGATTTCAAATCAATCTTCGAGAATACCGCAGCTCCCTGCAACTGATCGAACAAGTCATCAATCCTCGGCAAAGGATACTTGTTCTTGATGGTCACTTTGTTTAGTTCGCGATAGTCGATACACAAACGTAGTGAACCATCCTTCTTTCGCACAAACAGGACCGGTGCACCCCAAGGCGAGGCGCTCGGTCGAACATACCCTGACTCAAGAAGCTCATTCAACTGCTTCTTCAACTATGACATCTCTGAAGGTGCCATGCGATACGGCACCTTCGAAATCGGAGCCGCACCCGGCTCTAACTCTATAGCAAACTCAACCTCACGATCCAGTGGCAATCCCGGCAACTCGTCAGGAAATACATCGGGAAACTCACTAACGACTGGAATCGACGAAAGCTTGACTCCACCATCCTCTGTCTTCAAGGCATAGCACCAATAACCAGTACACCCCTTTCGCAGGAGACTCAGCGCCTTCAAGGCATTAATAACGAACTTCTGGTTTCCCCTCTTTCGCCCTGCGAAAGAGTGTTCGGTGCCGTCCTCGGCTAACATAGTGATGATTCTCGTGCGGTAGTTCATGATTGCGCCATGCCGCTCGAGCCAATCATCCCCGAGAATCAAATCCTCACCCTCGATACCCACGACAATAAGATTAGAGAGCCAAGCCCTCTCACAAATAATCACCGAACAGTCCCGGACTTCTCGATCACCGACAATTCTATCACCGCTAGGAAGTTTAACGATGAAAGGCTCGCAAGGTGACAAGTAGTCGAGACTCAAACGACGTACACACTCTAGAGAAATGAATGAATGCGTAGCACCCGAATCAAAAAGCACACTGACAGGATGGAAATGGATATGAACGGTACCTGTCGCCACAGTAGCTGCTGGATCATCGGTCCTCCTCATCTCGTAGATACGCGGCTGGGCAGAGCCGACACTGGAAGCTCTTCCTCTAGCGGGCTGACCCCGACCCCTACCTCGGCCGGCACTCGGTGGAGGCGGCGGAACAAATGAGCCCTGGTTCACACTCGGCTCCATAAGTGCTGGGTGAGAAGAACGGGCGCCGCGAAACTGTCTGAGTTTCTCGCAAAAAGAAGCCTTGTGGCCCGACTGACCACAAGTATGACAAGTCAAAGGTGGACGAGGACAATCCCGGTTCACGTGGCCTGGCTTGCCACAGTTAAAGCATCTGGGGTCACGGATGACGGTTCCGGCGGCACTCCAAAAGCTCCCAGAGAAACGAGCCGAACCGCCCGTAGAAATATTTGCAGCCTGAGATTTCTGCTGGCCTCCACTCTTGGGACCAGAAAAATTTCCGACCGACTTCTGCTTCTTGCTCTCACGAGCCAAATCGCTAGCCGTCACCGACATATCATAAGCAAGAGCTCGACTCTGATAATCCTTCAAGGTAGTACAGACGAGCCCAGACATATAGTCCCGAATGGACAGTTTCATCCTCCTAGAAAAATGGAAAATTTTGTCGCTCTCTTCGACAACTTGGGTCTTCACATAGCCCAACTCCTTGTTAAAATTGGCAATAGCTTGGGATACGGGAATATCCCGTGGTTGAGCATCATAGAAAGCATGCACTCGAGCCTGTCTGACCGGCCACGGACAATATTCGGTCTCCATCAATTCTTGAAATTTGGCCCACGTAGCAACATGATCTTTGGGACCAACGGCCTCCCACCAATCCGTAGCATCTCCCATGAGAAAGTATTGAGCAATAGGGACCTTACAGTCCTCGGGGCAGTTGGTAGCAGTGAAGACTTTGGATATCTCCTTGATCCACCCTTCCCAGCCGATCGGGTCCGAAGCTCCCGAAAACTGAGGAGGATGCATCTTGATGACATCCTGAAGCCAGCGATCCGCTCCGCCCCGATTAGCATGGGCCTGATCGGGGTTCTGGACCACCTGAGCTATAGCCGCCATCTGGTTAACCATTTGCTGCATAACAGCCGCAATACCAAGATCGGCGCGCTCCTGAGAAGAAGTATGACTGTGACGGTCACCGGTACTGCCGACTCCCGAAGAATGCGATGTGGCCGCCCCACCGGCTGCCCCACGTCCTCGGCCGCGTCAACGACCACGGTTTCCTCCGGCATCCATACTGATGTTGAGAGATAACAGAAGTATATCGATGATGAGTAAGGGAGGAAAAGCAACTACGATTCAAAAGTGGAAATACAATGCAAGAAACAAAAGAGCCGAATAAGAAAACTTACGAGCACTGGAAGTACTGGATGCTGGCAACGGTGTGACAATGTGCAAAACAAAACACGACTAGACCCAAATAACCAACAACCCTAGGTATCCCTAAACCTAGAGCTCTGATACCATTTTCTGTAACACCCCGAGATATTCAGAGTATATTACAGCGCCGTGGACCCCCACATGGGACCCACTAGGCTACAAACAAGAAAACTCCACTCAACTAACCATCCCGGTTAGCGAGGACACACATTTAATTATAAGACATAAAAAGTTACGCCCGGAGCAACCGGCGAAATGATCATCAACCAACAATGTAACAATTTAAAAGTAGTACAACACGGAGTTTGAATTTGAAAAGCCTAAGTACTCGCGAGTACAGTCTATCAGTTTATAAATATAGGAAACAACCATATCGAATTAGACACAGGAAATAAGACGACCCGAATGCACATGTCAACGACCCTGGCCGACATCCTCGTACTGTCCCGGTACTCGCTCGTCCGGATAATCATAACCTGAAATCCATAACAAGAATTTCCCCAAAACGGGTCCCCAGATGGGTTATCAATTACGCTAGTACAAGGAATCAAGGCAAACCAATCGCTTACACATTTCATAGTACATGCACCAATATCATTTCAAAAACCAAAACTAGACATGTCTTTTCCGGAAACAAACAGTCACAATTAATTTGCCTAGGACCGGGACGAAGCCACGAATCCCACTCGAGGCCTCTAAGGACCCTCCCGAGCTGGCCACATTCACAAAACAAATCAAGCACCACACGTCACCTAGGACCGGGACGAAGCCACGAATCCCACTCGAGGCCTCTAAGGACCCTCCCGAGCTGGCTAGCGAATCAAACTCATGAATCCAGGATGAAGCCATAGATTCCCTCGAGGCCCCGTCGGACCCTCCCGAGGTGAGTAAAGCACACACAATATATATTACCATTTCACGTTAAGCATAAAGGTTTCCGGAGAATCGTCACTTGCGAGTGCGATGTCAAGATAACTTATGGGTGTGTTTGGGTTTATTTTTGATGAGCTAATCCGGGTGGGACCTTTCGGGGCCACGGAGATGTTTTGACTGTTGATTTGATATCTCTGAATTGTTTATGTTTGAATCTTAAATCCCGATTATATTGAGGTTCGGGTTGAGGATAAAATCATTTGTATGATTTTGAAAGAAAACCTTTTTGAAAAGGAAAATCATTCATATTTCATAATTTTACACTAAGACCCCTGAAGTCTCTAAATAATCCCTTAAAGTGATTTCTGGAGGGATTCACATGAATTGTTATAAAGGAAATAATTTTCAAAAGACTTTAGACTCGGGGATCGTGTTACTACCTTGTCAAAATGTACTTTCATAACGGTTGTATTCTTGATATATAATTGTATAGCTTGGTTACTTGCTAGCAATTTCCATCGCTAACCCCTCGTTGGGGGATTATATTATGTTTTTCAGGTATTCCGATTTGAGAGGGAGCAACCACAAGATCGGCATGGAGGATGATGTAAAGTAGCGATACTAATCACAGTTGTAGTCGGTTGTTCGTCAGTGATCTGTCGGACCAAGTATTTATCTCTAGTTCTTTGTCATCCTTAAGAGGATGGACTTGTTGTGTAAATTGTGATCGAGATGTATTTTAGTTTGTCGGTTGTAATGCTATGTTGTATTTTAGGAGACCTAATCGGTCTACGGTTTTAGGTTTTGATCGAACTGACCACATGTGAGTTTGTTTTGTGGTTTCTTGCCTGGTAGATCCTTGCGGAAAGGATCTACGGCGCGTAATGTCCCTAAGCGGATTGGGGGTGTTACATAAATGGTATCGGAGCTTAGGTTTGCAAAAACCTAGGCAGTTGGGTCTAGTTGGGTCTTGTCGAGTCGTGTCTTGTCGGAGTCGTGTCTTGTCGTGTCACATGGGTGAGCAATTGTGAACAAGCGTGATCATTGTGATCCGTTGTGGTCAATTGTGATTTGTTGTGATTAGTATCGTGGTGAAACCATCATCTCCGTGCGGCCTGTGGACGTAAGTCTCCTCTTTATGCGAGGTATTGGTATTTCATGATTTCCTGTATGTGCGAAGATTGTGGTTCGTAATTTTGTTTGTGTAGTGCTGTAAGGTGAAATCTGTGTTCGATACTTGTGTTATTTCGTGTGTATATTGAACTGAATATATTGATGGTTGGACATCGATTGGTGCAATAAAATGTGAAAACTATGAATCTTGACATGTTCTAGAGAATGTACCGACGGTAGAGTTCGTGAGGAACTCAGATGGGTAGTTTTGACTTATGTTTGAACTAGTGTTCGCGAATTATATTTGGTTGGATTTATAATCTCGTTGGCCGGTTGGGCAGGTAGTTTCAAGTTCAATTGCTTTTAAATAGTTGTAATTATGTCTGCTGCGTGTAGGTTTGAGAACGTTTTTCTTGATTGTATGTATGAGCCTAAGTATATTTGTAAAGAACCGATTTTTGAAAGTATTTCGATGGTGCGGTTAATCAATAGTTTTGCATGGATTTTGAAAAAGGTTACACTTTGATGAGTTAGTCTTGTATTTTCAAATGACACCTCCAGCTGAAGTAGGCGTTTTAAAGTGTTTTGGACATTGTAAATATTACCGTCATTTTGGTTATGATCGAAAGGATTTTGGGAAATTTTGCTAAGATTCGAAAGTTTTGCTTCGAAGAACAGGATGTTGATGATTTCAAAATTCTTTTTTTTCTCTAGACTGAGTCCTTTCCATTTTATGAGGAACGACAAGTCTTCTAAAATGTTTTTCACACCTTTTCAAAATTTTCAAAATAAGAAATCCTTGATCTGTTTCACGAAGAAGCGATAATTACAAGCATTTTTGTGTTTGGGAATGAAAGTCCATTTTTTTATGTGCATCCGGTAATTATGTTCGAGAGATACATGTGTTGACTAATATCATTCCTCATGTTGATGATATTCGAATATGTGGTCATTAAACTATTTTTCGTGACTCTTGTTAAAAGGTTTGAACTTTGATAAACTTCGGAAATTTCAGTGCTTTAACTCAAAAAATTTGACTTGAGATTTTTGAAAGTCCAACTGAATCGAGATGTTCTTGGTTATTGGTAAATCGATGAGCTTGGCTAACTTTAGTGTGAAGTTTTATGAGAGTTCGGTTTTATTTCAAAAACGGTGATAACAGTTGAGAATGGTTCGAAATTTGATGATATTGTCGTATATGCGGTGATAGCTGCGCTTGATGCCTCGGGCATGTGTTGAATGTTTCGAATGGTTTACTCATGTGCTTGATTCTAGTGAGTGATGACTTGATAAATGTTGTTGTCGGAAATATTCATTTTCGAATCTATGAGAACTATCAGATATGAGTTTATTGTATGAACACTCTATGGTAACTCTTGCTAGCAGAAAAAAAATATTTATGTGCTTCGCAGTGTGTCTTGTATGGACTTTCTTTTGTGATTGATGTTATGTGTTGTTATGTTTCGTTTTAACGAACAGTTGTTTAGTTTATTATGTCGAGGGCCAGAGGTCGGGGCCGTGGCAATCAGTCACGCAAACAAGATCATGCTGCCGGTGACGGCGTTGGTATCGGTGTTGCTACTATACTTCAGCAGGTGGCAGACCAGATGACTCATTTGACCCAGGCGGTTCAGCGTAACACTGCCGTGACCGAGAACGTCGGGTCGACTCAGTGGCTTAGAGAAGTGGTACGTATGCGTCCTCCCCGTTTTGCGGGCGTAGGTGATACTTTGGGCTGGGACGGTTGGCTTTTTCAATTGGAAAAGATTTTCAGGGCAGTTGGTTGTCCAGAGGAACGGAGGATTCCTATAGCTCAGTTCCTTCTCGATAGTGACGCTGCTAATTGGTGGGAGGCCGTTGAGCCTCAGGATCATGCTGTTACTTGGGATGAGTTCAAGAAGTTGATGGAATCGGAGTTCTGTCCGGAGCCGATCCGAGAGCAGAGAATCCGAGATTTTTATCTAGCCGAGCTGCAGGATGTACCCATGTCGCATGCTATTATCGATTATAGTCGACAGCTCACTTACGTGAAGGGGCAGGTGAGGACCGAGGAAGACAAAATACGTCATTTTGATATGCGGATGAGACCAGAGATTCGACAGTATATGACGAGTTTCACTTGTGCTACTTTGAGAGAGTATCAGAATCGAGCCATGGCGTACGAGATGGCATTGTTATCTACTAGGCCTTTGCATGACCCGAAGAGGCAGAGGACGTCTGGAGATTTTTCGGATGGTGTGGGAGTCAGAACTTCTTCTCGTCGAGTTTCGCGTAGTCCTTCGGTGAAACCTTCATTTTCTTCGTTTGGTGGAACCAAGAGTTCCAAGCCGTCTTCTTTGACTCCTAGTCAGACTGGGAGGTGTTTCAATTGCAACGTTGTAGGTCATGTGCAAGCTAATTATCCTTCGCAACTGATTACTTGTTATAAATGTGGACTCGAGGGCCACAGAGTTCAGTATTGTGAATTATTCCATGAAGTCTCCCAGAATCGTGTTTCGGCATCGGTATCGGGATCGACTCGTCGAGACCGTTGAGATTTTGTCGGCCGTGCTTTGTTGTTTGTGACTTCACCCTTTTTTTTTTAAGTTTCGGGACAAACTTCTTTTTAGAGGGGTAGAATGTAATACCCGTGATTTTCTCTTTCGGCAATTTTCCGTTTTTGACATTTTTTCTGGCTTCCAGAACTCGCTTGCGAGCGTTTTGACATCTTAGTAATATATTTTTTTTTTGTGTGTTTGGTCATCCGAGTTTGTTTCGAGGCTGTTTTACCAGAATCCGTGTTCTGAGCGACTTTTTCTGCTATTTGGTTCAATTCGTGTGATGGTGGTTCGAAACTACGATTTCGTGTTTCATATAAGTCCGTTTAACTTTGTTAGGCGTGTTGTGAACTTTGGTATTGTTGTTTGATGTCATATTGTGATTTTCGGACGTTTTGGGCCATTTTATAATTTTCCAAAGTTTGGGGGTATTGCTTCCGTTGTCGTATTTCGAACCCTCGGGTAGTCGGAATCGTGTTTAAATATCCAGGGATTGACCGTGTTCGTCATTTTCATCTCTATCTCGTTGGGAGCAGACTTGGGCGATTTTCACTTCTTCGCCCCTGCCCGTCGGCGCGTGTAGGCGCGTCCGGCCTCCTCTCCGGCTCCGGCGAATTGCAGATTGTTCGTCTCATTTTTTTGAGTCTACCCTCAAAATTTGAGCCAATTCCGACACTGTTTACCCTTCCAAATCTTGCCTGCAAATTCCTGAAAACACACTAAATCTCCGCCCAGGTCGCCGCCCATTTCCGTCACCGTCCGATCACCATTTGTCGGCACACCACTTGCATTAGACCGGAAATATCATTTCGCACAATAGCCCCATGGTCGCCGACACTAATTCCGACTGATTTAAGCCCGACGTCCATTTTGACCGTTTTCAAGCAAATCGGTCAACGCCCAATTCCGGCCACCTCCAGCCAACTCACGGTCGCGGATCACCGGCAGTAGATTCTCCTCGGCCAGGCGGTCATTCTGCACTGCAGCATAGCCCGTTTTGGTTCCCCAGCCGGTATCCCCCACCACCTCAAATCCGGCGACCGTTCGTTTGCTTTTTCCGGCCATCTCCGTCAACCTGCAATCTAGTGCCATATACCAATCAATTCCTTTCGTCAAGGCGGTTCGTTTTCCTCTGATCACGGCTGATTTGGTGTCGATTTTGGAAACGCCCAGTTTTCTAGGGTCTCGCCTCCTCCGACTCAAGTAAATCTTCTCCGGTGACGGGATTCTGCAATTTGTTGGAGGATTTGAGGGTTTCCGGTCAAGCTTTCCCGTTGCTTCGCATGCTTTGGACTTGAGGCGAGTATCTCGTCTATATTCTTTATACTTTGAGAATGTGATGTGTCGTGAATCTAACGTGGATTTGTTAGTGACAGTATAATTAACCGTAACTTACTTTAAATGAAGATGTGAATTTATGAAAGTAATTACAAACGTAACTTGAGCTTCATGAAGAATGATAACAACCATTTCATGTTATTTTGTGCTTAAGGTGGATACTAGAAATGAGTAGTTAACCGAGGAATTGTGGAATTGCGTAATACTTGTATTATTAGTTCGTTAGCCTTTTTCCTGAATGATGGTGTGCTGCGAATGTTGTGCCTTTGTGGAAGTTATGTTACATTAACTTATATGTTACGTGTTTGCGGTTGTAGTGAATATTGTGCCTTTGTTGTTGTTGTGTATCTTAGCGAATTGAGATGTTGTCCGGGTAGGGTCCCATCGAGGCCTCCGGAGGAGCGTGCTTGCGAGTACGGCCAGACGTTACGTTGTGACCATAAGGTTATCAATTCGGGTAGGTCTGGGGAGGGCTCCGAGAATCGGCACTTGCGAGTGCGATGTCATGATAACTTATGGGCGTGCTTGAATGGTGTTATCCGGGTAGGGTTGGTCGAGGCCTCCGGAGGCACGTGCTTGCGAGTACGACCAGACGTTACGATTTGACCATAAGGTTATCTAATCGGGTAGGTCTGGAGAGGGCTCCGAGAATCGTCACTTGCGAGTGCGATGTCAAGATAACTTATGGGTGTGTTTGGGTTTATTTTTGATGAGCTAATCCGGGTGGGACCTTTCGGGGCCACGGAGATCTTTTGACTGTTGATTTGATATCTCTGAATTGTTTATGTTTGAATCTTAAATCCCGATTATATTGAGGTTCGGGTTGAGAATAAAATCATTTGTATGATTTTGAAAGAAAACCTTTTTGAAAAGGAAAATCATTCATATTTCATATATTTACACTAAGACCCCTGAAGTCTCTAAATAATCCCTTAAAGTGATTTCTGGAGGGATTCACATGAATTGTTTTAAAGGAAATAATTTTCAAAAGACTTTCGACTCGGCGATCGTGTTACTACCTTGTCGAAATGTTACTTTCATAACGGTTGTATTCTTGATGTATAATTGTATAGCTTGGTTACTTGCTAGCGATTTCCATCGCTAACCCCTCGTTGGGGGATTATATTATGTTTTTCAGGTATTCCGATTTGAGAGGGAGCAACCACAGGATCGGCATGGAGGATGATGTAAAGTAGCGATACTAGTCACAGTTGTAGTCGGTTGTTCGTCAGTGATCTGTCGGACCAAGTATTTATCTCTAGTTCTTTGTCATCCTTAAGAGGATGGACTTGTTGTGTAAATTGTGATCGAGATGTATTTTAGTTTGTCGGTTGTACTGCTATGTTGTATTTTGGGAGACCTAATCGGTCTACGGTTTTAGGTTTTGGTCGAACTGACCACATGTGAGTTTGTTTTGTGGTTTCTTGCCTGGTAGATCCTTGCGGAAAGGATCTACGGTGTGTAATGTTCCTAAGCGGATTGGGGGTGTTACAGTAATTACCTTCTAAATGGATAATACTTGGAGACAAAGTCTTCCACACCATACCAAGCATTCGGCCGCCCCACCCTAACACCCAACCCATGGCCGGTTGAGCTTGGTCTTATGGCCCAATCAACAGCCTCATGCACGTGGGCTGCAGGCTGTTCGGCCCAGCGCCCTGCTGGGCTGTGGCCAGGCGTTGCATGGGCCTCGCCCATGGGGCTGGCTAGCCGCATGCGTGGCCTAGACCTGTCGGGTTCCGGCCCGTGCCACCCTGGCCCAGTCCGGACGGGCATCTAAGACCCGCTTACCCGTTTTTTCCCTTTCGACCAGTTTTGAACTCCCAGTCTAATTGATCTGATAACTATCTTATGTGTGACCCTAGTAGGCATAGTCTAGATCAGCTTACCGATCGAAAACGGTCTCTAGCAAGACATTCCGTCACTGATCTGACTAACTGATTACCTCCGTAATTCCCCTAGACCTAATATGAGTAATGCACATTAATTGAAGGACACCCTTCCAACATCATCCACATATTGAAGTTTCGGATCTTATCCTACTCCATTCACACTTGTTGTAATATAAAGTTCATCTGATGAATAAGTTTACGAATTGCTTGCCCCACCGATAAAACCTCAGAGTGCGGAGAAAAGAACTCTCATACTCGCGCTTCCTTGGTCAACCTCAGACAATATTCCACCTCGATCATTGCTTTAAACTCTATCCAAGTAACCACCCTCGTAGCTAGTCTAATCGATCGCCACCATTCTGAAGCGTCTTTCACTAGGAAGTACTACGCAATCAGAACTTTTCTCCCTTCCGGGTAATTAATTCCCTCGAACACCCTGTCAAATTCAACAATCCCTTGTGTTGTTGCCCAAAATATTTATCTGAAGATTAAACACTGCTGGAATGAACGGACAACAAACAAAGTTGCGGGAGCACTTCCGAGAGAATATGAATAAACATAAGATTTGCCGGGTTTGTTAGGCCCGGGCTTGAATGCTCTCGCGAGATGTTATTAATACAAATATTCGTGGATACAAGTATTAATGTGAGAATCTAAATACAATGAGTGTAAAAAGACTCTGTTAATCCAGCTCTTGAGCGAAGCTCGGTGTTCTTCGTCCCTGCCAATCGTCTTCTGGATGAGAGAGGCCGAGAGAAGAAAGAACCAAAAGATAGCTGTTGCCAAGAGTAGGAGAAAGCCAAGTGCTATGTATTGCCTCTGTATTGTGTTCTGAAATCGCGATAATGCCCGAGAGTGCTGAGGAATTTCGGTCCATGGACAAGTGCATGATGCCTTCTATTTATAGGGGCAGAGGAGCCTTGATTTCTGGCGGGCGATCGCCTTCTGGCCAATATAATAAAGGGGCGATCGTCTGCCGGCCAATATAATAATGGGGCGATCGTCCTTAAGTCACACGGGCTGTCGGCCTAAAGTCCAAGGCAGCTGCTGGCAGCCAGCTGTGCGGTCCAATGAGGAGCCAGCACGCGTCCGAGGTCACTGTCACATGCGGTCTTACTGACACCTTTCGGCGGGCATGTCGGCTGGTGGGAAGATGCTGACAGGCTGTGGTCAACGATCCGTGATATGCGGATCTTGTCTCGGCACTGCACGTGGGGTCTGTCCTGAGGCTCGGCCTTTGCCGACTGGATGACTATGGGCTTCGAGCGGCATGAGGCGGTCGTCTCTAGCTGGTCACCAGAGGTCGGCATCGGCCAGTTGCGGAGGGTCGGCATCGGTCGGTCACCAAGGGTCGGTCGGCAAGTGCCGGGAGATGATCGTCCGCTAGTCGATCGCCAGGAGTCGATCTCCGAGTACCGAGAGACGATCGTCTTTGATGTCGATCGCTCGGCACCGGTACTTGTCCTGGGACCTTCGGTTGGCAGATCTATCTTGGCTGCCGGGCTAAGGCTAGGCCGCCTGGTCTCCGAGGCTATCGCCGGTCGGAGAGTATAATTATCGACACAACACCTTGCTCAAGAATAGTAATTGATTAATATATTTTTATATGTATTTTACATGTAATTTTTATGTATTTTAATATATTTATGTACTATTATATTATATTTAATAACATAATTATAATATTTTAATTCTGGAAATTATTATTAAGATATATGTAATTTTTAGCATATTTATGTAATTTTTATAATATTTATGTGTGGTATTGTATTCTTCGTCAGCCTCCCATCACCATGTCATCAGCCTCTCGTCACCATGCCGTCAGCCTCACGTCATCATGTCGGCAGCCGCCCGGC